>CAOLHI010003554.1:0-169148 GCA_948474755.1 Ctenosaura bakeri | reverse complement strand
GCACTCCCTTTAAGGGAGGGAGGAAGGGAGGGAGTGAAACAAAACGCATCTGCTTATGCTGCCGCCATCTTTCCTCCCTGCGCCTTGTGTAAAACGTGGACTGTTTTGGCATTGCCTTTGGGAGTGACTGGCTTTTTGAACTGTGGAAACCCAACATTCAGAACTAGAACTACTGCCTTCATTCTGGCATTGATGGACGCTTTCTGTGCTTAAAAAAGTGGGGGAAGGTTACCAGTTTTTAGGCATTAGAAGTCTATCCAGAGCAGTGATTTAGGGCAGTGTTTCCAATCTATTTGATGTTGGAAATAACTAACTAACTAACTAAATAATAAATAAATAAACTAAATAAAAACGAAAATGATTTTATGGTTGGGGGTCACCACAACATGAGGAACTGTATTAAGGGGTTGCGGCATTAGGAAGGTTGAGAACCACTGGTCTAGAGAGACACCACTGCCACAGTGATCAAATGACTACCAAATTCCATGGAAACCTTGGAGGATAAGACTATCAGTGTCTATCAGACGTGACAGCTGAATGCTCTCTTCAGTGTCCAAGTCTGCTTCTAATATCAGTTGCTGTGGGGAACATGAATGTCTGCCTGTTTAATAGAAATGGGAAAAGGCGGGATGGGGAAATGAACAAAACCCCACACATTTTCTTCAGTACCAACAAGAACAAGTCTGACACCAGGTATGCAGCAAAGGAAAAAATGTTTAAATTGTCTCATTGACTGCAGGAAGACAAAACAAGTCAGGATTTATGTCCCTAATTGGGGATGTCCACTGATGGATCTTTCATGCTGGCCATATATCTTCAGTCTAAAAACACAACCAGATTCTGCCATATTATAGAGCTCTTCTGTGATCACTCTAAAATAAATAACTATAACTTACACCTTTGCCTTTTAGTGGCATGCTGTATTTTTTTCCTGCGTTTTTAAGGAAGCTAATTTTTTGAAAGAGATTAATTCTGGTATAGGAAAGCCTTACCAAAGCATAGGTTATTGCTCTTGTTATTAAAATCAACTCTAGTTCTTGTCTATCAGATAAACCTTTTGTTCATATTCTGTCCTGAGCTAGGGAGTGGCGATGTAGCCATTTCTGTTCTGGTAAAGTTACTTCATTTCAAGAATTTAAAAAACTCAGTTTTGAACACTTTTCAGGACATGACCATGTATTAAATTGTAGGCTTAAATTGTAGGCTGCATTGTAGCCTTCATATACTCAATTGAGTTGGAGTTTCGGGTAATTACTGTTTTTTCGTGGCATCCTTTCAACGGCATCATTGGCTAAGACCTTCCTGAAAGATTGGTATTAAGAGGGTAGCTGAGTTCACAGCTATGAGGAATTTAAGCTACTGTGAAGAATCCATTTGAACCTTTGGAAAGAATTATCCTGTATCACTTCTTCACTGTTCTCCATCAGATTCAGGCCGATTGAGCTCAGAATAACTTGTCTGAAGAAGGAAATTTCACAAACCACTATTCAGGGTTTAAGATCAAGTGGAGATGTCATGATTAAGATTTCTGCCACCAATGATGTTATGTTCACAATGCATTTGATGCCATAGTAATGGGATTCCTTCCCTCACTGAGCACACAGTGCCATTGTGCTTGCAGCTTCACATGCATGTGCATTTGGTTGTGTGTTCAGTTTGCTCATTCGGGTGCACCTTTAGTTGTGCAGTGTTGTAATTCAGCACAAGGGTTGTGTAGCACAATTGATGCATAGCTCCACACATGGAGAATTATGCTACATACCCTCCCATGGAGCTTCTTGACCATTATCTTTTACTTTACTGCTCATTCATCTAACCTGGGGACCTTAAAACATTACAGGTAGGCTTTCAAGTCTTATTTCAATATGAAAGTTAAGTGGGTTTCTGTGTTGTTGTTTTTGACTTTTCATTTAATTATGTAACTTAAACACTACATTTCTGCCCTCCAAAAGGAACAGCTGGTGGCTAATAATAATAAAACTTAAAATTTGACAAAATTAAAATAAAATCTTGATTAGTATGTGTGTGGGTGTCTGTGTGTTAGAACCAAATAAATTAGAAAGGCAGACTTTTTCAGCAGCAGCCTCCTAAGGCATGGGCAGCAATCTACACCTTTTCCGCACTAGCCGGCTGGCCCCTCCCGAAACTGCAAACCCCAGGATTCCAGAGGATGTTGAAAGTGGAATCATCGTGCTATAAAAGGCTAGTGCGGAAATGGCCCTAGAGTAGGTCGTGAGCTCAGATTGAAAAGGAATCAGGATTAGAGGAAAAGTAGAAAGCAGTAGTACATACCAAAAAGCAGCAAAGATCAGAAGACAAACCAGGAGACAAGACCACATGGAACAAGTGAAGAGTTAGGACTGAAGAGCAAGACTAGAGACACAAGATGTGTCCAAGCAGGTAGCTATTTTGCTCCAAAAAAGTTCCACTGAAATAGAAGTCCTTCTTACACTATTTTTGCCCAAGAAGAACCTAGTGGAGTTATACTGTAAGGTTCTTCTCTGAAAGGCTGTAGTGGCCAAATGGGTAGCCATAGCTCACCAAGTGGCTCAACATCTGGCTTTTCCTGTTGATAACTAAGTGTGGCATCACATTCCCTCCCACACTGGCATCCTCATTCTGGATTTATACCGGTTGGCATTTGTGTGAAGAGGGGGGTGTTCATTCACAGTTTTGATTGGATTCACAATCTCTTTTGTCCTGTGTGATCACTTGATCAATCTTTGAGCCTTTTCGCACCTTACCTTCATCGCAGCGGTGGGGGGCAGTGCTCGCACAAGCAGCCGTTTGTGCAAGCCACTCATGGCAGCCTTTCTGCCTCCCACAGCTGTTTGCCGGTCACATGAGCGTTGCACGAATGCCCCCCTGCCTTCCGCAGCACAGTCTGGGAGCTGTAGGCTGTGCTGGGGGAGGAAGCATGACCGGCCCAGTTTGTTTGACAAACAGCGTGCAGGTGAGTGCGCGAGGGCCCCGGGAGCATTGCACGACCATGCAGTATTTTCAGCTTAGAGCCGAAAATAAGAAAATGCACGCGCGTCCCGCTTTAGGCTCATGAGTGTTGCGTGAATGGGAGTGCATTGTACGGACGCTCCCATTCACGCCATGCTCAAGGGGCCCTCACGCTACAGAAACTGCATGCGCAAAGGGCCTTCATTCTGTAGACCTGCTCAGGTGATCCACTGAACATGCTGTGAACAGAAGGAGCAGTTTAACACACCCTTACTCTTTTCTCTGTGTTTATGAGGCTCTGCTTTTCAAATTATTGCTCTGTTGTGTGACGTGAATGACACCGAGCTTGCTTCTTCCCCTCACACATTCAGTCAATCCTGTCTTGACCATCTGAACATCCTTCTTTTCTTCTGCTTAGAGACAGAAGATTGAATTGAATAGATTTTTTTTTCAAGTATGGTACTTTGTCTTACAAATCCTAAAGCTTTTTACCCCATGCAACTGAGAAACAAAAATAAAATTAGAAATGAAGAAGTAACAAGCTACACACCAAACAACGTAGTGAATTACCTTTTTCACATCACACCGAGGCCTTTTCCGCACCTTGATTTAGCGATGGGGCAGAGCGTCCTCCAGCGAGGACGTTTGCACTTAGGGGCGAACTGGGTCTGGACTACTTTATGTACGTCCGGACTTCAGCCCACTCCAGGACGACCAGAACTGGTGGTTCGCTGTGCTATTGAAAGGTTGCTTAAAAGAGGTCTTTCAATAGCACAGCGCGCCCCAGTCTGTCGCTGTGCTAATGTGTAGATTTGCAGGCTCGCCTGCAAATCTTCCTGGGGTGGGCTTTAGGCTGGCAAGCTTATCTGGTTGGTAGAGAGCCTCCACCAACCGGAAAGCGCCATTTTTGTCCCCGGAGAAGCGTGTAGCGGGGGCACACACTGCTCCGGATCATCCTGGATCAGCGGAGGGAGCGCGCCAGCCCAGTAAGTATCAGATCCATTTCCCCCCGAAAGTGTGAAAAAGCCCTGAGTAATGGCAAAGACTTATTTTTCCAACACTGTAACAGGCAACAGTATCTTTTAATAGTACCGGTAACTTTTCCAGCTCCACCTTTGAGAAAGGAAAATAAGAAGTTTCTCAAAAGTAAGAAGGAAAGAAAGATAAGTTAGTTTTCTTTTTAAAAATGTAACTATAAGGGTAACTGAGGCCAATGATAAAATATATATTTATTTTCTAAGCCTCTCTGTGTACATCAGTTTCTGCATATTTTAATACAATTAATTTTGCACATTTAGAAAAACTAAAAATATGGAATTTCAGTCAGCAGGTAAAGACATTTTTATCCTTTCTATCTACTGTTCTGAGTATATTTTAATATACAAAATGACTAATAACAGCAAGCTGAAAATGTAGGTATCTGATTCTATTGACACCTCAGTATGAGATGCCCAACATTGTCAGCTGCAGCAGATGTGTGGATCCAAATAAAATCGCAAGTAGAACAAAACAGCTTAAGAGTCACCACATAAAATTTGGGTTTACCACCCACACGTCAATGAAGACAATCTGGTGGCTTCTCCAGAAATGATTCCTCTGAGGAATGTTAAAAGTGAAGAGATTTACAGAATGAAATCTGGTGTGGTTAGCACGGTATTTTTAAAGAGATTGTTAGTGGGTGTCCATTTTCCCATTCAAAAAGTTCATGAATGAAACACCACTTCCACCGTGTTAATTTGTAATATTATTTTACTTAATAATAAAATAGTAGGGAAAAAAAGTTCATGAACAGAAGGTTCATGCATACAAATCCAATGTATGGATTGTGTCGAAAACAATTTCTTCTAAAAAAGGAGAGTACACAGTACTATCTTACTAATTTTTTAGCCTGCCTAGCGTTAGAAAATCCTGAATTAAAAAAGAAAAAAATCCCTAAAATTCGAAGTGTAGAAAAAATGGTTAAAAATCACAATGGTCTGGAATTGCCAAAAAAAAAAAAAAAAAAATATATACTTGTTTATTGTTTTAGTTTGCAGTACCTTGCAGAAGGTCATAAAACAGAGGTGAGAATCATGCAGTCCTCCAGATGTTCTTGGACTGCATCTTCTAGCAGCCCTAGCTAGTGTAACGAATGGCAAGGAATGCTGGGAATTGCAGTTCAGCAACCTCTGGAGGGCCTTAATATGAATGAAAACTACACCAAAATTAGACATCCTGAAACCTCCAATGACAGCACTTAAAACTGAAGGGATGGAATCCTGTTGGTGACATGCATGCATATAACTCATGCATATGTGCACATATGTCTTCTTCTGGATGTTTTGGAGTGAATCAACGGTGATCATCCATCTGCAACCCAGCAGCTATCAAGCTCCAAGGGTATGCTGTTGCAGCCATTCAGTGACTGGGTTGCAGGGGACTGACTTAGGCCATTTCCGCACTACACTCTTATAGCATGATTATTCCACTTTCAACATCCTATGGAATCCTGAGGTTTGAAATTTCGGGAGAGGCCAGCTGGCTCCTCCCAAAACTGCAAACCCCAGGATTCCATAGGATGTTGAAAGTGGAATAATCTCGCTATAAGAGTGTAGTGTGGAAATGGCCTTAGAAGACCAAGGAGTAGCTGTCTCAGCTGCAACTGAAGGGAAGAAGAAAAAAAAAACCTTTTTCCATCATAGCTGAGACAGACAACTTCTTGTTCATTTGAGTTGCTACCCCTTCCCCCTATCAGGCGGACATTTCAAAAGCCTTGGTCGATTGCTCTGGGACCTGGCTTGCAGATTCATTTTGTTTTACAATGATGCCGGATTTGCGCCAATGACTTACAAGGCCATGTTAAGTTCTCTTCCCCTGCCAGCAAGCAGCAGCAGCCCATGTGTATATCCAGGATTATACAGGAATGAAAATAAGGTATTTGTTATTGATATGCATATGTATATGGATAACAAATATTTTATTTTCAACCAAAGATTTATGTGTGTTTGTGTGTCTATCTTAGTAAAAGAATAATACTTTATTTTTCTGGAAAGGAATACTACCTCTCCTTCTTCTCTATTTCAACATCTTTTTACAAATCCAAAGGTGCTACCATTTTAAATCAACATCTTCTTCCTCCCTCTATCTCACATGTCCCAATTTTTACAGAACAAATATGGCTTTAATTCAGGCCAGCTTTCAGTCCTGGAGAAGTGTGGCTTCAATACCCAACTGAGTCACTGGCCCTTTCCGCAGCGCAACTTTTCACGGAGCTGGGGTGTGAGGATCACGCGAGCAGCCTCCAGCAAGAGGCTCTCGCATCCCAGTTCCTTCAGCTCCGCAGCTGCTGTCCGCTCTCATGAGAGCCCTGCCTCTTCCTTCTGCAGTGCAGCCTGGCAGTTTCCCAGGCTGTGCTGGGGCAGGAAGTGCAAGCGCTGCGGCTCCAGAGCTCCACATGCACAGCAAGTGCGTGTGGGGCCCTGGAGCAATGCGCGATTGCACACCATTTTCAACTCAAAGCTGAAAATGAAAAAGCGCGTGAGCAGTGCCTGCCAGACCCTGGAGCGTCATGCGATTGTGAGTGCGTCATGTAGACCATTCCTCACATTTGCGTGATGCTGGAAGGACCCTTTCACATGGCAAATGCCATGCAAAAAGGGCCATTGTTATTAGTGTCCCTTTTGACCCTCTAAATCAGAGGAAGGAATCACATGGGCTGTGGGTCACATGCCCTCTGACTCATTTTTTGTGTGCTATACCCCCCCCCCACATACTTAAAAGTGGAGATAAAAAGAATTGCTACTCCTGGAGGAGCCAGGAGTTAAGGTCCAGGAGTACTTTTATAACAAGGTGCAGCCACTGGTAGTATTACAAAACCAGAAGCAGGCTTAACAGCCACTTCCAGTTTTCTCGGTAGGGGGAAGATGGTGAGGATGGAAAAATGACCCCTAGACCCAGGAGTTTGCCCCCATCTTCTCTTAACATATTTGGAGAGCAGGCCTTCCTTCCTCCAGCCACCCTCCATCACCCCCCCACATCGCTAAGTAGCCATAAACTTATGTATTCAACCATATTAAATAGATGGATCTTCTAGGGAAGATGCCACATGATCAGGCAGTTTTAAGGTTTTGAACCTTAGCATGTTCCTTAGGAATTACATCCTGACCTGTGACCATATAACCAATTCCTTTCATTCCTCACAATCTACAGAGAGGTAGGCCATTTCCGCACTAGACTGTTATAGCGCTATCATTCCACTTTCAACATCCTATGGAATCCTGGGGTTTGCAGTTCAGGGAGGGGCCAGCCGGCCCCTCCCTGAACTGCAAACCCCAGGATTCCATAGGATGTTGAAAGTGGAATGATAGCACTATAACAGTCTAGTGCGGAAGTGACCGTAGAGTTGAGATGCTGAGATGTCTTACAGAAAGATGGGTGAGATGTAAAACCCCTAAGAATTCTTACATAGTGTCTCTCTATGTTGTACTGTTTGTATTCAGTTTCACTGAAATTTCATCCCTGTGGTCAATGCTTCAGTAGCTTCTAGTATGAATTTCTGCTCTTCCTTCACTGATTAAATTGTACCATTGAGTGACCCAAAGAAGAACGGGGTGTCCATTTGGACACACAAATATTATTTTAAAAATGCTTTGGAGGTTAGACGGTTAGGCTGGGACTTTGTAGTCCAAGTTCAAGTCCCAACTAAAAGTTTGATTCCCAATGATATGATTCTGTGATTTTAAGCCAATCACTCTCATAGGTTTATTGAGAAGAAGAGTAACCCCTACCCAACTTAATCTTACTGGAGGAAAAGCAGAATATATGCCTTTACATGTAACTGATACTCTGTTAAATAAGTGCAAAATGGAAATTGATTTGCACAATGTCTGGGCAGTGTTATAATGAAGGACATGAGAGTTGTTGGATTGTGACACCCTTCTATAATTTTTATTCATTTAATGCCTGAGTGTTCATCACCTAATTTATATATGGCCCTTTTGATCTAAGGAAATTGTACCAGGATTAAATCATTTCCTGAAAAAAATTGCATGGTGCTTTATATTTGTTCTCAAGGTTCAAAGAATCAGCCATACATCCATCCCCTGATCATGCATTTTAATTGCCAAGATGCTAGCTGTTCTTGTTCAAAAGCTATGGTCTATCCATGTGTGAAGCCTTAAAACGTATCTGCTTTTGAGTTAACCAAGCATTATAAAAAGGCCTTGAAAAATTAAAGAGATGGAAGAAAACGGTTTGTTTCTTTGTTTGGTTAGGTAAAGCTTATCAAAGATGTACAACAAAATCTCTCATATCCTTTCCACTTACAGGAATGAAAGAGCTTTGCTTGCAGTAAATAAGGACTGCAATTACTCAAGTCAAAGGTCTGCAAAGTAATCAGTTTCCTGCATGGAGTTTTACAGATGTTTGTATGTTTCTAGGTGCTTCTCAGTTGGCCATGTGCATTAGCCTGGTTGAAAAATCACTGAGCTGAAACTAGGTTTAATCACTCTTAAAATAGACCCAATTGAAATCAAAGGGACTTAATTCCTTTTTGACTGACTGAAGACCCATTGATTTTGGCGAATCTGTTTAATTATGGCTAATTGTGGAACCTATGCTGTGCATTTAAACTGAACAATGGAGATGTGAGCAGCATTATTTGGTGTCTGGTCCCTTGTTCATCTCTGCAGGTTACAGTTAGATGTGTGGGAATCATTAGGAAACCAGCATCCATGTGTGAAACAACCTAAGGAGTCTACATACTTGGAAGCATTTCTGTGCAGACAAAGCAATGGTTTGGACAATCTGTGGGTGCTGTGTGCCTAGAGATGGAAGGGAACGTGACACTGCCCCAGAAGTTTTGTGTTTGAGAGCTTCCTTTTTCTCAGAAGTGGAAGGGCAGGGATGGACCTCCTGCTCTCCCCAAAATGTATCTACCCTGTGCTGTAATAGCTGATCGATGCCACTTCCACTGTCATGACTCCATTCTGTGGAATTCTGGAATTTGCAGTTGGGTAACAGTATTAGAATTCACAGCTAAAGAGCTCAAATGTTGTGGTTCAAAAGGGTGTAGTAGAGCTAAGTATATCATAAACTATAGATCCCAGGGTTTTAGAGGATGGAGCTATCTCAAGTAAAGGGGTATCAGGCTGCTATAATTATATAGTATTAAATATGCTTCGGGTCCCACTGTCCAGCAGAAAGGACCAGAGACATTGCCTCCTCAGCATCCCACTACTTTCTGTCATCATAAGTAATGGTGTAGGGTGCACATCCTTCATGAGGAGAATGCAACCTGTTGCTAGTCACCTGGGCCTCTTGAAGGGTAGTCACCTCCCTCCAGAGAGAAAGTCCTCATGGAAAGGAGTTCACAGTTCATTTAGTGGCTCTGTGTGCTTAGGTTTTTCCTTAACCTTCATCCAAGTAGATGTTGTTCCTCTAGAGTTGCCTTTAGTTGCAGAATGTATACAGACCTACATGGTAGGCATTTTATAACATTGTCACCTGAAGAGCTATAAGCTATGTCTGTGTGGGGTTATTTTTCCCTTACAAACACAAATAATAGTATTTTTTTTACATAGAAACTGTGTTGGTTATATTGTTGGACTTCAACTCTACCATCTGTCTCCATTGGATAGGGTAAAGGGCTATACTTTGTCCTCTCTTGTCCTAAATCCAATCGTTACTCCCAGTAGTGAATCAATGAGAATTTAATAAGTCACAACCTATGTGCCATTGACTCACAATCTACTGTGTGGGACTCACAATTGGATTTAGGCTATAAACCTCCCTTGTTCAAATAAGTTTTCAGTTTTGGTTTACAAAATTACAAATTGCAAAAACAAAACAAACAACATTACAAATTGCAAGTACGATACACAAAGCACCACTTGTAAAAAGCCATAAAATACACCAGACAGCAAAACCCAAAAAACTTAAAAACACATTCTGATATTTTAAGGGGGAGATGTTAAAAACTTGTGGATGTTGCTGGTATTAATTATTACTCCCTCTAGTGTGAATTTGAATATATCACCAAAGACAACTGATTGCTTGAGGAATTTCAATACAAATTGTCCTGTATTCATTTGCAAACTAGGATTTAGTTATATTCCACATTTGACAATTCATGAATGTTCCAAAGTAGTTCTTGGCTTGAAAAAAAGTATATGTTGAAGCCCATTATTTTGAGATGTATATTTACAATTGCACATTTAAATGTGAATTTTCAGGATGAAAGCAAAACTAGGATTGAAGATATAGCTGGGTAAGTAGATGTATACGAAACATGGCTTGGAGAGAGAATGGCATGTCCATGCCTTCTCAGTATTTCTCCTTCACCAGATTCAAATTCATTCATATTTTATATGGCAGTGTAAAATTAATGTGGATACTGACATCCCAAAGGCTGATTAGGGAAGCATATTACCTCTCGTGGTTTTCTTTCTGATTTTTAAAATCTCAAGGTATTTCCAGTGAATTTATTTCTCCCCCCTCCCTCCTTTTTTCTATTGTCTCTTTTACTGAATAAATAAATCAGGATTTATCATAAGGTCACAGGGTGGTGAGGAGAAGCCAGCTGTGTTTTCAACTAGAACAAGGTACGTTAAAGAGTTCTTATCAGGACAATATTATCTGTTTACAGATGCAATATTATAGGACCAGAAAGGTGGGGAGAAATCACTTAGAACAAGGGCAAAGGAAATTATAGCAGTTCATGATTTTTCACATAAAAATAGAAAACATAACCGTAGTGGAGGGGGGGTGCCCTATAAGAAGCTAGAAATAGATCTGTATTCAAAACAGGCTTGTCTGATTATACCTTAGTATTGTTTTGACAGTACTTTCAATAGCATGCTGTTTGGTGTGGGTATTTTTAACCTATGCTAAGGGAAGGCATTTTCAGACAGGAAAGAAACAGTCGTTTAGAAGGAGAAGAATAGCAGGGGAGACAGGAATAGTAAAGTGGTAAGACAAAAATGTTCCAGTGTTGAGATCTGATCCATATTAGAGATGCTAGAGAATTTTGTCTGGTCCTCTTTTTACATGAACTGACCTTAATGGATACTTCCCAGACTACTATGCAGATCAGAGCACACTTTCTTATGGATTCCACAGTTTGCCAAATCTTAGCTCAGACAGCACAATTCTTAGTTCAGACTTTTGTACAAAAGGGAAAGATGCATATCTATTGAGAAACAATATGTACAAAATGCGCTAGGGGAAAGGTGCGTAGAAGTTGTATATGTAAGAAAAAAGTTGCTTGTGAAAATTAATGCAAATTTGTATAACTGTGTGTGCTTAGCTCTATGTTAAAAAGTGATAGTGAAATTGCATATAACAAGAGTTATGTCTGAAATAGAAACTGAGTTTTTTGGGGATTTTTTTTAGTTATAGATCAGTCTTCTGTTGTTCTGCAGCCTCAAGTTGTTTCTGACTTATGGTGACCCTATGGCACCCTATCGCAGGCTTTTCTTGGCAAGATTTGTTCAGAGAGACCTTTGCCTTCCTCTGAGGCTGAGAGAATATGACTTGCCCAAGGTCACCCAGTGCGTTTCCATGGCCGAGTTGGCATCTGAACCCTGATCTCCAGACTTGTACTCCAATCTCAAACCACTACATCATATTGACTCTTATAGAACACTTGCTATTTAAAATATATTCCTGAAATGATAGGCTGGTTCACACTGAATCAGTTAGAAATGTGACTAATTTCAGACTGAAGAAAACAGGAAATTTTGTTTCAAAGGATGTCAAATGTCAGATCAGGTTTCTGCCTTCTAATTGGGGGGTAGTCAGACTGGTCATATTTCTAGGAGTGGAAAATAAGGTGACTTGAGGTATGAAATTGAAAAGGTAGGATTGTCTGTGTTTGCCTGTGTGAACTGGTTCCAAGGTTGTACTTGGGTAAGCCTGATAGTGTATCAAAACAGCACTAGAACTCTTTGTTTTATCTTTATTTCCACCAGAATCAAGTCTGTGGAGCTCAACAGAAATTCCTACCAAATAGCAGGCCTTTCAGAAATGTATACTTGCTTGTGTGAGGGTTCCAGGAACCCTCACATAAAACAAACAATATGAAGCATCACATCCCCTTATAGGCAATGGACATGACATGTGTATGCTCACAGCAGCACAGGCACATGCCACCGTGTCTGTTGACTATAATGGGATGCAACACTTTGTGCAATCTCACATTCCTGCCTGTGAAGGTTGTGATAAGAGAGGCCCCACTGAAATATGGAAGCCTTTATTCGGACTGGCCCTGTTATTAGATAGGCTCTTTCTGCAGCTTACGTTTTTTCGGTGCTGAGGTGTGGGGATCGTGCAAGCAGCCTCCAGAGAAAGGCTCTCACATCCCCTCTGCTTTAGCTCTACACGAGCTGCCTGCTCCCAAGCAGGCAGTGCGAGAGCCCCACCTCTTCCTTCTGCAGTGCAGCTTGGGCGTTTCCCAGGCTGCGCTGGGGCAGGAAGTGTGACTACCATGGATCCGGAGGCTCCGCAAGCATGGCAAGTGCATGCAAGGCCCTGAAGCAATGCACGATTGTGCGCCATTTTAGGCTGAAAGCTAAAAATGAAAAAGTGCACAAGCGGTGCTTGCCCTACCCCGGAGTGTCGCGCAATTGTGAGTGCATCATGCAGATCACTCCTCACAATCGTGCGATGCTCCAGGTGCTCTTTCGCGTGGCAAATGCCATGCGAAAAGGGCTATACAGTGAGGGGGGCACCACAGGTGGCAAATGCTGGGAAGACGAGAGAACTGTATGCCATGACAGCTGCCTTGCCCTGCAAACCTTGCCATTGGGAATGCTGAAGGATGCCTTGAGGAAGGTTTCATCTGGTAGTCCACTCAGCATTTGTACATGGAATGGGCAAGATCACCATCTTACTCTTCATCTGATGAAGCAAAATGTCTTTGGTTGTTCCTGTTCTTTATCTTGACCGTGCTCTGGTTTTTACATTTGTTAGTGTTGGTGTATACCTTCAAGTCGTTTCTGACTAAGGGCAACCCTAAGGCAGCCCTATCATGTGGTTTTGTTGGCTAAATTTGTTCAGAGGGGACTTGCCTTTGCCTTCCTTTGAGGCTGCAAAAGTGTGACTTGTCTAAGGTCAGCCAGTGGGTTTCTATGGCTAAGTGAGGATTCAAATGCTGGTCTACAGTATTGTAGCCCAATGCTCAAACCAGGATGTTACATTGGCTTCTGCTTTGCAAATTTAGGTCAGAACAACAACAAAAACACCCTGACTATCTAGAACTTTCCTGTTTCCACAGTGTGCCCTTTCTTTTATTCTCCAGAATCCCTGTCTTATTAAAAGCATGGCTTCTCCATATAGTCCATGCTAAAGGTGAGATCTGCACAATTGAACAATGTGAGGAATTTAAGAATGAAAGAAAAGATCCTGGTGAGAGATAACATCAAGGTTACAAAAGGATGGACTAGTGAGCCAGCTATAAATCAACTTCCTCATTATGCAGAGTAAGGTTGAAGAGAAAAGTAGCCACCGCTTATACACCTGAACATTAAGGGGAACAGCTTCTGGAAGCAGAAAGAAATTCTCCTCTGACATGTCTTAGTGTTTTGCATTGTTGGCAAAATGCCTGTGGTATTAATTGTGAAAAGGTGGGTTTTTCATCTTCTGCAGGAAAAAAAATCAGGGTCAGAACCACTGAACTTGACCTGGATTTCTGAGTTATTATTAAGCAATGCCTAAGTAAGTTTTGAGGAAACCTGGCACCCTGATGAAACTTTGCAGCTACATGTCCATTATATGAGATGAATTAAGACACATATACACACATATATATGTCTTATGGCTTGGGAAGTGTGGAAACAACTATAATTAATTATTATTTATATAAATATAAATTAAATCTAATTTAAATATAATTCAAGCATCATCGTTGCCATCGTCATTGCTGTCTCTTTCTTTGTATTCATTCCAAAATATTGGAATCTCTCTGCCAAGGAAGCCTAGGCTGGCTCCTTCCTTGCTGTGATTTCTCAAGTAGGGGATCATGCAAGTGGAGTTTTGGCAAATGATTGATTGCTGAGGAAGAGACTTTGTACTGGATAGGTGCCAATGTCCTTTACTTTATGGTCTTTGTGTGTGTGTGTGTGCTAAGGGCTTTCCAATCACATTTGAATTATCTTTTCATCTGTGAAGCGTTGGGGTTTTAACTGTATTTAACTGTATTTTTTATTCATAACTTGCCTTTAGTCCAAAAGCATTATAGAAAACCAACCAACAAATAAATAAACTTGTTTATTTGGGGACTATTACTATTAAATGGGAGTTAACTGGAAGCCTAAGTAAGAATTTATGTTTTTCTCTGTGTTACATATAGATAGGTAATATACATGTAATAAATAGACAGGTAATATATAGATAATAATATACTGTGATTTTGCAGGATGCTACCTCATGTGGAGAGTGTTCACTCAGATAAGAGGCTTTCCTCAGTCACGTAGATCCCCAAAGCAGATAACAGATTATAGTATAACAGTACTGTATAAAGTATTGTGCCCATTATAAAAGTAACATATCCCTAAACCTTGAAGCACACATAAACACAAATCAGTAATTTAGAAGCACACAGGCACACCCACGCACACAGAAAATCAGCCAGAATGTAGCCTGGAAGGCATGTTTTTAGCCAACCTCTACTTGGCCAAAGGATTTACACAGACTGAAAGGAACAATGCTGCTCTTCTGGGTGCACCATCACTATGCTGGGGCGAGAGAGAGAAGATGGAGAAAGCAATATGGCATGATTGGAAATCTGACCAATAATCACTCAGATCTCAGGACACTATAGGCAATTCTAGCCAGCCAACTGTCAAGGTCAGAGACCCAAGCAGCAAGCCAGCCTGGAGAAGGGAGTGGGATTGCTAGCAGACTCCTGCCAGGAGGAGTCAAGCAAACACTTACTCAAAGGAAGACCATTTACCTAAGCCAGAGCAACAAGTGAAAGCCGTAGTCAGAGTTCCAAAAGCTAGGGGTCTGGAGCCAAGAGATCAATTCAAGGTAGCAGGAACCAGGTGCTGGAAGCAAGGAACAGGCAAGGGGAAAGCTTGTAAGAAGTTTGCCACAAGCAAAGGAAAGCTTCCTGGCAGGCAGTTATATAGCCCAAGGCACAGGTGTGGCTAGTCACTGCTTCTTGAACTTAATCAAGGAAGCCTCCCTTTGCTCAGCTCTCTTGAGTCTCCACGTTGTTTGTGGGCTGATTGACACAGGCTCCAAAGCATCTTCAGAATCGGATCCCTGTTGCCCTAAAGGAGCAGGCAGAGGAACGTCCAAGCCTGCTTGGTCCATGGCAGCAGGGGGAGCTCTTGAGCTGAAGGACTCATCTCCATCCAGAGCCACAAGGACCAACAGCTGCTGCTCATCAGCAGCAGCTCTGACAGGGGCTTCAGTTATCACCCTACCATTCAGATGTCTTCAGTCCCTTTGCTTGCTATTAGGTCTGCACATTGTGAGACTTGTATGGGCATGCCTTCTTTTTTAAAGGGACAGTATTCTAAGCATCCTATGTTAGTAGACGGGACCACCTTTATTCCCCCTACCCCTATCCAACAAGGAGGCATGGGAATGGCCAAGGAACCAAGCGTGAATTGCAAGTATTGAACCATGCAGTTCCTTTTCTTTTCCTATGATATATCTTGTTTTTTCTTTTTTCTTTTTAAATAACACCTGCTGGGTGGAAATAAAATGTTGCTGCTGGTGCTGGGAATTGCCACTGAATTGTCAAGAATAATAACATTTGGTTATGTTTTTTTAAAAAAACTTCACCAGGAACGATAGCAACAAATGTGGCAACCAACAGAGATGTCTGGACATCTCCAATGTGTGACTTATTCCATCCACAACCTTAGGCATTTGTTAGAGTACCTTTTCTCAACCAACCTAGAGCCCTCTAGACATCTTGAGCTTCCCTCATTGCTGAGCCAGCATGTCCAATGGTCAGAGGTATTGCAACCAGTGGGCTAGTAACATTTAGAGAGTCAGATGTCCTAAATCCATAAAGCATCCTGAATTTCCAAGACAACTTGAGAATGCCTATTGTGGTATTACAGAAATTATAGTATCAGTTGTGTATGGGCCCTATAACATATGAAGATGTGTAAGGCTCAGGCTGTGTATGAAGTCTGAATAGAAATGATTGGACTGTGTTTGATAAAAAATGAATTTGCATATGGATAGTGACTGGCTGAGTGAGTGAGAGGAAGGGGGCTGTTGGAAGTGATGCGATGAGGCTAAGGATAAAAAAGAGTTAGGCAGGAATGGGGTTTGACAGAAGATGGTTGTGGGGACTAACTGTCAATGTCAGGCAGTGGCTTGAGCAGACACAGAGGCAGGAGCTGAGTTTATGGCTTTAGTAATAAAGAAATCAAGAGGTTACATCACCAAAACAAACGTTCGAGTCCCAGCGGCAGCAAACTCAAACAGCAAGGATTAGCCTGGAACAGAAAGCCCATGACACAGGATGCAGATTCCCAGTTGGTAGATGGTTGTTGCCCCATGCCCAGCCCCCACAGTGTCTGTCTTAAATACACAGTCTTTAGCCCAGCTGGGGCTGATCAAATGTCCGTTGGCCCAGCTCACAGCTGGAGCCCCTCAAGACTTCAGGGCCGATTCATCAGACGCTTCTCTCGCGGCCGCTGCGATCTCTGAACCGCCCCCTTCTCCAGCCGCCTCTGGAGGAACGTGGGGGGAGGGTCTGCTGCAAACTCCAGGCTGGAGTCAGACACAGTCAGAAGCACTGGTCTCATCTGCTGCAGGTACTGGCTCGGGATCTGAGCCTGGGGCAGCTATGTGGTAGCTGGCAGGCTCCTACCTGGACCCTGAAAAAGAAGCCCCTCTCCCAAAGGCTCCTCCAAGGGATCCTCCCCCGGCTGGGAGTCCAAGTCTAACTCAGAGTCCCAGTCTGAATTGGCAGCATGCTCAGCCTGGCTCATGACACTAACTTCTTTTGGGAGTGGATGAGACATGGGAAGAAGAACTTCATGATGATAATTGTGCCTGGGTGGTTGAGAGGTAGATTGGCAATGTATTTATGACAAAGAAAGACAGTAACCATATATGTCAATGTGCTGGAGAGTGGGAAGGAATAAATAAGATATGACATTATAAACTGTTTTCTATAAAATTAAAATTGCAACCTGGGGTTTGCAGTTTGAGTGGTTGGGCTTTAGAATTCTCAACCAGAGAGCTCTTTGGCTTCAGTAAACTTCAAACCCCAGAATTCCACAGGATGTTGAAAAGTGGAATAATAGCACTGTAAAGTGTAGTATGGAAATGGCCAGAGTTAGGGTGAAGGAGAGACTAGAAGCCTGCCAAGAGGAACTACAACTCTTGGTGGGAGCAGAGTTGCTGGAGGAGTGTGGAAAGACATTTCTGTATGTGGATACCAGTGAGGTGGTGATTCAAAGGGGGTTTGCTGTTTTGTGCCTTCAAGTCATTTCCAGGGTATAGAGACCCTAAGGCAAAACCTATCATGGGGTTTTCTTGGCAAGATTTATTCAAGGGGGGGTGCCATTGTCTCCCTCTGAAGCTGAGTGACCTGTCCAAGGTCACCCAGTGGGTTTCCATGACTGAGTGGGGTTGTCAAAGTGGGACTGTCACAAATATATCATTATGGGAAAATATTAGTACATCCCTAGGTCTTAGTACAGTGGGTCAGTGGACCTTTCATTCTTGGTGGAGCCAGATGAATGGAAAGAAAGAAAAGGAAGGGAAAATAAATCATGGGGAGGGGTATGAGAGAAGTGAAATGGGATGAAGTGTGATGTCTTCCCGGAGGACATCAGAAATGAAACAATATATTTTTATCACATCTGTTATTTTCACACATTTTCACCTTTTGCGTCATCTGGGGAACTAAGCTCTAGATGGATATGCGACAGTCTCCTTTTTGTAAGCCATCTGGAGGGACGTACAACCAGTACTTGTTTTTGCTGTCTTGCCATTGCTTCATAAGCACGTTTCATCTTTTCCTAGGACATTAAAGCTTCGTTTATCCACTCTGCCACAGGTGTCCCTCAGCCTCTCATCAAAGGATTCTTGTTATCAACCATGTTAGATGCGGCAATCATCCTTTGCCTCAGGAAACGAGGTCAATTTGACCCACGCACCTCTCTGTCTTCCTCAGAAATGACACAGAACTTAAATTTTGCTGTCCCTGCCATTTGTCTCCGTCCATCTATAGGACACGAGGAATTGAGTGCTTCCTTAGGCCTAGCAGGGTTGTTCTTACAAACTCCTGAAGAGATTTTTCAAGTCTTTGGTTGAGTTTGTTTTTCCTTGTTGCAGCAGAAACAATGTCTATTATAGCATGAGCTTGAAGAATTGACCCAGAGTCTATGAAAGCTCGTTCAAGAATAATCCTGAATGTGCCACAGGATTCTCTTATTTTAGTTCCATCTAGGGTCTTTCCACACTACACTGTGATAGTGCTATTATTCCACTCAGTCGCATAGGAAGATGGGGGCAGGGATGGTGATTCGCCCTGGGCGGCAATGTTTCTGGGGCATCCTGGCCCATAGCCACACCCCTGTAAGCTCTGGCCACACCTCCACGTTCCGCCATGCCCCATGCACAGTGGCCATGGCCCACATGCTGTAGCCACACCCCTGTCCCCCCTCCACACACTCCAAGCTCCACCACTGATTCCACTTTCAACATTCTGTGGAATCCTGGGGTTTGTAGTTTACTGCAACCAAAGAGCTCGCTGGTTGAGAATTCTAAATGCCTCTCCCTAAGCTGTAAGTCCCAGGATTCCACAGGATTTTGAAAGGGGAATAATAGCACTATAAGAGGCCCTTAGTTTTCCTGAGTGGCCAACCAAATCCTTCTGGTAAGTCCACAGAGCACTTTTGGTTTCTCCCCATCATCCATTTCTGATAGTAAGAAGTAGAGGGAGCGTGACTTTTGTTTATTGATCCTATTCTTCTTTTACCAGTGGTGTGACTTCACTAAAATTATTCCTGTCACATGACAGGATAAGTGGAGGAAGGCACATGTTTCCTTGTCTGAAAGGGAAAATCAGGAAATGTTGATTACGGAGATCATATTTCACTGATGTTTCAGTGAAACAGCACCTATCATTTTTATTAGAAGAGTTTATTTTAAATGGCATGCATGCCGTTTCTATAATTGGAACACATGCAGCTTCTACTGAAGATGTAATTACTTTTTAGACTCACAAGATTTTTTTTTTAAAGAAAAGTTTTAACACTAGACACATAATCATCTGCTCAAAACAATTATACCAGATTCTAGTTGATCTGACTAATGTCTTCTGGCTTTTCAGCATATAATTAGCATGCACAACTTAACTGCCTTGCTTTTGTGTATATGAAACGGGGCCGTTATCTGCTCTGAAACTTTCAGCTTTTGTTAGGTCTTCATTATAAACAGCAGGAAAAGTTAAGATGGATTAATCTAATCTGCCTTGTAGCACATGTAAAGAGAATAAATGTGGAATGGAGGGATGGAACAGAATAAAGCATGAAACTCATAAAGAGAAGAGCCTGCTTTTGATACTGTCATACATACCCATGAACCAGGAAGCTCCCCACTTGGATCCAGGAACCACCACTTCTCCATATGGGACACATATGCCCAAGCAACTTGACAGTGTGATCTGGATGGCAAAAGTAATTAATGAAGAACAACATGCAAGCTAGGAGAAGTGGCACCACTTTCCTTTTGCCTGAGCCTACTGGAAAGTGCAAGATTCTGCCCCGTCATCTCCTTTCCCTCTTCCTGAGTTAATTGAGTACAAACTCCTTCTGTGCTTTCAATTTATTTTGCAGCAACTGAAGTAAGCTGAGGACAAAGAGAGAAAGTGGGAGGAGGAAAATGGAAGTGGATCATTTTAAATGTAGCTGAAAAAGTGGGACAACAGAAGATTAATCAGGACTGTCCCTGACAAATTGGAACAGTTGGGAGATATGCTGTCATGTGCCATCCAGAATCACATACCTCATTCCTTTTGCATGAAATGCTGTATTAGATAGAATACCTTGAAGATTTGTGATTTCATCAGCACATGTAGTCCCTCTCCACTCATGCAAATCACAGCTACTGCATATCAACACTATATGACAAGGCTTTCCGTACATAACAATGTTGATTCTCACCTAAGTAGACGAATAACTTTACTGTTTTTTTCCTATCAGTTTCTTGGATCTACACTAGGGTTTTTCCCAAGTTTTTTTTTTAAACAAAACAAAACAGGCCATGATTTGTTGAAGTGGTCCTATAGTTTGAAGGATAAATTTTCTCCTCTGTGGATTTTTTTTAGAGTTTTAGACCTATAATACAAAAATGGTTGTGCATTGTAACACTTAAAGTCTAAAATTATTTTCAAAAAGAGAGAGAAGGCAGGAGAAAGGAAAGATACTTTTTTTTCCTGCTGTGTCTCATAACTTGTTGGCCAAAATAATGTGCCTGAAGAACTGGATGCAGAGAGACCCAAGAGGTACCACTGCTGCCGACTTAGCCAGAATTTCCTGCGTCCAGAAACAATGTTTTGTTAAAAATGGAATCTCATTTCAGTGATGGGCTTGTTTCCGCACTAGACTATTATAGCGCTATGATTCCACTTTCAACCTCCTATGGAATCCTGGGGTTTGCAGTTTCGGGAGGGGCCACTTGGCCCCTCCCGAAACTGCAAACCCCAAGATTCCATAGGAGGTTGAAAGTGGAATCATAGCGCTATAATAGTCTAGTGTGGAAATGGCATTAGTTTGCCTTTTTCTTTCTTTCACTATCTGTTGGACATATGGAATTTTCACTCCAGAATCCATTATCAACTCTCTCCCCTGGGATCCATGTTCTATCCAAAAATGGTGCTATTAATTTAACTCCTTGACTACACAGGAGAAGAGAAAAATTAAAATAGTTTTCTCCTCAATATGGGAAAAAATACCAAATATTATTGCACATCATTCTCTCATTATTTGAATATCCAAAAGTGTTGTGCAGGAACATGTGTCGGTCATACAAAATCCCGTTTTTTGTGCACAAGGCAGGTTTCCTATTCAGGAAACAGTGACTTCTTCACTGAAAACCCATTTCTGCCTGAAAAACAGGATTTTTCTGCCCCAAACTACTGTTTTTCTGCACTGAATAATTCCTGTGCAACATTTCAGGATATTGACTACCAGGAGAAAATTGCACAAAATTCTCATTGGTCTGTTTTGCTTTTCATTAGGGTTTGTTGACTATTGGGAAACCTACTGTTCAAACTGGGAATGAATAATTATGAATATTCTTACCATCCCTACATTGTTTTGATGTTTTGTCATCTATCCTTCACTCTGAACCTTAAGCTTAGGAGACTTTACACTTAAATAAATGTTGACTCAGTCCAGTTGTGAGTATATTTAAATGTGTTTAGCAAGATAGGGCTTTTTTAGACTAATGCAGGAGGTCTGATGAGTCTCTGTGCTATGGCTTACATCTAAGGATTAATCCATCTTGATGGCTGCTCTTGCTCCCCAAGTCCTGTGGGGTTTTTTGAATAAGGGAGACTCATTGGGGAGGTGAGTGTGAAAGCTATTCTCTTTCTTTTACTTTGCCTCTGGGCTCAACAGTGTACTCAAAATCTTAGTCTCTTTCTTATGTTATTTAACATGCAACTTGTCAGACACCTGTGTATGGCTGTCTCTGTTGAAGAAAAATATAAGGTAAATGAAATTTAAGCTGTCCAGGTAAATTGATAGCAAATTGTCCCCTAGGTTTACTTTGGGTGACAGAACTGGGGAGAAATATATATCCTGTGACTTTTTTTTTTTAATGTCCTGATTGAATTCAGGAAGCAGCCAAAAGAGGCAGAAAAAACTTGACAAAGAGGAAAGAGAAAGGCATGCAAAGGATTGTTGCTAATAGAAGGCAATATCTTTTGTTTATGCAAAGCTTGTTTATGTATTAGGGGAGGTCAGATTTTCCTTCACTCTATTCCTTTATTGTTTCATGAGTTTATTTATCTCCCAAATTTCATTTGGGAATTCCTCAAATTAATTCCAGAGCTTTAGAATATACAGTTTGCTGTATTAGATTGGTTTATTTGCTACACAAATCTGTGTGTTGAGTTAAAGAAAAACAAGTTTATTTTTGTGTACTGTGTTCCTCCATTAGCAAAGCCACATACCAAAAACTAAATAAAAAGTCTTGAAATAGGCATAAAATCACATCAAGACTGCTGTTTGGTTTTGGTTTTTTGGGGGAAAGGGTATGTAGTGCTTTATCAACACTATTATACATATGGATGTAGACAAGATTCTTGGAGACATGAGAGCCATCACGTGTGTGTGTCTTGCCTTTCGTAGCTTACTTTAAAAAAGCCAGAGGAGGAATGACTGAGGGGGCAGAGACAGGTAAAACAAGGCAGAATTACAACATGCCTGAACACGTTGAATTACAACATACCTCAGCATGACAGTTACAAAACCAGTATTGAAAAAAGCCTCTCTAGATCCCGTCATATTGAATAGTTATCAGCAAGTCTCCAGTGTTTCGGAGCATGGTACTGGGGCATGTGGTAGACTCCTAGTTTCAGGAGTTTCAAGATGAAGTAGATTATCTAGATCCATTTCAGTCTGGTTTCAGCCCTGGTTATGGAATAGAAATAGCTTTGGTTACCTTGCTTGACAATCTGTGCCAGGAGCTGGGCAAGGAGAGTGTGTCCCTGTTGGTTCTGCTAGACCACTCACTGGCTTTAGAGGCCATCAGCTATGATATCCTTCCTGAGCATCTAGCTAGGATGGGATGTGGAGGCACTGTTTTACGTTAGATCTGTTCCTTCTTGTAGGGGCAAACGCAGAAGGTAAAGCTGTGGGACTTCTGTTTGATCTTTTAGCCACTGGCTTGTTGTGTCCCTCAGGGCTCGATATTATCATCCATGCTATTTGACATATACATGAAATTGCTGGGAAAGGTTGTCTGGAGTTTGGAAATTCAGTGCCATCAGTATGCAGATGACATCCAACTTATTATTCCTGTCCACTTCAATCTGCAGATGCTATTTCAGCCCTAAACTGGTGCTTATCAGCAGTAAGGGACTGGATGAGGGTGAACAAATTGCAACTTAATCCAGACATGGCAGAGATACGCCTAGTTTGTTGAAAGGCAGATCAGAACCTGTGCTAGATGGGGTTAAACTCCCCCAAAGATGCATGTCTGCAGCTTGTGTTTGTTCCTGGATGTGACTCTGAACCTGGAAGCTAAGGCCTTAGTGGTGGACAGGCTCGTGTGTCAATTTCTAGAGATGTTGGATCTGGTCACAATGGCACATCTTAATTACATCCCATTCAGTTTACTGTAGTATAATGTACATGGGGCTGCCTTTGAAGAGTGCTCCGAAACTTCAGCAGATCCACAGATCAGCAGCCAGATTGTTTACCAGGGATGGATGAAGGGAGCACACAACTTCACTAGTGACTCCACACTACTGGCTGCCCATCTGTTTCTGGACACAGTTCAAAGTGTTGGCCATGACCTATAAAGCCCTATACAGCTCAGACCCAGGTTAGTTCAAAGACCATATTTTCTCATATGAACCTGCCCGTGTTTTGAGATCTTCTGGGGAGACCCTTCTCTCTTCCCCACAACATTCAAAGGTACATCTGGTCAGAATGTTAGAGAAAGCATTCCCAGTGGCTGCTCTCAGGTTGTGGAATTTCCTCCCACAGGATTTTAGAGTGGCACTTGTCCTTACTTTCTTTCTGCCAATGGGTAAAAACTTTTTTATTCCAGCAGGCCTAGGGGAACTTATTGCCTTTTTAAAAGGAGATAACAGGCCTTGTGTAATGTGCTGGATTTTTATGTGTTGTTGTTTTCAGTGCTTTTTGTTTTTAACCAAGTTTAACTTTGTGATTCTCCAATTACTTTTTAACGTTTGCATCTTGTGGATTTTTAATTATATTTATTTCAATTGTCGTAAGCTACCTTGAATTCCATATTGGGAAATATGAAGAAGAAGAAGAAGAAGAAGAAGAAGAAGAAGAAGAAGAAGAAGAAGCAAGCAGCAGCAGCAGCAGCAGCAGCAGCAGCAGCAGCAGCAGCAGCAGATTGTGATGATGATGATGTGCATGGATAAAACACTGGACTTTAAAAAACCTTTGCATTGATCATGCAATGATTCCATCAGCATATGGGGTTTTTGTGTGCAGTGTTTCTATTGATGCACATTGAGAAGATGATACTGTAGGTGGGGGAGAAGATGCCAACAAGCAAAAAGATTCCAATAAGGAAAAGAAAAGAAATAGAAAGCTGCAGCACTTGCTGAATACACTGTGCTCTGTATAAAATGTGCAAGTAGAACAAACAAGTAGAACATTTAAGAATTCCTAACACATTCATTCCATTGGAGAAAGAAGATCATGTAATCAGAATGCTGGAACCTGCAGAAAATGTGTTTGCTTGGACAATTATATCTCATGTTCTAACTGGAGTTCTCAAGACAGTTTACAATATGTTTAAAACACAAAACTATTATGAGGAAGGGGCTGTGGCTGGGTGGTTTTGCACACAGAAGATTTGACCTCTGGCATCTCTGTGCGGTTCTGCAAAAAAAAAAAAAAAGGAAAAAAAACTTTTGTGTGCTGCTGGAAGGCGCTGTAAACAATGCTGATATAGTTGGACCATACTGTGGAGATATTGCTGTTATTTCCCAGACAGTGTCCATGCTGTCTGGGGACTTCTGAGAGTCACAGTCCGAAAAACCACAAATAACATTTCCAAGCTCCGAGTTTAACCAATGGTACATGAGCAATACCCGCTCAGCTGTGCCCTCAGGAAACCTACAGGCAGGGCACGGAGGTGATTGCCGTGCCCTGTTTGTTCCCAGCACCTGGTCTCCAGAATTTATAATGCTTCTGCTGCTGCTGGCAGTTACACTCTTTCTTAATCAGGGGTCACTGTGATTTTCATACTTTAGCACTATGAAAAGAACGTGGTAAGGGTAGGGAACAGATTGTTCATTGTCACAGATCTGAAATAAAATCTACAAGACCAGCGGCAAACTCCTTCTCTCTGGCAGTCTGGGGAGGTAAATATACTCAAGGAGCAAGCAAATGGTCAATGTGGGTGAACTGCTAAGGAGATCCTTTCTTCTTATTATTATTGTTATTTATAGCCTAGTTCAGTACCTTTGTTTTTCCTTTAGCTATGGCAGAAAAACAAAGCAGCCAATGCAGCAAGGCTGGAATAAGAGAAGGAAGAATTGTATATTTTGGTAGACTTTAACCCTCGAGATAATAGGAATTGCCAACAAGAAGACAGAGTAGTGATATCCTGAAATGCCTCCCCAGCCTGTAGTCTCCAAACATGCCTTAACCAGATGTACAAAATAAATTGGGAAGCTTGAGGGAAAAGTACGCTTCAGGATCTCATAATGCTACGTACTTAATATGCATTTCAGTAACTACAGCAAATCTTTGACATTTTTAATCTTGTTGCACTGGTTTTGAAGGATGTTCTAGAATGTGAAGCAGTTCCTTAATTAGGGGGAACATTCTACTTCCTTGCAGCAATGTGATGTGCGGGGAGGGGAGGGGGTATTTTGCTTATAGCAGCATTCTCCCAGCCCTCTGTTGC
The DNA here is from genome assembly GCA_948474755.1 of Ctenosaura bakeri. Taxonomy (NCBI): domain Eukaryota; kingdom Metazoa; phylum Chordata; class Lepidosauria; order Squamata; family Iguanidae; genus Ctenosaura; species Ctenosaura bakeri. Next base: position 143,615 of record CAOLHI010003554.1, on the reverse strand, counting down.
TATTTTGTTGTCTTTAATACCTCTTGATTGCATCTTGTTATCATCTTGTCCTGATTTGCTTTGTAGCTTGTTACATAAAACAGGCTCTAATCTTTCGGCAATTAGCTTCTTATTAAAGTCAATTGAGATTCCTACCCAGGAAAAGGCAGCTACTGTTTGTGATTACAGATCATTGGCTGCAGAAGGGCAAAGAGGAAAAGGTGTTGTGTCATGATGAGATGAATGATTCTATCTGAACATTTCATATGCTTTCATCACCGACCCACCACTGTGCTTTACTCCACTGGGTGGGGCTTCTGCTTCTTTATGGAAGTCAATCACTGTAGTATGTTTCCTAAGACATATGCTCGTGGACAGGAAAATGTGGATGCGGGGAGCAGGACAGAGACCATGTGTTAAGGATACCATGTCTATGTTGACCTCAAGTACAAGCCAAGGGCAGATTTGGGGCCAAAATTATAGATTTCAATATAACCCATGGATAAGTCAAGGGTCATTCCATGAAGAGGGGAAAGCACCAACCCTGATGCAGAGGGCCAACTGCCCCTGGCAGCCACTTTTGCCATTTTCTCACCTTGGTATTCAAAATGGTCAGAAGCATACTGTGGTGGAGAGAGTAGAGAGAGTTGGTGCTTCTTTTAGGTTCCCTCAGGTTTGACTAAGCTTGCCGTTTGCCGCTCTAGTCAGGGAAGGGGATGGTTCCTTTTTTGATAAGAGTTAATATACAGTACTTAATGTACAGTACTTATCACACACAAACACGCGCGCACACACACACACACCAAGGTATGATTGCAACAAATGCCACAATCTCTTGCAAACCTCTGACAACTTTGCTCTATTTGGAGGAGCTTTTGAATGAAGTTTGCATCCAGTGAAATGGGCTAGATTCTCCGAGAGCTTATGCCAAATAAAACTTAAATATGTAGAAGACTGTATGTTATTTTTGCTATTGTAGACTGACATGGATGACTCATATCCCACAAAATTCTTGAATGCAGAAGTCTCCAAATTCAAAAACAGCACATCTGGAAAATACATGTCATAAACCAACCTGGACACAGAATACTTTTTGAAAGCACAGAAATTCTGGATCATTCTGATAGCTACTATGTCAGACTACACAGAGAGGCCATTGAAATCCATAAACACATGGACAATTTCAACAAGAAAGAAGGAACTCAGAAAGTAAGATTTGGTTACCAGCACTGAAGAACACTAAAATCAAGACTCAAAAATATACCAATGAACACCACCCAGACTATGGAGGTCCCTCGACAGAGAACAATACAATGGGTTGCTAATGTACTTAATGCACTGTTATGCATATCCCCTGACTAACAATACACCCTGGGGGATATCCCATTTAATAATAGGCCATCACACAGGCCAACTGTAACACAGGCAAATTGTCCCCTCTCACCCAAGGACTACACAAGTATATATACTCTGTCTCATTTCCATGCCACCAGATCCTCTGAAGATGCCAGCCACAGATGCAGACGAAACGTCAAGAGAAAATACTAATAAAACATGGACCTCAAAGCCCAGAAAACCCACAACAACCTATATTGTAAATGGTTTTAACTTTTCTGGAAGGCATCTTGGGTCCCACTCTGGGAGAAAGGCAGCATGTAAATGGAATCAGTCAATCAATGTGCACATTAAGGCATTTCCACACTAGACTGTTATAGCGCTATTATTCCACTTTCAACATTCTATGGAATTCTGGGGTTTGCAGTTTAGGGAGGGGCCTAAACTGCAAACCCCAGGATTCCATAGGATGTTGAAAGTGGAATAATAGTGCTATAACAGTCTAGTGCAGAAATGGCATAGGGAAAAGGTATAAAATGTCCATAAATTTCCCGGCAGGTACAAGCCCCATAAAGCCTCACAACTTGATACCAACAAGGATGGGGGAAAAGATGAAGGTAGGATTCAGATAAACACAATGCAATTGAGATTGGGAACTTTCTACGTTTCTAAATAAGCTTCTGTATATGACATTATTTCGAAGGGAATGACCAACAGCTTGTTTTTCACTTCGCACAGCAAAATGTCTTAGGCTGGCTTTGTTTTGAAGTGAACACCTCTAAAAGTGGAATAGACTAGAAACAGATGGATCTGTCCATCTCTTGCTGCCAGGCAAAGTCGGCAGCACTAAGATAGCTAGACCAGTATGAATAAGCCATTTTCTTATCCTCATTCTTTTCTTGCTCACCATGGTAAAGCTATTCCCTTTTTTTAAAAAATGATCATCTGTATTTACCCAGGGTAATGCCTATGCTCACAACCTTTGAGAGTGTAATCACATTCTTCAAGCCTGATTTAGCAATTTTGCCAGTTTACAATAGCTGCAGCATGGGGGCTACACTAAAGAGAGCTATGATATTACCATTATTATAGCTAGGACGTACTGGGTTTAAATGGAAAACCATTTGGGCAGTCTAGAATAATAATGCCCATCATTATAGGCACATATATATTGGCATGGGGCATTTAGAGAATGAAACTTTCATCTTTAATCATGGGGATCAAATTATGTTCTCAGAAGCAGCACAGGGTGAAATATATAGCATTACATCCCACTTTATCTAGTTATCTATCCATCCATCCATTCATCTCTTTAATCTGTACATTGTACTGTAGATCTAATTGAATGGAACTCGGCACAGTTGTCTAGCTTTTAAACTGGCACTTTGTTGTAATCGTTAACCATATCTTAGCAGGAATGTAAGTCACCTAAAGTAGATGGACCTGTCTATGCCCATTAATTTTATTTATTTAGTTTTTGCATTACTTTAATACCTTGCAACTGACAAAGCAGAAGCATCCATTCAACCCTGAAAGCACATCACTCCTAATGTGGCCAAGGGACTGCTGTATCTGTATAATCATAAGATAACATTTTATATATATGTATGAATTATGCACACACACACATATATATCTATATAGTGCCTGAGGCTCAGGATAATAGGTGATGCAGACTTAAAGAGCCCATAAGATAACTTGACAGTGAAAGTTAACTGAATTATGAGGCTTATCCTCTGTAGTTGAGATAATACCTTTATTCCCATTAGCAAAACGGCATCCATAAATCAGACCTGGCAAGCTGTGGTGTTCTCAGACTTGCACATTTGATACCTGTAGGGTTTTCTTTTTTCCCATCTGCTCCACTGCATATTTACTGATCGTGTATATTTTTAATACCATGGAGACTGAGGATTTACAAATGCATCTGAAACGTGAATGTTAGAACTCTGAAAGGTTCCTCATAAACTTTGTCATGACAGTAAGAGGCTAGAGTTTCATTTCAGATTTTTACAAATAAAAATTTACCAAAATGCCCACGTTCTACAGCATGGGGGACAAGAATTTACAATATTGAATTTGGGAGGGAAAAAACTGGTACCTTCCCCCGCCCCCGCCCCTCGGACATGGGACATTGGGTTCTTAAAGTCTGTGCCTAAGTCTGGATTTGAACCTTTGTATACTCAAGCAACAATGTTAGTGCTGAACTAGGACTACCGCCTTCTTTTTCAAGTAGATTCCACATCTTTAACTGCTATGTGTCAGGCTTGTACAACATGGTTCTCCCTATTCTGTGATTAGATATACCAGTGAAATTTGGCTGGCAGAGATGGGATAGAAGTTGGTTTAGTTGTGTTAGAAGAATTTCCCGAAACTGACAGGTTTCTTCATTTTTGAAATGCAAAGATACAGAGGCTTAAAAATGAACACTTTGACAAGTTTTCCATTCCTGTTCATAATAATGGTGAAATACACCTTCCGGTTCACAGTGTTACTCAAGTAGACTTCATATTGCTTGTAAGAAGCCAAAAACTATCTGCTGACTCTTAGGCCATTTCCGCACTATGCTGTTATGGTGCTATTATTTCACTTTCAACATCCTGTGGAATCCTGGGGTTTGCAGTTGAGGGAGGGGTCTTTAGAATTCCCAGCCAGAGAGCTCTTTGGCCTCAGGAAACTACAAACCTCAGAATTCCACAGGATGTTGAAAGTGGAATAATAGCACTATAGCAGCATAGTGCGGAAATGACCATAATCTGTACAGCAAAGGGTGTAGAAACTCAGTGATGTTTGGTGGATCGTCATTGCCTGTGAATCCTTGCAGAGAAGTTGGGTTAGTCTTTCTTGGCAAGAACAATGGTGCATCTTGTGGCATCTTGAAGCAAGGGATACTCCAACTGCTGCCTTCTAGATGCCATGGGCTAGAATTCACATTATCCTGACTATTAGTCATTCTGGCTGGGGCTGATGGAAATTGTGTTCCAAAGCATCCAAAGGGTTGCCTATGCTTGGCTTAATGGGTAGTAAGTTGGCTGTGACGTGATTATTGGCATGAAGTGGACAATGGAGGACATATAATTAATAATTAAGTCTGAAGGGGGGAAAACTTGACGAAGCAGGGAACACAGTCTCTAAGGTCTGTTCACACAAATGTTTTCATTAGCTCTTTTCAGACACTGGCAGTCAATCAGCAAATGACCACGAATTTTGTCTCTTTTCCTGTGTCTACCAGTTCAGTGCTTTTGAAATAAAAGGAAGAAATGGCTATATCCAGAGATTATCTTATTAAATCTGAAATAACCTAGATAGTACAACAGTGTCATATTGTCATAGAGTATATCAGACCTGGTCATAAGGTGACATCATAAACCCAAAGCAAAAGCATTTAAGCACACTAAAAAAATATTTAACAGCATTCAGAGGGCTTTTTAACAAGTTGTCTCCATATTTACCCAGAAGACTATGTGTTCACCTAAAACATTGATGATTTAAAACTTTTTTTTTTGTCAAACAATGTTTCTCCTGAGTGGATGTTTTCATTGACATCCTTAGCATTCCCATCACAACAGCTGGTACTTAATTATGATGTCTAAAAATAATGAATACAACATATTATCTCTGTAAGCTGAGATCAGGTGATGACCCTAGTATAAAATCTGTTGAGTTTGGTGATTTTCTTGGCTTGCATAATTTATTCCAAAATATACACTGCGCCCCCCTCCTTCATATATTTAGAGCATTCCGTGCTCACACATTAAATCAAGATGGGTTTATGGGAAATATATTGGTTAATAAAGAATATGCAGTACTTACTACTCTCCGGGAAATAAGTGGATTCGGCATCTTTAACATCCCACTTGAAATTCTCATAATTTAAAATATTTTTTAGATTCTGTGGGGTAATATTTTTAGTTGACCCTTGCTCCATTCTTTTTTGGTATTTCTCTGTTCTGTGGAAGTTATGCTGATGTGGAGATTTCCTTCCAAAATATTGAGGGATTTCCTCAAGTTTTACATGGAATGTCATGTGTTAAAAAACACAGTGACATTTTTGATGCAAAAAGTACATGTTTAGTAAACTCCACTCTGAGTTACAACTTCCTGTTGAAAAAACATTCCTACCCAAGATATCTGCTAGCTACAACACCTACCAGAGGATGACATTGCTGGCAGAGGAGTGGCCCTGGGGGGAGGGTCCAGGCATGGGCCCCATCCTGGAGCTGGTGATCTGGGGGGGTGCTGGAGGAGATGGAGGGCTGGCACCTCCAGCAGGAGGTCCCAAGGAGGTGAAGGTGGAGCTCCTGAAGCTCTTTGAGATGCTTATCAGTCAGGCCCACCAGCCCCTGCTACCCCACAAGCCCATCTTGGCCCTGTTCTTGCACCTCCTGGGCCTCTGTGCCGAGCTGGCCTCCTTGCTCCTCGAGGGGAACCTAGTGCTGCTCCTTAACCAGCTCTGTGTCTCGGTGGCCCAGGAGCTGGCCCTCCTAGCCCTCTTCCTGCAGGGCCCCTCGGAGCAGCCCCCCCAACCTCCTGGTCTTCTCCCTCCTTGTCCCCTTCATCCACCATGAGGTGTGGTGGGCCAGCAGGTGTATGATACCCTCCTCCTCCTCATGGCCATCTCCTCCAACAGCCACACTGTTGTCCACTACATTGCTGACAGCTCCTACTTCTACCTGGTCTTGGCTACCAGCCTGAGTGCCCTCTACTCTTGTCTGCCCCTGAAGCTGGAGGTCCGGGGGGACAACTGGCACTTTTTGTGGCAGGAGGACTGGATTGGAGTCCCTTCACTGGATATCTGCCATCTGACATTTAGGATGAGGCCGAAATCCTCTCCTCCACTGGTAGAGAGTAGCTCAAACAGTGGGAGCGTATCTCCCCAGAGGTCCTAGCTATGCCCTTGCCATGCCTATAACGTTGCTGGTTGTGGTATATCCCCACAATAAGACATTCCATGGGCAGGACTTTGGATCCACTGGATCTAAAACCATTGTGTCCCCATAATAGTTCCCATGATTCTGTTACTCAGCTAATCTAGCTTGGAATTGGTGCAGTTAATTCCCCAATGTCATTAGTTTGGGGAATGAATTGCAAGGAATATGGTGGTGAAAGATGGAAAGAAAATACGTCAACACATACATACACACATTTTTCTATGGATGGCATAAACTGGCAATGCTTTGGAAATGACAGCTGATTCACCACTTTGTAATCCCTCCCCTTCTTTTTACAATTTGCCTCCAAAAGTGAGCACATTCATTTTAAATGGAAATCGGGTGTGTCTGGAAATCTAAATAAGATTGATTTTTTTTAACCTACTAGAAAAACACATATGATTTCCTTTAAAATTCCTTTGAAATGTTTCGGCCAAGGGTAAAGACCTCAAACTCATAAGAGAAATCTACCCTTACTAGAATTACATGACAGTACTGCTAGTTTTTTTCTTCCCTGGAGGTTGTTTCCGTCCTCTCCATCAGGTCCATTTTATACTTCATAAAGTATGCTGAACCTCAAGGAAAGGCAGGGATCTTACTAGAGCTATATTTCTCCACCACCAGCAGCATAATCATATTTTACAAGCAATATTGGAGACAAGAGTTTCCAGGAACAGCATGAGAAAGATTTTGGGACCACAACTCCCATTATCCCCTAGCCAATACAGACATTTTCAGTTTCTGCCCATGAGTGGCTGTATCTGCCCTCTTTCTGTGAAGCCTCCAGCATGGCATTCACCAGATGAGCATGTAAATTGAATCTGACACTGTTATTGGTAAGGCCAATATTAATAAATAGCACACTATTGTTTTGGTTCAGATACTTTATTTTTAAGAACCAAAACGTTTCAGCCACTCAGTGCCAAGTTATCTTTGTATATATGTTTGCTCAGATGTAAGCACCACTGGGTTCCTCTGCCAGGAAATTGGGGGGTAAGGAGTCTGTAGCCCTCCAGATGTTGTTGGACCCAAATTCCTTTCCTGCCCAATCACTGCCTACATTGACTGTGCTTGTTGAGAGGTGAATCTAACAGCATCTGGAGAACTACACATTCCTTAGCCTTGATCTTGTGCCACTCCCTTGCAAATATAGAATTAATCTATAGACATTGCGGCCATGTGATATGTGGTGACTTTAAAATGGGATCATATCAATTCAGGGAGGCAAGCTATCACTGACTATTGGTCATAATGACTTTGTATACTACTTGGTTTCAGAGACTGAGGAGCCGTGGTGTCCTGTCCGTGACCTTTCTACTTGTTGACCACTGTGGGATACAGGGTGTGGGATTAAAAACAAGAAACAGGGACCTGTTAGATTGCAACACCCATCAGGTCTAGCCAACATGGCTAATAAGCATCATAAGCATCACAACATGGGGGCCTTTCTGCACTATGCTGTTATAGTGCTTTAGTTCCACTTCTGACATCCTATGGAATCCTGGGGTTTGTGGTTTAGGGAGGGGCTTTTAGAATTCTGAGCCAGAGAGTTCTTTGGCCTCAGTAAACTGCAAACCCCAGAATTTCACACGATGTTGCAAGTGGAATAATAGCACTATAACAGTGTAGTGTGGAAAGGCCCTGGGTTCCATCACATGTTTCCCTACAGGTGCAACCTAAATCTCTCCCTGGAAATAAATGGAACTTAAAAGGTTCTAGCTCTTTCACTCCCATCCTCCACCAAATACTTGTTTGCAAGGAAGCTACATTAAAGTGGTAATAATTTTATTGTAATACTTTCCTTGTTTACTTGTTCTTTTTTAAAAACAAAGCTCTCTGCTTTGTTTATTAAAGTGATTCAACAATATGATGCTTCTCCCAAACAAGCAAATGGCATTTTGAGATATTATGTTTTCCCCTTAGCCAGCCAGCCCCCCACCCTACAAATTTTATTAAAATCAATAACATGGCTTTACATTAATGACATCTTGATTCTGGATTCAGCAATATTTGTTTTATGAGGTTTGTGATGATACACCTGCCTGATCTATAGAAAAGTTCATGGAATTAGACGGTGTTTATGTGAAGATTTGGAAAGAACACACAAAAGTGTGCACATCCTGCTCTGGATAGCTGATCCATTAATCATTTTTTGTTTTTTTATTGTTTAGTGATTATTCTTAGGGCAATCTCTGAGGCCTTTTTGAGGGATTATGTGCTTTGGTAGAACTATGATGTGCAAAGGAACAAAAAAAGGTTAAAATCTTTGTTGCTGTCTTTACATGTCTTTGCTTAGGGAAGTTGGCACAAGCTGTGGAATTGGCTAATGAAATATTGTAAGGGCCACTGGCCTATGTGGCTTTAAAATGGGATTGAACAGACAGCTGGAGAATAAAACTGTTAGTGCCTGCTGAAGGAGCCCTTTCACACTATACAGTTATAGCACTGTGATTCCACTTTTGCTGCCATAGGCCATTTCCACACTAGGCTGTTATAGCGCTATTATTCCACTTGCAACATCCTATGGAATCCTGGGGTTTGCAGTTTCGGCCCTTCCCGAAACTGTAAACCCCAGGATTCCATAGGATGTTGCAAATGGAATAATAACGCTATAACAGCCTAGTGCAGAAATGACCATAGTTCCATTTTGCAGAATCTATGGATTGGCAGCTAAGTATTCTCAGCCAGAGTGTTCTAGTGCTTCACCAGACTACAGGTCCCAAGATTCCATAGGATGAAACTGTGATAATGGAATCATAGCAGTATTTACGTAGTGTAAATAGGGCCCATGGTAGTTATGAAGTTTGTGTGTTATCTCCAGCATCCAAGGCCAGATGCTACTCAGTATTAGTTGTGGGGGAACACTTGTACATTCATAAATCACCTTCCCCAGACATCTGGTGTGCTACTGTGAGAAATGAGATACTGGACTAATAGGCAATTGGCCTCATCTAGCAAGGCTATCCTTATGTTCCTAAATACATGGAAAGAGAAAGTTTTAGAAGTCTGGACTGTACCATTTCAGGCAGTGTTTTGAATATTCCTCCAAGTGAAAAGCTTCCTGTATGCCAGAAACATTGAAACCATAAGGGCATAATGTTAAAATTTAGGGCCTTTCTGCACAACAGTGGCCCTTTCCGCACGTTACTTGCTCGCAGAGGTGGGGGGTGCCGTTTGCGCAAGCAGCCTCTTGCGCGAGGCACTCGCATCGCTCCTCCGTTCTCCCGCAGCTGGCTTCCTAGTCGCGCAACCGTCGTGTGAGTGCCCCGCCCCTTCCTTCCGCAGTGCAGCCTAGGAACTGTAGGCTGCGCTGGGGGAGGAAGCACGACCGGCCTGTTCGTCTGATGCAGTGCAGGGCAGGTAAGTGCGCGAGGGCCCCGGGAGCCTTGCGCGACTGCGCAGCATTTTCGGCTTGAAGCCAAAAATAAAAAAATGTGTGCGTGGTCCGCATTAGGCTCTTGAGCGACACGTAAACGGAAGTGCGTTGTATGGACCACTCCTCCCGTTTACGTGACGCTCAAGGGGCCCTCTCCATAAGAAACTGTGTGCAAAAAGAGACCCAGTTATAGTGCTACTATTCTACTTTCAACCTCTTGTGGAGTTCTGGGATTTATAGTTTACTGAGGCCAAAGAACTCTCTGGCTGGAAATTCTAAAGGTCCCTTCCTAAACTGCAAACCCCAGGACTCCATAGGAGGTTGAAAGTGGAATAATAGCACTATAACAGTGTAGTCAAGGATGTGCTGTTTTTCTATATGCAAAGCAAGCTTATCTCTACTTGCTTTTATGTGGAGGAGCATTCACAAATACAAATAGTCCCCAGTTGGCCATCCAAAGAATACAACCCCCAAACTTTGCTGGATTTCTCTTCTACCTACTGGGTATTTCCCAGCCACTTGTGTAATATCTCTCACATACTTTAATATTTTGGAGAGGAGGAAATGATGAGATTGTGGCCTTGTCTCTGCATGCCAACAACAAAAGACAAAGACCTGAAACAGTCCTACAAGCCTTGGGAAGAACCATCTGGATGTATGTGATTTACAGCCTACCAGTTAGTAACTATTTGCTGGACTTTTGTATACGTTCTTTGTTATTTTCATTTGCTCATCACTACTTTGCTCAACAACTACTTGATCCTAAATCTGGAATTTGTTTCTTATATGAGTTTTGGTCCTTATGTTGGTCATTTGTACATTGTTATGCATTTCTTTTATTATTTTTCCATGTACGTAAAGTAACCTTTTGCTATGCTGTATGTTATCTTTTTATATTGTTTGTTCAGAATGATATTCCATTTAACCCTTTATATATTTTCATTTCTCTGTTGATCATATCTATTTTTTATTTTTTATTTTTTTGGAATGGTTAACACTGATTACATATTAACACTGATAGACATACAAAAAAAATTCCAATAATTAATACAAAACGATCAGTGCTCCACGCACAACCAACATATTAATTTTCCTAATAAATATAACACTGCTTTAACCCTTCCCTCCCTTCCAACCCATCCCCCCAAGGAGCAAAGTCAATTTTTATTTAAAACTCCTTTCCTTTGATGTGGAGAATCATATTAATTGTAGCTTCTATAATTCTGCAGTCCTTCTGTTCTTTAATTGTTCCTATTAGTTCGATCCACTTCCTTAGCCAAGCACCTTCCTTTGGCTGACCCATATACCCCATTCTTCTTTCTAATATAAAATCAAACATTATATATTCCAAAATATAACTTCTATATATTTATTAAGCCTTTTGCTTTTTTTGTATTTGCTATTAATATATTTATTGGCTGCTGACATTTGTTACATATTTTGTTTCTGTGATGGCCTTGTGTGTTTTTAGGATTGCCTATGCGTGCACGTTTATCTGCGGATTTCTCACCATTTGATTCTTTGACACTTGAGCTTGATTGTCCCCTTAAAGTTTCTCACTTGATGGTGCAAATGAGGTCACCATCAGTGACCTCTCACCACAGGGAGAACTTGGGGATCAACATCTTTCTCAATGAGACCATTTCACATATTTGGTTCTCATGCATCCAGTCAAAAGAAGAGGCAAGCAATCTCTGCAGATGTTGGAATCAGTCTGCAGAAACCTGCAGCTGAATGCTTGAAGTAAATCCTGTTGAAAGTATTTCATCTGTGGTTCTCTGAAAAAATTCTCTGACATATTTGATTGATACTGGCATGCTGCTTGGCACTGCAGTCATGAAATGATGGGTGTGCCTGTGTCAACCAGTCCATTGTTAGGTGCAGCAGTCTTGGTAACCTGGGTGAGAGCATAGGTGGAAGCATGAGTTAATGCATTTGGTTCAGAAAGATGCAATCTCTAAGAAAAATATCTCATTGTCAAGTTCCTCCCGAGTCTGTTATGCTACGGCTCACTTTCCATTTCAGGTTTTCACACTGTTCATTTCCCTGCCTGGGCTGTTCTCTTCTTCTCTTTCCCTTGTATGCTGGTACAATGAACCTGACTAGATGAATTGCACCCTCACGCAAATGCTCAACAAGGCACTGTACACTGTTTGCTCAGCACAAGTTTCTGTTATTTGCTTGCCAAGACTTGGGAACTTCATTGGTCGTCACGCTCAGTCTCATGGCAGGCGCTTGAATTAAAACCCCTCGGATGCCTGTGCTTTTAGCAGTTTTCTGGAGATTGATGTCCATATTCCTCTGAGCGGTGATGTTATTTAATACTAGATAGGGATTTTTAAAAAAAGAATGAGCAGGATCATCTGGCTGTGGTACATCTAAGCTGTGGATTTGTCATATAAATCTCTGTAAAACCTTTCATCAGTTAAGCTACTTTCCATATGCTTACTACCTATATTGGTCAATATACTGGGTTAACCACACGCTATGGCCATTTCCGCGCTAGATAGTTATAGTGCTATTATTCCACTTTCAACATCCCATGGAATCCTGAAGTTTGCAGTTTAGGGAGGGGCCTAAACTGCAAACCCCAGGACTCCATAGGCTGTTGAAAGTGGCATAATAGCACTATAACAGTCTAGTGTGGAAATGGTCTATGTTCCCCATATAGGATGTGAGAAGTCTCCATGAAAGCTCGGTACAGAGAAAATAGAAATATGGAAATTAAGGAGAAAAGTTGTTAATGCTTTATGCTGAAGCATAAAGGTTAATATGAGGTCTTTTTGTTTTGTTAACTTCTAATAAGTTTGCACAGCATATATTGCTTATGCTAATACATGTAAACAATATTATGGTCATTAACTTGCAGAAGGCAAGAACTGTTAGGAGATATGCATTAGCTCAGAGGTGGAGCACATGCTTTGCATGCAGAAAGTCCTGTGTTAAGTTGCACCAGTCAGACAATGAGCCAGATGCCGCTGGTTTGATGAAATAATTGGGCCACAACTTCTCTGAAAGTATATGTATGAACAGCAAACTGCTGACAGGAAGAAAGTGTACCCATATGCCGTCTGTGTATGTGTGCCTTCAAGTTGCCTGTTGACTTATGATGACCCCACGACTTTCATAGGGCTTTTTTAGGCAAGGAATACTCAGAGGTGGTTTTGCCAGTTCCTTCCTCTGAAATGTAGCCTACAACACCTGGCATTTGTTGGTGGTCTCCCATCCAAATACTCACCAGGGCTGACCCTGCTTGGCTTCCATGATTGGGTCTGGTGATTCTTATTGCCACAAAAGGCCCCATCTGCCCATATGACATAGTTGGAATTAAATGAACCCTAACATGTTCTGATCCCTTGGGCTCACATCCAAGTCCCTGCTATCCACATATTCCATCCCAAGATCATCCAGTTGGGCCCATGCCTAAAACTGTAACCTGAAATTTGTATGGATTTTTGTATGTAAGAATGCATATGAAAGAAACCTGCAATATTTTTTTTAACTGCTGTGGGGCAGGAGAAATGTTCTCAGGCTGATGATGAAATGGCACGGAAGGCAGTGGTTCTTGAAAGGAAATGTGAACATCATAGAAAGCAAAGTGGGTATATTAACTGAGCTGATGGGCTCGTTTTTGCTAAAGGAATTTAAGCAGATGCTGAATGGTCACTCCCTCAGGAACACAGTAGTTGCAACCTGCATTGCAGAGCCTGGCTGGAACCAGAGAGCTGAACAAGATGATTGCTGAGGTCCCATCTGACACTGTGATGCTAAGACTGTTAAGGAAATCTCATCTAGAGTTGTAAAATCCTGGGGCATCAAAACTGTTTCATCAGAAAATAATAGTCACATCCAGACCTGTTAACATTACTTTGTGGACTAGAAAGTCCTGAGTCCCTCACCCAGCATGGATGCTGGCCATGCTGGCTGAGAAAATCTGGGATTCCTTTCCTCAAAAGCTAACTTTCCCTAGTGCTGGCTATTCTTCATCTAGGCTATCCAATCCAAACTGAATGTGTTAAGAATTCCTGAATAAGGAAGCTGTGTCCAGCTTATCCAAAGGAGAGACTCATTATAAAGCAAAGGAGGCTGAAGAAAGCTTGAATTGAACTGGTGCAACTGAATCTGGAAAAAAAATACTGGTTAATTAATTCTATTTATAATTATAATCTTATTCTTTTCTCTTCCTTGTTGCAAATCTTCCATTTAATTTCATTCCTGAAACATTGTGGTTCTCAAGTAACAGATGGATCCCTATGCATGTTAGAAACAGTGAGGACTGGTGGTGGAGGATGGTTCAATGTTTATCTGCCCTCAACATAGAGCCCCCAGGTATAACAGGATGGCTCTGAATTCACTGTCTCATCCCCTCATTTTATTGCCACTGAGAAACAGTTAATTCAGGGATCTGTCTCCAGCAAAGGCGCAGAAAAGCTTTCTGTTCTTCTCACTGGATTTCCCATACATGGATAAAACCCAACTACCTACTCTGCTTTAAAGGTGTAAATGTACAGTAGCCTGTCCACATTCGTAAGAGTTCAGGGCACAGAACCCTCGTGAAAGTGGGAAAACCATGAATAACTACCCTCCCATGATTCCCCTCCAGAGTTCCCCACTCCCATTCCTTTGCCTCTGTCCTTGATATTCCTGGGGGCAAGAAAAAGACAAGGTGAAAGAAAGGAATCTGCTGCCTCGGAGTGTGGTGGAGTCTCCTTCTTTGGAGGATTTTAAGCAGAGGCTGGATGGTCCTCTGTTGGAAATGCTTTGATGTGTGTTCCTGCATAGCAGGGGGTTGGACTCGATGGCCCCTGGGGTCCTCCAACTCTATGATTCTATGATTCTATTCACCCTAAGGGGAAAAAATCTCCATTTTAAACACAAGCCTTGCAAGTCTAGGGTGAGAAATGTAAGGGAATGGCAAGAGGAAAACAGGGAGGTGGCAAGCACGTGCCATGCAAATAATCAAATTTACAAAGGTCAAACCCACCAATGTGGAGGAAGGACTGTATTTATGTATATATTGAAGCATAGATGTGTTGACCTCCCCCATTTCCTCCTCCTCTTTATTATTGCCATCAACACAATCTTATTTATTAGTTCATCCTTTTATTCCATTTATATGTTTCCTTTCCCCTGGTGTGAGACCTGAGGCAATACACAAAGCTAAAAACAAGATCAGCTAAAAACCTGACAATAAAAACTAAACCACATTTTTTTATAAAAAAAATCACATTAAAACCATTAATTTTTAAAAAATGTACAGTTTTTCGAAAGCATGACTATGGCCATTTCCACACTAGCCTGTTATAGCGCGATGATTCCACTTTCAACATCCTCTGGAATCCTGGGGTTTGCAGCCAGCCCCTCCCGAAACTGCAAACCCCAGGATTCCAGAGGATGTTGAAAGTGGAATCATCGCGCTATAACAGGCTAGTGCGGAAATGGCCTATTTAAGAACAGAGCACACACACCCCTTGTGACAGATCCCCTTTTGAGGCTGGTTCTGTGGTTCCTAGCCTTGGATACCTGTCATTCTCACCTTTCCATAAGGTCCCTGCTTAAATCCCTCCCTCGGATTTGGGACATGGGTTTCCAGGTGACCTTGGTGCAGACTAATTTATTTTACAAGTGGTTCCTGTGATGATAAGTGTGACACTCTTTAATCCAGGCTTAAAGAAGCCAGTCAAAGCCAGGTTTAACAAAGTAACCAATAGTTCAACTTTATTTTCTCTTAACGCTGTGAGAAAGGTGCATATAAATAAAATAAATAATAAAATAGTAAATCATACTGAACGGTTGTTTTATTAAGTTCCAGGGCTCAGTGCCAACCATATAATAGTATTCAAACTGGGTTATGTCAAACCATTTCCTTCCTTTCAGATTGGAAGAAAAAAGGCATTTCTAACTTTGAGAGTAAGGGTTTCATTATTATTTTCATCACAAGCTTGCACTGTAAAACAAATACAATATACCTAACATGCAGAAAAGGTTTGCATTAAGCTGTCACTAGCATTAAAAGCAATTTTAAACATACAATTAAAAATAATAATAAAAGTTGTTTAAAAACAGTATGGTTAAAAACTGTACGGTGCCACCATATTAAAAGCCCTTTATTTAAAAGCATGCTGTTCTTGGAAGGCCTGCATAACTGCAATTCTGTATATAATGAAGCATAGGAGTGCTCAGCTCAAACTGCCGGTTAGAAGGTTTAACAGCCCTTTACAGAAATTGGCATAATATAAAAATGCATAAAAGGCATGAATGAACTGGTGAGTATTTGGGAGGCCAAGGAGGCAGCTGTCATGTATCAAAAGTTAGGAGAGTCCAAAAGGAAAATTGCTACAGGTAGGCAATTCTTTCACCCTATGACATTTGTCAGACACTTAGATCACACAATTTGAAACCAACGCACAGCAATAAAATGTGTAAACAGTACATTGAATTAAAATGCAATTGTTCATTATCTGTTACGGTGCTTGTAAAATAGATGGAAATTTGGAATGCAGAGGGAGGGCCTGAAAAAATGGATTTTGTTAAAAAAGTCTAAGAATATAAATAAGTAGATGATGCTGAATTTCAAGATGGATAAATACTCCCATAGTGGGAGCCACCACACTAAAGGCCCTGATCCAAACAACTGAGGAGTAGACTTATGGCATCTCAAGGAGGTCCTCTCCAGTTAACCTCAGAGACCAAATGGGCCCCCATTTTCTGTGGAGAGCATGCCAGAGCTCCCAACCATCTGACACCTGTTAGATCCAAGCTGGTTTGCAAAGCAGAAAGGAGCTCCTGCATATGATGCTGTGGAGGAGGCTGAGAATATGAACCAGGTCAAGAAGCCAAGTACAATTACTGTTGCTAGGGTTTTTTTTGAATTATATATGATCAAAATCAATGTTGGGTCTGAAGGGTCTATTCATGACATCATTATGATCATTTATCCAAAGCTGATTGGATGGTTTATTTCATTTATTATTTCTCTGGCCCTTTCTACTCCATCCTCCCAAACTACCATATGGACAGGAGAAGGACAGGACTGCGACAGTGCTTATGTACATTGCCGTCTTATCCTTCTCCTGTCCCCAGGCAGTGTGATTGCACCCCAAATCACTGATGGGTCTTTCCTGTCAATGACAGGCAATCGCGCCACCATTGCAGACTTACCTTGTCTGTTGAGGCCCTGGAAGCACAATGGCTTGAGTTTCCTGCCCCGGAGCAGCCTGGGACAGTACCTGGCTGCGCTGCAGCAGGAAGACACTTCCTGGAACATGGAGGCAGCTGGTGTGGAGGGGAGCGCTCTTGTTGTGCTCTCCTCCCAGCAAAGCCAATGCTGGGACTCACACTAGATGTCTCCACAACAAAGTATGGCATGGAAAGGACTTTTCATTGGGCATCCATGGGGGATGTCCAGCTTTATCTGAGTGGGCTGTCCATAAGTCATTTATCCAAAGCTGATTGGATGGTTTATTTCATTTATTATTTCTTTGGCCCTTTCCACGGAAACCCCTCAACTATAGCACCAGCCTCAACTATAGCACTTTGAGCTGTCTTGCAGAAAATTCTAAGTACACTTGTACCTAAAGGCTATCTCCGTGCAGCATCATTACTAGGTAATAATGCATATCTGCACTTTTAAAAATTTTTTGAGAAATGTGCACAGACTGGTTATGCTTTTACATGATACACAGTGAAGCTGCTTGAAAGGCAACAGATTCCATCTGCCTATGCCAAAAGCTGATGGTGTGAACGGATGGCACCAAGTAAATTGTGCCAAAGATTATACAGTGCCTTGCTGGGTAACAACTTTACAGAGCTGATGTTACTGCAGAATCAGCAACTCTAAGGCAGCAGTATCTCCAATAGAAGAAGAAATGTTGGATCAGGAAATGAAATCTTCAGAAAAGAAGAAAAACATACATTTTTTTCCTCCCTATCTTCAGATTGGATTTCATTCCTGATACCGGTTTATAACTAGCCTTTCACTTGTGTCAGGATTAAATTCTTTTGTTAATACTGGATGCCTGTACAAGAGGATTTGGCCAAGGAGAATATACTTTGCTAGGAGATGTCTAGTTCTGATAAATCATTTTGTTTGAGGTGATACATCAGATCTTCCGAATCAGTTTTTATTCATGTCAGACACAAGCAAAGGATGTTATCTGATTTAGGAAGAATGTTTGCATTTTCAGGGTAGTTTCTTCTATCATCAATACTTTGTTTTTTTTTTTTTTTTTTTGAGATAGAGCAGTGTAAGGGTTGTTAAATCCTGAAGAGTGTTGAAAGAATATAGTGCATTTAAAGAATCATCAAAATCTACTGAACCGGGCCTTTGTACCTTTTATGCTGTATATCTTCTAGGACCAGGGCATGTTAGACAATTCGTCCCCAGACGCCCCCACGTGACAACAGGTGGACGGCCTTTGCCGTCCTCCAGCAGGAAGAGAACACTACATCTGGGTGATGGGGGGAGGCGGGGGCTTGCAAGCTCTTTTAAGGCCACCCCGCCTCCCCCTCAGCCTCTCTTTGTTTTGGCGAGCGAGGGAGGAGGACACTACCTGGCTTGGCTAGGCGACCGCGTGGTCGGCCTAGAAAGCCTTTGATGGCAACGGGGAGGCAGTCGACCGTGCCCGCAGCGCGCCAGCAGCTTTATTGGAGCAGTTTCTTCTTCGGCCTTTTCCCTGTAGCAGGGGCAGCGCGGACGGCGGGTGTTCCGGCTGGCCCCGTAGGCTGGCTGCGTGGCATGGCCAGGAGGCCCGCGTTTTCGACTGCATCTGGCGGCCGCCTCGGTGGCCACCCGGAGCCTTCGCTGGCAGTGGGGAGGCAGACGACCGCGCTTGCAGCATGGCAGCGGCTCGAGCGGAGCAGTTTCTCCTTCGGCCTTCTCCCTGGAGGTGGGGGCGGCGCAGACAACGGGCACCCCAGCTGACCCCTTAAGACTGCCACGTGGCACGGCCAGGAGGCCTGTGTTTCCTGCAGCATCTCGCCTCAGCGGCCGCCCAGGTACAGTAGTTTTAACACAGCTGAGGCGGCCACTTGGGGAGGGTCAACAGGGTGGTAGCGGCAGCGGCAGCCGGGGTTTGGATCGGCAGGAGGGGGAGAGCCTTTGATCTGCGGGATCGGCGGTCCCCTGCTCCTTCTTCCTGTGGCTGCAGCTATTTCCTCCGGGGCTGGATTTCTCAACGATGGGTGGGTGGGGGCACCCAAGGGCTTGGGCAGGTCTACAGGGGAGCGGCAGTAACATAGCAAAATAATTGGGGGCAACCCCCCCAGCTTGTCAGTTCACGCAGTGCTTGGGGCACATACAAAGGAAGAGAGGGTGTTTTTCCTTATCCATGGCCGATATGGGGGGGTCTAAGGCTGCGGCGAGTACCTGTGGCACCCTTTTGGTGTAGGATAAATGCTATCCTTGAGGAGGGCCCTGGGCTCACCCCACTCGTCGTGTGCTGGGGGGGCGTTTGGGGCTTACTTTCCAGACAAGGGCTGGCCAAGGTCTTAATCCACCTCCAGCAGTTGGCTTTGGGGCCCGGTATCTTGCTCAACGGGCTAGGGGAGATGGTCGGGAGCTGACTCTTGCCCTAGTCCGCACCTGCTGTTGACCCCCCTTCTTTCTCAGGTCAGAAGTTCAAGTTCAAGTCCAAGTCCAAGTTCAGTTCCCTCTTTATGTTAATTAGGCATATTAATAAATTGCCCTAGTTCAACCCAAGTCCTGTGTGTGGTCTCTTCATTTCGCAGGTTGGGTGGCAAAGAATGTGGAACCTACTTTGCTTCATTGAGATTTTCATGTGCAAAATTAGACCATTAAAGGCAAAATCTCACAAATATAGGTGGAGAAACAGGGCTGATACATAAGAATTGTTTCATTGGATCACTCCAATGGGGTAATACATAATTTTACCCACTGATGATCACAAGCAGGGCAAATATTTTCTCCTTGCTCCGGAATAGCACATGATATTGATAGCAGACAGCTTCTGGAAATAAAAGATTCACTTGATGGTCCTGCCTCTCTTTCATTAATGTCTTTTTAAAGAAATAGTCTTTTCTGCATAGCTTCTTTCCATGACATTCTGGTAATTCAACAGTTATTGTTCTGCAGAAGGCTCCTAAGGAGGAACTTTCTCCAGCAAAGATCTAGGTGATGCTATGACCCTTCAAATGTTGTTGGACTATATATCCCAATATTCCTGGTCATTGGCCATGCTGGTTGAACATGATGGGAACTGAGGTCCAACAATGTCTGAAAACCCCAAAGTTTCCTACCATTACTATTTCCTAGTCTACTCAAATGAAACTACACCCCCCCCGCAGTATACCTGGTATATAATTCCATAAAAACAAGAGTAAACAACTTTGTCAGGTCTGGGGGAAAATTTGCTTGCCTCATGGCCTGCCAAATTAGATTTTTTTTGTAAGGAAGGGACTAGAAAAGCCACACACAATCATATACACACACAAGGTCCTACTATACTTTCTTCATAGGAAAACTATTGCTTCTGGAGATTTAAAGGAGCAGCAACTCTTCTTTTTTAATGGGAAGGGAGAATTCAAGTGAGGGACATGAGGATGGATGTGGGAGATGCAAAATGGTGGGGGTGCTTGCAGCCCACGGATGACGTGTTAAGACTTTAAGGTGCCTTAAAGAGACAGTGAGCATTTATGCCTGTCCTTTTCTGTGTCCCCTTTCCATCTGGTGCCTTTCCTTAGCTGATGAAAAAACATGGTGGAATAGGAGGTACTCGGTTCCTTAGGTGAATGAAGCTTGTGGGAAAGTGTCGGCAAAGGTCCTGACTCGGGTTTTCATTGGATTTTAATGACTAGCTTCAGCTCAAGAACACAGTTTCCTCACCTGGAGGTACAGTGCTTCCAGACTCATCCTCTTGGATCTAACTCTCGAGCTCAAACCAAAGTCATAATGCAAACAGACACTGACCAGGTCCTAAAGAGAACGTCATTGTTATTCTTCCACAAATCTGAGCGAAGGGGTTATTTTTTTACTACAGCTCACAGAAACCTCCAATCACTGTGGCCACAAACATGCTGGCTGAGGGATTCTGAGGCCCTTTCCACACGAGGCGGGTGAATCGCTCTGCTGTTACTCACCAGTTCTTCTTGGGTCGAAGCACTGCGGACTCTCCCTTAAGTCCTTCTGCAGTTTGGTCCAGGGTGAATCAGAGCAGTGCGAGGTCTGTAGATTCGCACTGCTCAGGCTTACAAAATGGTGACTTCCTGTTCTTCGTGGGTCTGGACCAACCACTGATGGTGGCCATGCCCACAGCCCACCCTCCGCTGATTGCAGGCTCACATTGGTGCAAGCCTGTGCATCTGCACAAGTGAGCAGGAACGCAATGGCGCACTCCAGAAGATTGAAAGACCGATTTTTTCCAGTCTTCACTTAGCGTGCTGGAGGACCATTGGGGGTGTTTTGGATCAGACTAAGGTGCAGAACTAAGTTAAATAGTCTGAACCTACTTCAATCCAAGGTGCAGATGACCTCTGTGACAGGACGCCTTGGCCCGTCTTAACTTCCCTGTGCGGAAAGGGCCTGAGAGTCCCTCCTCAAAGCTTTGGCAATGTAATATATATGTTCTTCCTCATGATAGGACCTCCTTTAATATTCCAGAGCATGCGGGTTCCTTTTGCAAAGGTTCATTTTTCTTTATTTTATCTAAAGAATCTAAGCTGACAAATAATAACACAGGGAAAAAACAAGCTAAACATTTCCAGCTGTCTTCATTGTAAAATTTTTGGTTTATTTTATTTTGGGTTCTTGGGCTTTCCCCCCCCTCTTTTTCTTCTTCTTTAGATTTACAATGGTGGCCAAGAAGGTTAATTTCTTTTCTGTTCGTGGATCTGATGATGGATTGTTGCAAAATGCACTTGGAACATGTTTCTATTCTAAATAATAGGCCCTGATAGTTCACAAGAACGGACAATGTACTTTTTGTTATCTCTCATGAGGGACATAAAATTAATGAAGGTACCAGAGAGAGATGCAGTCTTGCTCTATTTCCACCAAGCCACCTTCCGAGTCTGTTAGAATATAGCCCTCCCTGATTTTTTTTGCATTTGTGTAGTGCAATTCTGCCATTTAGATCTGCCTGGACCTGAAGCTGGTGGTGAGTCTCCAAAGCCTTTGCAAGGTGAAACTACTGGAGCCATTGGGGCCATGGATTTCTTCCTCTCCCCCACTGCAGAATCTAGAAGTCCAAGGAGCAACAGAAAATTAAATTGCGTTAGTGTATCTTATCCATAAAATGATTTGTTTTTCTTGTCTATCATCTTCTATTTCTGGTTCTTATTTTGTTCTTGGAGCACCAGCATAGAATAGTGGTTTGAATGCTGGACTAGGACTCTGGGAGAGCAAGGTTCAAATCCCCACTCAGCCAGGGAAGTCCACCTTGGGCAAGTCATACTCTCTCGGGATCAGAGGAGGGCAAGGGCAAATCCTCTCTGAACAAATTTTGCCAAGAAAACCCCATGATAAGTTTGTCTTGGGGTTACCATAAGTCAGAAATGACTTCAACAACAACAACAACAGGATTTTGTTCTCGGGGTACCTAATACTGGCCTTGATTATTATCAGTTGAAAGTAGTGACCTCATATCATCTGCTAGGATCTATTTCTGCAAACTCCACATTTGATTCTTAACCCTGTTCAAGTTTCCACTCTCTCCTCTTCTGGTTGTTTCACTCAAGTTTAAATTGTGAGCTTACAGGCAGAGAATTATCCTTTTAAAAAATAACTTCAGGCACTTTATAAATAAAATAGGAGGGATATGCCTATACAATCTCCCTCTCTCTCTTTCACTCTCTCTGCCCCCCCCCCGACACTTTTCCTGGCACAGACTGTGGCCAAGCTGCTGAAGGAATCAGAAAATATTGAGAGCAGACTAGGTCTTCAAACGCATCTTGAAAAGCAACAAAGGTGGAGAGCTCAGCTCTTCCAATTGCTAAAAGACCAAACCTGGCACAATGGGGGGTACCTTGGGAGATGAACAACCTCTTTAAAAATGTACGGACCGATGTACAGGCAGAGGCTGCAGTCTGCATTATAATTAATGACTTCGGTGCCTATCCAAGCAAAGACAATTGTGTTTCATGCTTCAAGACCCAGGCTAGTTGCCTATGAGACACTGGGGGCACCGTGGGTGGTACAAACGCCTTTCCCTCTCTCTTCTTGCTGAGACAGGTAAAGATTTCAGGTGGTCTTTACCCAGGCAGCTGAGGAACTGGTCAGGTCTTGCTGTGTTGTGTGGATCGGTGAATCCATGCTTAGCAAATTCAGCATTGTTTAACAAAACACTTGGTTTTTTCCCCTGCTCGTTCTGTGACTTTGTTAAATGAGGCTTTTTAAAATCTAACCACTGGGAACAGAATAATCCTGCCTCCTTCATTTGAAGTTAAAGTAAACAGAAATCCCCAGCCAAGTCATTTATCCTACTAGTGTAGTAGACATTGGATTGTTGGAGTCTTGGTTCCAGGTGGAAGGGTTTTCAGTTCTGAGATGTTGCTCTGCTCAGATTAAAGCGTACTTCCAACAGTCAGCCAAAGAGAGAGAGCGATGGAGTATTTTGATAGTTAGAAGATGGTGTAAGATCCTCACGTTCAGAATAAAGAAAAGGAAAGGGAAGCAAAATGGTAAAATATCTGGAAAAGATAGCTAGATAGCTAGATAGATATTTTACTATACAGGAATTTTATATATTAATTTAATTTATACTTTGTCTTTCTGTCCAAAAAAGAAATGCCCAAAAGGTCAGCACACCCAAAAGGTGTCATATTCATGCATTCCACTCAAAGGAGTTCTAATACTGTGTCTAGGTGCAGTTTAGGCCTGGCACTGCTAAGCAGAAATCAAATGAACAAGCTGCCACAAAATTATTCAGTTAAAGCATGGTGATGGTTGATGTTTTAGGGCAAGGACATTTTCACAAAGCTTGTTCCCCTCAACCACTACATGTGTTGCTGTTAAAGCAGTGAAGGACTGCATTCTTGACAGTCTCTGCTGTTCTTTAGCATATTATTTAAAAATCTAAAAGAATCTAGGATGAGTGCAGTAAGCATTCCCTTACTCTGTTTTGGCCTCAAGAAATGGTATCATCATGAAGCCAAGACAGAGTGAGGGTAAAGCATCTTGTCCAAAGCTTGAGGTTATTATTTTTTTAAAAATCCTCTAATTCCCATGTAATGCCCCTAGCACCCCCAAAAACCATGTCCTGAGGAACCTAATTATTTTATATCAAACATAGTGAGCCATAGAGATATACTGGAAGGATACGTAGACAGGAGAGCTCTGTTTTCTGTCATACATCCTGGGGTTATCTGGCAATTGGCTCAATGGATATTTGAATGGATTTTCAGCAGTGATCAGGACAATTACTCTCTGTTTACAATGCAAAACATCGTGGAATTTGACTCCTTGAGGTATGCATCTCCGGAGAGATACTGATCTTGCAGGAAACTACAAGAATGTTTGGTTGTATTTTCTTTGAACTACAAGGGTATTTTCTTTGCACTACAAAGAAAATAATCCATCTTAATAAAAAGATGCAACCATCTGGTTTTTCACAGGACATTGGACACTATAACTAGGCGCATTTCCCCATTCTTTTTGGAGTTTTGGAGTTTGATGGAGTTTGAGAGATTCTTTTGGAGAAGTTAGACAGTTTCTTTCTGTAGTTTTGAGAGCTTAGAGTAAGGAGTTCTCTCAGATCTTCAGAACAATGAAGCTTGTAAACTCCCCTCAGCCCTTAAAGGCGTGGCTGAGATCTTTTCTCCCAGCTGAAGATTTCTGGAATTGGTATAGTATTAAATCAAACTCTTATGTCTCTCTCTCTCTCTCTCTCTTAATTTTCATCTCTCTCTAACTTTCTATAGTCTTGTATGCTTGTTGGAGTGTGTGTGAAGCTGAGTGATTGTATGAACTTTAACTTTCTATAGTCTTGTATACTTGTTATAGTTAGTGCAGCTGAGTGATTGTAGGGACTTTACATCTGTGTCAATAAAATACTTACATTTGAACAATTTGTGTGAATTTTGAGTGGGCCTGAGCCCGTAAAAATTGGGTTAAAGATCCTAAATACCCTGTCCTCTTTGCATAGCTAAAGCAGTGCAGAGCTAATTTTTCCCCACAAGAGACAATTTTGATAGCTTTTGGGAATCCTTTAAAGGAGTCCTAAGCGAATAGGGTAACACCCAGAATCCTTCAGCTGGCATAATGTCTGTTGCTCTTCCTCCTTATAGTCTTTATCTTTAAACTGGACATGAACTGGACAACTGTTTAAATAGAGGATACCGTTAAAGACAGGGATATCTTCTGACAATTCTCCAAATGGAGGAATGTCCTCTGTAAAGTAGGTAACATGACCATCCTAGTCTTAGGGCAACTTAAAAGGGATATAAATTTGGGCTGTCATTCCAAACATATTTACTAGAAAATAAACTATGTTGAATAGACTGCATCCTTCTGAATAAACCCACTTAGAATTGCACCAATATTGTGGCAACCCCATCTGTGTTGACATTGCAAGTATTATTCTCATCATATTTTAAACATACACATTCAGATGGGTGAGGAAAGGGTGGGGATAAAACCAAAACTTGAAAAAAGCTACATTTTTAAACTACAGTTGCAGAATCTTGCTGTTATTATGTCCAGGACTGACATAATCGCTAGGGGGGGGGATTTTTATAACCTTTGGTCCCACTTTCACCTCTTAGCCTAATGAGTTTAAAAAGAGCAAGCAAAAATGACATCACTGGTAAATTCATTCCACTAATTCAGAGTAGCCTTTTTATTTTAGTGGACGTGGAAGGAGATATGTCCATTACCAAGTCCATTTCCGCACAACACTGTTATAATGCTATTGTTCCACTTTCAACATCCTATGGAATCCTGGGGTTTGCAGTTTAGGGAGAGGCATTCAGAATTCTTGGCAGAGAGTTCTTTGGCCTCAGTAAACTGCAAACCCCAGAATTCCATAGGATATTGAAAGTGGAATAATAGCACTATAACAGTGTAGTGCAGAAATGGCCCAAAATGCACATCCAGTCGCTGGAAATCCAATAGAGATGGGTAGTTCCTCTGGGGTAGAGGAGGGAAGGAATTCAGTTACGAATCGCACTTATCATGGACCTTGAAACTCCTGTGTAGTTGCTGCCGTTGACAAATAGAGACATTTGATGCAATGACAGGTGATATAGTGCGCCATATTTCTCTTTCTATTCCCGTTTAAATTGTATATTTAGTGAATTAGTTTTGATTGATGATGGCTCAGGAGGTACTCACTAGGAACAAAAAAGAGAGAGGGATGGCATATTTTAACTGTATTAATGGTCTGAGACTTAAGCCTAGCACCATATATTTTTGTAATCCTTCAGGAGCAAAGCCTCAATTTATACAAATGGGATTCTGTCCATCTTTAGCCCAAGCAAGTCTGACAAAAAGATGTCACTAGGAGTAATGTTACTCATCATTCATGTGCACACAGTGCTTTAGGCAACGCTGCTTTGATACAGAATCGCTTTGGAGTTTTCTGAGTCCTCAAAAATAGTAGTAGTAGTAGTAGTAGTAGTAGTAATAATAATAATAATAATAATAATAATAATAATAATAATAATAATATCAACATTTGTTGCCAACATTTGCCTTACTGGTTTTTTAAAGTCAAAATCTTTTCTCTTTCTTCTCATGCAAACAAAAATGCATGAGAAGGGGAAGAAAAGATTTTTACTTTCTTTCTTGATACTTTCTCTCTCTCTCCCTCCTAATATATAAAAGGCAAAGTTTGTCTGTGTCAGGCAGGCAAAGACCTCATATGATTGGCTGTGTGAGATGAAGACCTCATAAGATTGGCTGCCTGAGAAGATCCTCTGGAATCCTGGGGTTGCAGTTTAGGGAGGGCCTTTAGAATTCTCAGCTAAGAGCTCTTGGGCTTCAGTCAACTGCCTCTGGCTTGAATAGGTTGGCTGCTATGGAGATGAGGCCTAGCAGCAAAGAGGAGGGCAGCATGTTTCCTCAGGAAACCAGCCTCTGTATGTTAATAACTCTGCATACAGATTGGATTGGGGACTATGGGGAAAAGTTACAGGTACTGGACAAGATAGACATTGGAGCTGTCAGCCTGTACCAAGCAAGTTGTGCACATATGGCACTTTGTTTTCAGTCTATTAGCCGTTGTGCCCCTAGACAAACATTTCCTAAAAAGTGCCAGTCACTCTTTTATGGTTGTACAGTGGGCCCTCCACACTTATGGATTTGACTTTCATGGGTTTGATTATTTGTGAGTTTCATCAACCTCTGATCCCCATCTCAGGTGCTTCTTTTCCAGGGGAACCTTCCTTCTCAGCGGCTCCAATCAGGCCAAGCAACTCTTTAAAAGCCCACCCGTGGTCCTCTTCTGCATCTGTTACCCTGTATGTTGGGGGGTCCTGGGAGGGGCACCCAAATAACAAAAAAAAAAAAAAACACAAGATGGGGGACATTAAGCTCAAGCACTCTCTTAGCTAACGAGAGGCAGAGTAACTTCAGCTAGGATCTTTTACCCTATGTCTACGCCTTCAGGTCAGAGAGCAAGCAGACAAGTTTAAAAGTAACAAAAATAACAGTTTTATTGAAAGGTAAGCAACACATAAGACAACACATGCACTAGCTAACTGAGAAATAGAAATGGAGAGATTTTGGGGAGTGGGTAATATGACACCTGGTCTCGTAGTCCTGGAGAGAAGCTGGGGTTTCAGGAGAGAAAGCTCAGCATGGTTCGCTGAGGGGAGCTCCTTAGACAAACCGGCAACAAGGCTAAATGGAAGTCCAGGGTGATCCGAGGTAGTCCCAAAAGTGGGGACTTTTTATAGGGTGGATTGTGCCTACAGGCTATCCCATGCTTGGTGAGAACAAAGGGGATTTTGGAGCGGGACAAAGGAGTTGGAAACGGTCAAGTTTGCATGATGAGCTTACCGCTGGATGACAATGGCATGGCCAGTATGTAAATAGCTTGGCTGAAAGGAGTTGTCTATTGTACAAGGATCGCACTGAGCAATGCCTGTTTGCAATGAGGTGTTCCCTGAAGCAATGAAGAGGCTTGAGTTGCCTGCCTCAATGGAGTCTGGAATGTAAAACCATTAATGGCCGCGCCAAATAAGTGCTTGTCCGGAGGACCCTTGCAAACACGTGGAGCAGGGTGGCAGAGAAAGGTCAAGAAGGCCAAATTGTTTGATATCAAAATGATATCTAGTGCTCTCATCAGACATAACATAACTGGAGTAACACATCCACCATCTGCTACCTGGTCAGCTAAGGACAGATTGCAGCCCAATTTCTCAGCACCGCAAACCCTCTCCCAGTGCCCCCTTACACACAAGGAAGAAGATGGGTAAAAGAATATGGAGAATATAGTGTCATGTCCTTTCCATCTCCTTTTCTTGACCTGGTTTGGACCCCAGGTGTCCACTCTCCCCACCATGCCTTGGCCTCCTTACCACAGACACTCACACACTTGATATTTGCAATTTTTCCACTGCCCCTAACCTCAGCAAATGTGGAGGGCCGGTTATATTTCCTTTTATTGTAATTTGTTGTATTCCTTTTTTAAAAAAAATCAATTACACAGTCTTTCAATATTGGGAGATTTATATCTCCAATAAATGAATAAAATAAAAGTAATAAAAGGTTTGTAGCTTATCTATACCTTCAGAGGCTCACTTCATGAGACACTACTTGGCTTTTAACTGTCAAATGAGGTTATTACATTAGAATGTAACAAGGGGAATCTTAAGCCTTCTTTGATGGCATGGTCATAATCATTCCCCCGCAACCTCCTTGTTGCCTATCTTGTAGTTTAAAAAGAGAGAGAGAGAATTTCAATGGGAAAGAAAAGTCTGTGTCTTGCTTAGAAGAGGAAAGTTGCCTGGTGCCTATTGAGATGCAGATTAGAGAGAAGCTAGTTCAGACATCACACAGCCCGCCTTGAAGAAACCAACAAAGCTTTGTTTCAACAGAAAGCAGGTGCTGGATGTTCTTTGATTAAAATAAGGCTGGTGCAGAGTGCAGGAGCAAACACCCCTGGAAGTGTTCAGTGGAGTCTCCAGCAGTCCTCCAGCCCTGCCTCAAGGTGAAATGTATGCAGATAGCCATGTGCTCCGCTTGCTACTCCCTTTGACATGTTACAGGCAAAAATAGCAGTCTACCTGTAACATCCCTGCCTTTATAACAAGGAATAAAGGCCAGTCTTCTACCTGAGGCAGAGCCGGATTAAGACATGTTGGGCTCCTGAGCTATGTCTAGTTTAAGAGGCCCTGCAGCATTATCAGGGAGGAGGTGCATTGGTTTTGTATTTAGAGGTCCCTCAATACTCCAGAGGCACCAGATCCTATCTGATTTTGAAGCTAGGCAAGGTCAGAGGCTCAGGTCTGGGTAGTCCTTGGATGAGAGAGCATCAACAAATGTCAGGGACTGTAGGTTACATTTCAGAGGAAAGAACTGGTAAAACTACCCCTGACTATTCCTTGCCTACGAAAAACCTATGAAATTCATGGGATCACCATAAATCGACAAGTGACTTGAAGGCACACACACACACATGTACATTGTGAGGCCTGAAACTGCAGCTTACTTACCTTCCATATAAATCCAGCAGTGATTCAAGGCTTGGCCACAATGGCCTGTGCCTGCAGGTCTGTACTCTCAGCTGCAGGCTGCACTCTTTTGCTTGGCAATAGTATTTCCTGCTGTTTTGAAAGCCAAGATATACAAACATTAGATACTGAATTTACTTCTGCTCTGAGGTTTAAATCCAGCCTTCGGATGGAAGTGATCTCTGGAGAACAACATGCTTAGTCAGATTCAGTCCAAGACATTCTGCTGCCTAGGAGTGAATAGCAAGAGAGCGCACCCCCTTTCCACACACAAACACTGACTGGAGCAGCATCTGAATCTTTCTTCAATACTTGCAGTAGGAAAGTGACCTCCACACACATGAACATGGCAGGATAACCTAGTGGGTGTAGGCCTGACCCCAGGGCACACAGCTTTCTCTGCCAGTGACTTACTGTTGCCTCCCAATATCTGATGCCTGAGAAGGCCAGCATGCTTTGCCTGATGGTAAGGCTGGCTTTGTTTTTAAACAATTAATATAAATGAAATTTCAACATGGCATTCCCCAAAAATCACTTTAGAGACAGTGACCTTCCAGGAAGGAAGTAGGTAACACCTCCAATTTATGAACCATACTTTATGCTCCCTTCAGCTGACTGTCAAAGAAATAACCCCAGTGAGCAGTGGCAGCTTCCTTATTAGTGGGCAGTCAATCCACTCTTCACTTTAGAGGAGCTGTCCAATGTGCTCACCCTCATCCACAGAATGGATTCAACACTTCATACAGAGCCTTTAAAGTTCAGATTAAAACACAGAGCAGATTCACTGTCCTACTGACATGGAAGCTACCAGCTACCACTGGAAATAACCCCTCTGTCCTTCCATGGTACAAGTTGCTGTGTTTGTGTGGTTTGCATTCTTGTGTCTCTTCTACAGCAAGGGAAATTTTGGGTCTTCAAATGTTTTGCTCTACAGCTCCCATCTGTCTCTTCTGGCATGGCTGATGGTAAAGGGTAGTAGGAGCTGAAAGTCCAAAACATGTGTGGTGTGGAGAGAGGAACAAAGATTTCTCCACCTCTATTTAAGAAGAACCAGAAGTTAATGAACCAACCTCAGCTTCTTGATAGCTTTCCAGGGGATAAATGTATTAGTCTGTTGCAGCAAATCCAGTGACATACCTTGTGATATCGCAAATACTAATATAGTCTTCCCTCCACATTTACAGTTTTGACATTTGCAAATTTGATTATTCACAAGGCACGTGCTTACCTCCCCACTCCCCATTTTCCTCCCTTCATTCCCTTGCATTCCTCACCCCAGGCTTGCAAGGCTTGTGTTTAAAATGGATGTTTTTTTCCCTTTTCGGTGAGCAAAGCCCTCTCCCACTGCTGGAGGCATGTCCTCTTTGCCATGTGGCTGCACATTCTGCTGTGTAATAGCTGCTAATTAGTCAGGTGTTCTCTTTGCTCCTACCCCTCCTTTCTCAAAATGGCAACCAGAAGTAGCTAGATGCCAGAACTCCATTCTTTTCTGTCTGAGGGGAAGTATTGATAAGCCCTTTGCCTTGTCTTTTTCTCCCTCCCCCCAAACACTAAGGCCAGAGGCAAAGGAGTGGGAAGGGGGAGCTCAGGAGGGGAATGGGAAGGGAATCATGGGGGAAGTTATTCACAGTTTTCCACTTTTGTGAGGATTCTGTGCTCTGAACCCTTGTGAATGTGGATGGGCCACTGTGGATCTGACTTCTAGCTGGTACAAAAATACATGCTATTTGCAAGGAGGAAAAAAAAAGATCATTTCCATTTCATTTCTTATTTATATGCTACAGTCCACGCAGAACAGTGAGTTAATGTGCCAACACAAAAGTATTTGTTTATTTAGATGCCATTCTGTAGAAAAGGAAAGTATTTTCTTGGTTTGCTGGAGGTGGTTTTATTTTTCTACCAAAAGAACTTCATCTGGTTTGACAGGTACAAAGAATTACTCTGAAGACTTAAGCCTTGATGAGAAATCTGTTAAAGTGCCTATGGGAGTGTTTAATCTGACTTTGTTTGGGATTTGGAGAGTGGGATACCTGCTGTGTTGGCTGACCTGAGGAGAGCTTGAGTCCAAATGCACCATGGAGGCGATATAACTTATCAGTTGCCCAAGTCACAAGTGTTTTTCTGAACCAGGAAAATACACCTGCGGAGTGCAGAGAGCATGGGTAATATCAACTTTGTGCCTAGAACAGCATTTGCATTTAGCTAAATGTACATTCTGGAAATCACAGAAGTTGGGTAACTGCAAACATGAATGAATACCATTGCCCTTCACATCAGGGCTGGAACCAAGGGTCAGTGCTATTGGCAAACTGACAGTGCCCATCCATGAAGTGCGTAGGTTGCCAGTTTGTGGAACCTCTTGGCCCAGCTGTTCTTCTCTTTAACTGTTGCTGCTTTTTCACTTACTCTCCCTAAGTGGTGAAACAGTGAGCAGTGACCTCTGTACATGTTGTCCTCTCTTTCTTGAACTGGCACTAGAAGATGAAATGGGTAGTGGTTGCTGATGATTATCTCATCAGACTTGTCCACCTGACAGATATCCTTGGACTGCAGGAAGAGAGAGGTGGGATTGGAAGATCTGAGTGTAATCTGTGCTATTGGACATGATCCTATTCCTTCTATGCCTTACACACTCATATCCCTGCATATAGCACATGAATGGGCTTGCAATGAGTGGTAGAAAGACAAAGTCAAACAATTGACTTCAGAGATCCTTGTCTATTTTCTTAGGGATAATAAATCTTTCCTCCAATTTCTGGAAAATGTAAAAAACAATGCAAGTTTTTGGAAATTGTGCAGCTTTTGTGTGGAAGTTGAACAGTTCACCCAGAAAACCATATGGTTTTCCAACAACTGCATAGCTTTGGGCACAGAAACAGAAGAGTGTGTAGCTTTCCCCACAGAAAGGAAATGGCACAGCATTCAAAACTGCCAAGGTTGCAGATTCAGTTGGCCCAAATTTCTTTTCCTTACATGTAGCATGTGTTTGGTGCAACATTCAAACCAACAAAAGTGGTGGATTGAAAATACAAAAAACTGCAAGCATAGGCTTTTACAATAAAGTTGCCAAATTTCTCACATTCCTGTGTAGTTTTCAAAAACCTTGCAGTTTATATTGTGGCAGGAACAACAAAAAGAATTCCTGTGAGTTACAGGATCTATCAATATGCTATTTTGATTTCTGTGCAAGCTTCTGGAGGGGAAGAAACTCCAAATTAACTCAGTTGGGAAACTGATACGTGTCTATTCCATCTTTTGCAAGTGTGTAGGATGTATGCGTGCACATATACCTACACAGAGCGTGAAAAGTGTCTTTCTGCACTCTGTTCTTCCTTGTGCTGCCCGTGGCCAAGGTGATAAATAATAACATTTATTTATAATGCCCTCTCCATCAATTTCCCAACTGGGGTTAAATTTGAAGTTCCTTACTCCTCAAGAAACTTGCATAGAAAGAAGAATGGAATGGTGAAAGTTCTCACATGGGGGAACTGTTTAGTATCTCAGTTTGGGGAAAATTAATTGGATTGTCCTTGAAAGCATGGTTAAGTATGACCGTCACCCCACCATCATGACCAGAAGAGTGTCGATGCTGGTGCTTGCATCAGATTGTAGCCCCATTGACTGTTTTCCACAGAACTCATTGGGAGCCATCAAGCTGAAACATAGTTCCTGGGAAATGGAGAGCCACACCAGTCAGAACAGACAGCGCTGGGCTAGAAGGACTCATGATCTGACTTAACAGCTTCATCTGTGCTTTCCCCCCCCCTCATTCATCTTCTTTCCAAATACAGCAGTGCCAGAATCCTGGCTAACAAGGCAGCCTTTGCTTTTATTGCTTGGTAGTACTGAAAAAATCTAGAGGTTGCCATGTTGGCCATGCACGAAAATATAACAAAATCAGAAATACACATCATGATGATACCTTTATTAGGATTCAAAATTACTGTGTTTAGCAGCTGAGAAAGAGAATCCTGACCTGACTAGGACTTTCTGAGGCATTTACCTCCAAAATCAGGTAAAATCAGGTTGAAATTGACTTTAATGGTTATAATGCCTACATTCATCTCCAGGTCTGACAGAGCAGAAACTTCTTAAGAGATTCTCTGTGCTCTGCCTGTGAGTTGGCTTTTGGTCTCAAAAGAACAGATGGCCAGCTCTCAAAGGGCGTCACTCTGGAGATACTAATTGAGAAGAAAATTTTATTGCTTTACTTTTTATGCCTTTGTTCACATCTCTTTAAAACCAGGAAGAGGCATGGCCTCCCATCTGAATTCATCCTGAATTGAGACCATTTAAAACAACACCTAAGCAAACATCTGGAGGAAAATGCCACTGCTCTGGCATCAGAGGGGGAGATGCAGAGGCAGGGACAGCTCCATCATACTTAGGTTCATAAGCAGATAAAAGATCCTCCTTCCATCCCAACTGCCACTGCCCTGGCCTTGGAGGGAAGGAAGAAGAAGCAGGCACAGTTCCACCTTGCCTAGGCCCAGAAGGAGATGAAAAACCCTCCCTCCATCCCAGCTACCATTGCCTTGACGGCAGAGGGAGAGAGGAAGAGGCAGGTACAGTTCACTTAGCCTAAGCCCAGAAGCCCTCCATCCATCCCAGCTGTCACTGCCCTGGACTTGGAGGGAAGGAGAAGAGGCAGTAGCTGCTGTGCTTATTCCTCTTCCGAACTGCCATCCTGTTTCCTTATGTGTTTTGTTTTTCGACTATAAGCCTGAGAGCAGGGAACTGCTTTTCCTTATACTTTTTCTTGAACAGCAATGGTGCTGTATAAGCTGATGATGATGATTATGATAATGCTGTAGACAAATAACTTGATACCATCTTTACTCCCTGACACGGTTTTTGCCATCTGTGGCTGATAAAAGAGCCAGTGTGCTTCGAAACCTAGCATGATGTGTTTTTCATCTTTTAGCTGGTGCAATAACCTTATTGCCATGGTGCGCATTTTGGATTTTTTTGTATTTAGGTAGTACTGAGGAACAGCTCAAAAGCACTTGCTTGAGGGATAGGAGACACATATTTAAAAACAACAGGGTAATTGGATCAAGCCTGAACTCTCCCTGGAAGCCAAGATGACTAAACTGAGGCTGTCATACTTTGGAAACATCACGAGAAGACTTGACTCATTAGAAAAACAATAATGCTTGGTAAGGTGCAAGGCAGTAGGAAAAGAAGAAGACCACATTACAGATGGATGGACTCAGTCAAGGAAGAGAGGTTCTTGAGTCTGCAAGATCTAAGCAGGGCAGTTGATGATAACGTGCCTTAGAGGTTTCTCATCCATAGAGTTGCCCTAAGTCAAAGTCAACTTGACAACAACAACAGTTGGATATGGAGGAGGGCAGGTTATAGCATGAAATGAGAGGACAAGCTTGCATAAATATTGCACAATGGCTTTATGAAAAAGCTTTCCTTGATAAATCCACTAATATTGTTCATTATTGTAGCAAATCTACTTAGATCAGACTTTTAAATCTTAAAAGAAACATTAAAATTACTAAATTGCAGGATTTGGCATGGGACCAGCAGGAAGGTGAGCCTCTCATTAAGATGTTCCCCTCCTCAGGAGAAAGCTATTGTTTAGAAATGTTTGCTGAAGACACTGTTAGTATTTCTGGTTTGCAAGTATTGTCTTTGGACACCATTTAGAAATGAAAGTCTACATCACTTTTGAGCAGGGATGCAACTCCTAATTAGGGTTATCCTTGCCTGGTTCATTGTAGAGTTGGATGGGAAGAAAAGGACATCTGGTCCAACCCCTTGCTATGTACAATACACAGCTAAAGCACTCCTGAGATGCATCCATCCAACTTCTGTTTAAAGACTTCTCAGGCAGTCTATCCCATTGTTGAAAAATCCTTACTGTCAAGAAGTTCTTCCCAATGTTTAGTTGGAAGCTCCTTTCTTATACTCTATTTGCTGGTGTATAAGACTCATTTTTCCCCAAAAAAATATGATTCTATGAATGTGTCTTATACATACATCTTATACACCTGCAAATAGTATTTGCTGAAGTATAAATGGGGTGTAGTTTCAATCCACTGATTCATGTTCTAGTCTCTGGAGCAGAAGCAAACAAGCTTGCTCCATTTTTTTCATGTTCAAGAGGAAAATGATGTTCTTTTTGTCTTCCTGAAAAAATATTCTCTGCTTCTACGTTTTGTGTGTGCATAAAAAATGTGCAGTAAAGTGTGCAGCAGTTACTGGATTCAAAAACTGGATAGATAGTATTGAACTATTTTGTGCATACTGAGTCTTGGGTATAGAAAACAAGAAGAACATTAATTTCCAAGAAAGAAAAACTATTTTTACATTCAGAGATCAGGAAAACATGGAAGAGGAGAAAACAACCCCTCTGGCATTTTGGTTTTGTTGGCATTTGGGTTGTTGGATACTCACAGTGCTGTCTCATCATGCTAAGACAGCCGGATTCAAGGAAGATCTTAGGAGCTGCAAGATTCCTTCACACTGCTAATTTTGAAGGATATGGGCCATCAATCACAGTCCTGCACACAGAGTAATTTCCGTTTTAGAGTAGTTGCAGTTTAGAGTGAGTGCCCAGATCCTAAGCTATGGTTATCTTAACTACAGTTTGTTGAAAGTAGTTTTAAAGTACTCTTAAACCTAGTTTAAGAAGCTGACTTGTTGCATGCTTTGAAGTTTGGTTTGTTTCAACAAACTACACCATTTGTCAAATTCAGAGGTTCAGGGGAAAACCATTTATTAGGTCTGAAGGAGATTTGTTTCAACAAACTATACGATTTGCCAGCCACAAGGCTGAGTTCAGAAGCTTTTGCCTTAGTTTAAACTAACCATGGTCTGACCCCAAAGGAAATGTTTCTGCACTCCTCCTCATGGCTGTGTCCAAGAAGGAACAGTTAATGTGAAAATATGGTTCACATTAGACCCAAACCACTCTGCAGTAAACAACAGGAGTAGGACTATGATGTTTTCTTGAAATCATGTAACTTTTTTAAAAAAATGAAAAGAAGGCCTTATAGATCAAAGCATTTCCCTTATCACACTCACATCTCACTTTTCCCCTGTTCTTCTTCTCACTTTAGCAGATGTGAGCATGAATATATTTCCATTTGTTTGTGCTTCATTTTGGCTGGGTATTTCATTTGGGAGATATTAAACACATATATTTTCCTCCCATTTGAAATCAACGTAACTTATATGTGTTTAAACTTTGCTGGGACATTTCCTACCCTTGCCTATATTACCTTTTATCCACAA
The DNA here is from genome assembly GCA_948474755.1 of Ctenosaura bakeri. Classification (NCBI taxonomy): domain Eukaryota; kingdom Metazoa; phylum Chordata; class Lepidosauria; order Squamata; family Iguanidae; genus Ctenosaura; species Ctenosaura bakeri. The sequence goes on along the minus strand of CAOLHI010003554.1, from coordinate 107,114 downwards.
GTGAATCATGTACTGTCTTTATGCAGTTTAGTGCTGTATGTTTATGAGAAATAGTGCCTTACCTGTGTAGTAATGCCCAGGTGAGTCTGATCCACTTGCTTGCCCACAAAGACTTGAGACCTTCTCAGGAGGCTCTGCTCCTGGTTTCTATTCAATGGGGAAACCGAACAAGCCGTCCGAAGATGCAGGGACTTGTCAGTAGTAGGCCCAGCACAGAACGTTTTCTGTGAGCAAGGCATATAGCTTCATATCTGCTGTTGGCTAAAAATATACATGAGGGATGATAGAAGATTCTCAATTGCACACTCATTATTGATTGATTGATTGATTATTGATTAACTGATTGAATATTGATTAACTGCTTCTATTAACATATGAATAACCTCCATTTTGTTAACTTCTGTATGAAACTATTGCCACTGAAATCAGAAGTACCTTTGCTACATCAATGATAGCCTTGTTTGTGAACATTAGGATAGTTATGACAGCACAGCTCTGGTCATCCAGACAGTGGACAGGAGAGTTAGATAATCATAGAATCATAGAATCATAGAAATGTAGAGTTGGAAGAGACCACACAGGCCATCCAGTCCAACCCCCTGCCATGCAGGAACACCCTCAAAGCAATCCCGACAGATGGCCATCCAGCCTCTGCTTAAAAACCTCCAAGGAAGGAGACTCCACTACACTTCGAGGCAGCAGATTCCACTGCCGGACAGCCCTGACTGTCAGGAAGTTCTTCCTGAGGTCCAGGTGGAATCTCCTTTCCTGCAGCTTGAATCCATTGCTCCCTGTCCTGGTCTCTGGAGCAGCAGAAAACAAGCCCTCTCCTTCCTCTACATGGCATCCCTTCAAATATTTAAACATAGCTATCATGTCCCCTCTTAACCTTCTCTTCTGCAGACTAAACATACCCAGCTCTCTAAGTCTATCCTCATAGGGCATGTCTTCCAGGCCTCTCACCATTTTGGTCGCCCTCCTCTGGGCTTGCTCCAGCTTGACCATGTCCTTCTTGAATTGGGTTGCCCAGAACTGGACACAGTATTCAGGATGAGGTCTAACCAAAGCAGAGTAGAGTGATACCAGTACCTCCCTCGATCTAGACACCATACTCCTATTGATGCTGCCAAGAATTGCATTGGCTTTCTTGGCTGCCGCATCACACTGCTGACTCATGTTCAGCTTGTGGTCTATGAAGACTCCTAGATCCCTTTCACACGTACTGCTATCCAGCCACGTGTCCCCCATCCTATATTTCTGTATTCCATTTTTTCTACCTAAGTGTAGGACCTTACACTTCTCTCTGTTGAATTTCATTTTGTTAGCCTCGGCCCAACTCTCCAATCTATCCAGGTCATTTTGAATTTTGATCCTGTCCTCTGGCGTATTAGCAACCCCTCCCAATTTGATATCATCTGCAAATTTGATGAGCATGCCCTCTATTCCTTCATCCAAGTCACTGATAAAAATGTTGAACAGCACTGGGCCCAGGACAGAACCCTGTGACACCCCACTAGTCACTTCTCTCCAGGATGAAAAGCAGCCATTCGTGATCACCCTTTGGGTTCGGTCGGTCAACCAGTTACAAATCCAACTAACAGTAGCCCTGTCCAGCCCACATTTTACTAGCTTCATTGCAAGAATATCATGGGGAACTTTGTCGAAGGCCTTACTGAAATCGAGATATGCTACATCCACAGCATTCCCTTCATCTATCAAGCTAGTAACTCTATCATAAAAAGAGATAAGATTAGTCTGGCATGACTTATTTTTGAGAAATCCATGTAGACTTCTCGTGATTACCGCGTTGCTTTCTAAGTGATTAGAAACTGACTACTTAATGATCTGCTCCAGGATCTTTCCGGGTATTGACGTCAGGATGACTGGGCAATAATTATTTGGGTCCTCTTTTTTTCCCTTCTGGAAGATGGGGAAAACATTTGCCCTCTTCCAGTCTGCTGGAACTTCTCCTGTCCTCCAAGATTTCTCAAAAATTATAGCAAGCAGTTCCGAAATGACCTCTGCCAGCTCTTTTAATATCCTAGGATGCAATTCATCTGGCCCTGGAGACTTGAATTCATCCAGTGTGGCCAGGTATTCCTGTACCACCTCTCTACCTATTGTGTGCCTCATTTCCTCTGCTTCCTCCCCTGCTCCCCAACCACCAGGTTGAGTGCTTGTATCCTTCTGGGAGAAAACTGAGGCAAAGAAGGTGTTAAGTAGTTCTGCCTTTTCTCTTCCTCCTGTTAGTAATCCGCCATCTTCTCTGCGCAGCGATCCTATTGTCTCCTTCTTTTTTCTTTTGCTGTGAACATATTTTAAAAAGCCCTTTTTATTATTTTTAATGTCTCTGGCCAGCCTAAGTTCATTCTGTGCTTTAGCCTTTCTGACCTCCTCCCTACATCTCCTGGCTACTTGCTTAAATTCTTCTTTGGTGGTTTCCCCCTTCTTCCATTTCCTATACATGTTTCTCTTAACACTGAGCTCAGCTGAGAGTTCTTTAGTCAACCATTCTGGTTTCTTCAGATGCCTTCCATTTTTCCTCTTTATTGGCACAGTTTTAGACTGTGCCTTCAGTATCTCCCTTTTAAGGAACTCCCATGCCTCCTGAACTCCTTTCCCTTTCACTATTCTTGACCACGGAATTCCAGCCAGCAGCTCCCTAAGTTTACAGAAGTCCGCTTTTTTAAAATCTAAGATGAGTATCTGGCTACCCTTATCTTCTCCTTCCCACTGAACGCCAAATTCCAAGAGGGCATGGTCACTCCCCCCTAAAGATCCAACCACTTCTACCTCATTCACAAGGTCATCCCTGTTGGTCAGGATCAGATCTAGAATATTTGATCCCCTTGTGGCCTCTTCCACCTTCTGGACCATGAAGTTGTCTGCAAGACAAGCAAGAAACTTGCTGGACCTTGCCGTCTTGACAGAGCTTGACTGCCAGCATATATCTGGGTAATTGAAATCTCCTATTATTACTGTATCTCTCCTTTTTAAATGTGCAGTCATTTGGTTGAGGAAGGTGTCATCAAAGTCCTCAGTCTGGGTTGGAGGTCTGTAGTAAACCCCTACCAGGATATCCCTATTGTTTCTCGCTCCCTTAATTCTTACCCAGATGCTCTTGACCTGGCTTTCTGGGTTTAAGTCCCAGATCTCTTCACAGGTGAAAACATAAGAAATAACAAGTAGTCAGTCTTGTGAAATACTAACCTTGCTGATGTCTGTTTTGTTCTGCTTTCCTAATCAAGAAAAATAGTATGAAAATGTGAAGCTTGAAAGATAAAGTTGTCCTTCTGGATCACTACTGGTAGTAGGTTGGACTGAATGCAGTTCTGATTATCAGCGGGATCCTTTGGCCAAAGAAAACTCTTTTGTGTGTTTTATTGTACTGCATACATTGCATTCTGGATTGCTGCCTTGCTTCCAACCCGGTTTCAGAACTCATCCCAACTCCATGTCCAACCCATTTGGAAATGGTGGGTATGAGATTTCATCCCACTCACACTGCCATACCTTTGGAGCTGGATAAAACTTCAGAAGACACCAGTGACTTTTTAAAAATAATTCCTAATTTCTTAGTGTTCTATTGTTTATTGCTTTTATTCTATTGCTTATTATGCATATACATTTGAACTGATATCTCACTCTTAATTTTCTATAAGTAGAAGCATACATTATTTCACACAAGTAAATAAAAATTTGTTCCCTTGATTCTGTTAAATCAAAACTGCTAATAATTTTGATCATCGTCAGAAACGTCTGTGAGTGACTGATCCTTTTGGTAATGGAATATTAATTGAGTTCAGACTGCAAATTTTTTGGCGGAGGAGCTGTCAAGTTGACAAGAATGATAGCTTTCATTTGTATGCAAAGCCTCTTGCTGTCCCTTCAGGATGGATGATAGACCCTTGCTTCATCCGTCACCACTGTGTTACTTTTTTGTAAGATGAAAAGGAAGAGGGGGAGAGAATTAAGAAAGCTGAAAGATTAAAAAAAAAATGCACTTTGCAGATCTCCTTGAAATGAAGGGTAACTTCAAACCCACTTTGCTCCACTCAAAAGTGCAAACCAAAGTATTTAGAGTCTAGATGAAGTGGCCTGTCTGCGGTGTAAAACATCTTTTTAGTTCATTAAGTAAAGCAAAATTTTTGATTCCAATGTTAATGAACCATTTTCACAGTGAAAAAGTGGAAATGCTGTTGTATCTTTAAAGGGGGGGGGCGGAAAGTCACAGTCAAAACAGAAACTTAAAAAAAGAGCAATTCAGCTGATGCTTAAGCAATTTAAAATCCTATGGGCTTCATGTGGGGCAAGGGAGGCTGCACTCCCTAACATGAGCCCTTTCCGCAACACACCTATTTTGGGCGCTAGGGTGTGGTGCTCGCGCGAGCAGCCTCTGGAGAGAGGCTCCCGCTTCCCTGCTTCTTCGGCTCCAGACGAGCTTCCTGCTCATGCGAGAGCCCAACCTCTTCCTTTTGCAGTGCAGCCTGGGACCTTCCCAGGCTGCACTGAGACAGGAAGTGCAACTGGCCCGGCTTCCGAGGCTCCACACGCAAGGTAAGTGCACGTGGGGCCCTGGAGCGATGCACGATCGTGCAGCATTTTTGGCTTCAAGCCAAAAATGAAAAAATGTGTGAGCAGTCCCTGCCAGGCCCTGGAGCATTGCGCAAATGTGAGTGCATCGTGTGGACCGCTCCTCACTTGTGCACGATGTACACGCACGGAAAATGCCATGTGAAAAGGGCCATGCTTGCCTGGAAGTAGTCCCCGTTGAACCAATATAGAACTTCATTCTAAGTAAATGTGTATGCTTTTTCTGCATAGCCCTTGCCCACTGAAATAAACAGAGCTAAAGCATTATTTCCACACTAAGCTGTTATAGCGCAATGATTCCACTTTCAACATCCTGTTATAGCGAAATGATTCCACTTTCAACATCCTATAGATCCTGGGGTTTGCAGTTTTGGGAGGGGCCAGCCGGCCCCTCCCGAAACTGCAAACCCCAGGATTCCATAGGATGTTGAAAGTGGAATCATAGCGCTATAACAGTCTAGTGCGGAAATGGCCCAAGTCTTCTATGGTCTTGCTCCTATGGGCCAACTGTCAGGTGCAAAGCTCAGGTGCATAGTTAGTCTATGTGGCTGTGTACTGGAGCAGACCTTTTGCTCAGCATTCCTTCATCTATTGTCCAAATCACAGGTCCAGGACAAAGATTTAAAACAGTCACTTATTTTGTTTGCATTGAATGTGAGAATATACAATTTCAAAACTTTCTGCTTGGGCTGAAGGATCTTTTAATTTAAAATAAATTTTTGAACATAAAATGCTGCATTATGTAGGAAAAAAATGTCATTTACCCCCCCCCCAAAAAAAGTTTGTTTGTTTGTTTTGCACAAAACCTACTTTTTTGTACCAAAAAGACATTAGCCACTAGCCTTGCTGACTAGAGGATTTTGGAAGTTGGAGTCCAGAAAAAGGTAATCTCTGAAGTCCTACAGGACCTGTCACATTCGGTGACCTTGCTTCATGGCAGTGGAACTGAGAAACTCCTTGACTGAATTGCGAAGATGTGTAACAGGACATGCAAGAGTGTACAATGCACATTGGGGGCCAGATGCACATGAGGAGAGATACGAGGTTCATTGAAACTGATGTGTGGCACTGTGCATTGCTGGACATCAGTCCCATTGTGCCTCAATCCCATGTCACACAGTGGCAGAGCTTGGAGTGTGTGGGGGGCGAGAGGAGGTGGGGCTATGGCACACGGTGTGTGAGATCATGGCTGTGGTGCAGGGGGACATGGCCAGGGTGCACAGGGGCATGGCTATGGGTCAGGACACACCAAAAACATTGCCACCCAGGGCGAACCGCATCCTCTGCACCCCATCCCTACATGACTGGTGGCACATTGGTCACTTTGCTAGCTCTGCTACATAGCAACATAATGGCAGCCCTCTGCTGGATAAAAACATTATGGGATTGCCCAATTCTAATTCCTTTAGACATAAGTCCACTTACAAAGACGTAAGGCCCCAAGAAGATTCTGGCTCATTTCTTTAAGCTCTAATCAGACAAGCACACACACAAATGCACCACTGTGGAAGTAATGTGTACACTAATAGCCTCACTGCATCAATAGATAGGACAAGTTATTGTCTCTGACTCATTCCTTGATGCAGTCTTCCCCCCAACAGCTGGGGAAAAAATAGCTGCCAATCTATAGGATCTACAGCCATGACATTTATTTATTTGCTTAGTTATTTAGAAAGATGGTTTCAGCCAGCTGCTCCCCAAGACAAGGAGAAGAGACCGAAAGTTTAATGCAAAGTTTGCAAGATGTGCTGGAAGAGGGAATCTAATGCCAGGAGTCATTACGCTCTCCAGTTGTTGCAGACAAGTGATGGATTTCCTACTTGAATAAATAATTTCAAATAGAACAGAACTTTGTCACAGGATAATGATGTCTCCCTTGCTCCCAGCTGAATGCTGAGACATTTTATGGAAAATAAGTGTGAGGTGTTTATTTTCAAAGCTGGAGACATTTATCCTCTGACAGCACTGTGTTGGAGTGACTTTATTTCTGCTATATCAAATGACGGATGCAGCCGTAATCATTTTGTCAGGCTGATATTGCTGTGTTAGTAAAGGAAAGGCAGCTCAATCTCCTGAATGCCAAATTGCTACCAAATCACTCAAAATAATGCAACAATGCTGCCTTTTTCTCCCATTGAATGAACTGCTTAGACACACTCTTACCTGTATCCGTATTACTGTTCACATGTTTCAAGGTTTTTAAAAAAGTAGGTTCTGATTTGAAAAGAATTGCTTTTCCTGCCGTCCCCATGTTATCCTCACAACAACCCTGTGAAGTCGATCTGACAGAGACATCATAACAGGTTCAGGGTCAGCCAGTGAGCTTTATGGTTGAAAGGCAATATGAATGCAACATAACGACTACACTGGCTGGAAGGTTTTGAGAACCGTAGCTGGAAAAAGGTAATTGTTCCAGGCTCCTAGTTTGATACTTTAACTATTATGCCAAAGGTCCTCAAACTGGCCCATGAACCACTAGAAATCCACAAATTAAACTCAACTGGTCCATAAAACTTTTGTAGCAAAAAACAAAGCCAAATCTATGTCTTTCACCCTGCACTTGGCTTACTTTTCTCTGTTGAGGCCATCTAGACCTTGTCTGGATTACTGAAAAGGTTAACAAATCCCTGAGCTTAGTACATAATAAATTGTGGATTGATGTGGTTATATGGGATGTCCCTCCATGTGTTCATGCAGTCTGTGCAGTTGCTGAGCATGATTGCTGTTGAAGATAAGTCCTTTCAGGTCTGGTTGGCATTGGGATGGAAAAAAGATTCCAAAATATTTGAAAAATGGCCAGAAAATATGCTTCTAGCATCTTGAGAAACCACAACAAGCAGAATCCCAGACTGAATAATCTTTGCAGCTTGGGACTTATTCTGTGCAAAATTCGCATGTGGTTGTTTCATGCAGAGAACAGCATTTTCTGTGCAGGAAACAGTACTTTCTGAATGGGAAATATTTTTTATACAATTTAATACCAGGTTTAATTTAATTAACTTTGGGATTTTACACCAGATACCTTAAATTAAAAAATTACCAAAAGCAAACAATACATTCATAGGTTTACCAATGCTGGTTGACCCATCTTCAACTTCTAGTAAAAAAAAATAGTTCTTTCAAGGCAGAAATATTAATTCTTATGCACAGAAAATGCTGTAATTAGCCACTTATTCAGCGTAGATTTGTACATGTACTATGTTCTATTTGTACACAGAAGCAGAATTTTCTATGCAGAAAATGGCATTTTCTGTACAGGAATTAATATTTCTGCATTGAAATACTATTTCCCAGGCATAAAGTGTTGTTTCCTGCACAGAAAATGCTATTTTCTGTTCACAAAACAAGCATGTCTGAATTTTGCACAGATTAAGGTCTTGTACTGTGGTTTTCAAAGGCAGGAAGAGAATTGCTGAGATTATTCAAGAAGAAACTTAGGCCATTTCCACACCTTACCTCCTCCCATTGTCCTCCCGTTGCAGTCCCAAAAATGCTTTTGCTGGGAAAGGAGTGCAACACAAATGCTCCTCTCCACCTGGCTGGCTCCCTGGAGAAAGGAGCACGAGGGACACTCACCTTCTGAAATTTTTGCCATGCTATGCTGGGGAAGGAAGCACATGATCATGCTTCCAGCCCTTCTGCATTGGCAGCAATGGGAGCATCGCACAATTTTTTCCATTAAGTGAATATCCCGCAATTGCAACAAGTGGGGATGTGCTGGCTGCGGGACCACAACAACATTGAGTAAAAGCATGACTCACTGGACCACTGGCAATGCATCCCCAGCACAGGACAGTGATTCCATGTGGAAATAGCCTTAGTGAAGAATTACATCCCTAGATTGCCGATGACAATGGTTTCCTTCCAGCACAAAGTTAACAACATGGCTTCTTGTTAAAGCCTCAAGTGCCTAATGAAATACTGCCCACCTCCAAATCTACATACACATGGTATTAAACAGTTTTAACTTTTTAAGCTGTTTTAGCTTGTTAAATGATTTGGTATAGTTTGGCAGCTTTAAATTATTTTTGTTATTCTTAAATTGTTTTGAACCTTCCAAATTGATTTTACTTTCTTGCTACCCAGTCATCCTATGATATACCGTAAATATTTTAACAAATAAATTAAAATACACATTGATAGTGGATTGGACTGCCAGGCTGTATTTGGGATGGTTCTCTTGTAACTTTAAGCCTGAAGAGATTGAGAATCAGGAGAAGGTGCCAGGAAATTCCATGCAGAAGGGTGAAGGTGCTTGCCTTCAACCTCAAACTTTCAGATGCAGCCATTCCCTCCTAACACTCAGCTTGGCTCCCCAGTGGAAAGTGGAGTGACGCCAATGACAAGACCAGAGCTTGGCATTTTTCTGCCCCTCCCCTCCACCAGTTAGAGTTGTATTAGAAGGGAACAGCTGTGGCTGAAAGTTCAAGTCTGTAAGGTAAAGCGTTCATCTAAGTTTTATGTCTTGCTTCTCAGTCTGTTTTGGTTTAAGGTTAAAGGAATCCTGCTCTTTATTCCACCTGTCAACTCTGATGGTGACTTATATTGCAACAAATAGTGTTATACTTTCTCAACAGTTGAGCAAGGATGCATCTTATTCATGGGTGCACAAGCCTCATGCCACCAGTGTGCAAGACCAGGAAGTTTGGTAAAGGGTGGTTCTCAATGGTGGGAAGGGAGATGGAGTGACTTTCATCACATGAGAGTGTGTACCCTACTGTCCTTTGTACAATCGGTTGTCAAATGGGATACTCTTGCACTGTAACATAGCTATGGTGTTTTCATGCTACATACCCAGTGAATAGGATTTCAGCCTGAGGGCCGTTTCCACACTACATTGTTATAGTGCTATTATTCCACTTTCAACATCCTTAGGTTTGTAGTTCACTGAGGCCAAAGAGCTCTCTGGCTGAGAATTCTAAATGCCACTTCCTAAGCTGCAAACCCCAGGATTCCATAGGATGTTGAAAGTGGAATAATAACACTATAGCAGTGAAGTGCCAGAAGGCCCAAAGAGTTCGCAGTGAGAATTCTGTGATATATGCAGGCATAATGTAGTATTATGCCTGTATATACTCTTTTATGGATGTTGCAAGCAAAGGTATCCCACACTTCTGACCCCCTGACCACGCCATCAGTGCCTCTGCCACCTGCCTGCCCCTCCCCTTGGCCATTTTCTCCTGGATAGGCAACATGGATACCTTGGATTTTCATAATAATTTGAAGGCAACTTGTAAAATAGAAACTGGGAGTATGGGCAAAGAATAGAATCCTAATACAATTTATCTGCAGACAGCAGAAAACAGAATAGATAAAGTGAAAAATGGAGGAGATAGAATTAGTCTGCCTGAGCCATTTCCTATGAAGGCATGGCTGTTTGGAACTGGAAGACTCCATTTTGGGGCCAGGATGCCCTGCAACATTTTGTTGCAGATTCCACTTGTGTTATCAAAGACCAAGGAGATTTTCATTTTTGAGTATTGTGTGTTAAGTCGTGGCCTTCCCTGTTCTGTGCTTTGTTAGATTTGTTCCCTTGTCAGGCAGAAGAGTCTTGAGAATGCTAGCAGGATGTGAAATGCTTGATACATACTTCTGAACTAGATCGGAAGAAAGGCTTGACTTCAGGGATGAATTAAATTCTCTGAAAAGTTTTGGCATGTCATGATTTTGCCCCAGTGGGTGCTCTTCAAACGTACAAGCTCTGCTGTCAAAATGGATGCCAGGCTCTTTAATTATTAGTAAGAGATGCCTTCTGTTGATTAATAGGGAGATGGTGCCAGGATTTTTGGCTAAAGGAAGGAAGCTGGCATTTCTTTGGAACATGGAAAGCAATGAAACATTTCTTTTCCCTTCCTGCCTCCCTCCTCCCTCCTCCCCACTCCTTTGCTTTTGCTGTCTAGCCTCATAATTTATCCATCCTTCATTCTGGATTCTTTTTGTATGGCCCAGCTTGATTTGCAATACCAAAATGACAACTCTACCAGCAGTACCTACAGATATCTATTATTCATTACACCTTGTGTTGTCAATTATTATCATAATAAATAGAATGGTGGAAATTAAGATTTTGTTTCTCTCTCTCTCTCTGGAAAGACGTCTGCTCTCTTCCAAGAATATGAAAGCTGTGCACCATTTGGATTATTATGCAGTCTGCTCACAGCTTGTTAAAGTTACTTTTTTGGGAATATACCTCCTAGAACCCTTCCCCCAACCAGCACCTTCAGATTGCAAAATCCTTTATAAACTTTCACAGGAAAACTTCACACTTGGTTTACAGTGCTCACTTCAGTCTTGGCTTACTTAAAATATTTTGTATATATGTGTGGTTTGGTGACCATTTGTCACCTGAAAGTGTTTTAGACCATTCATGGAAGCTAAAAGTTTCTGCAATGCATCCCAAGGGCAGCAAGGTTGCTATAGGTTCGGAAATGGAAGAGTACCAAGATCCCAACAGAAGAAGATTGGTTGGTAAAGGTATTGGACTTAGTAGAGATGGAGAAATTACCAACACTGATTAAAGATAAAACAGTGGAGACCTTCATAGAAGACCGGGCTCCATTATTACATTTTTTTGCAAGACAAAGAGACAATATGCTGACTCCAGGATCTAGTAATTTGTAGATTAGTACTGAGACAAAGTAGCAGTGGAAGTACCTAAACCAATGTTTGGATAAGAGAAGTTTTTTAACCTTCCAATTGATTTAGTCTATGCTAAAAGCTGGAAACCATGCTTTTTTTCAGTTAATGCTTGTTATTTTTTTTAGTTAATATATATGATGTAGTTGTTTCTCTGTATTTCTTTGCGGTTTGGTGGTTTCTTTTGTTCCTGTTTGTTGTTTCTTGTCTCTTTATATTTATTCTGATTCTTTATTGCATTGGGAAATGTTTAATAGAATTTTTGTTTTTAAAAAATAAAGCTTACAGTGTTGTAAGAGAACAGTGTGAATACCAGCAAGCCACGGATAACAAAGAGTTCCCAGCAATTCAAGCTAAATACTGTGTGCTTCCAGGACTATGTTTCTTCTCTCCTTAATAATTGTATCTATCTTTATGGCTCAGTCATATCATTATCTGGCCAACTGAAAAAAGCTGGACATTTTGTTGGCATACTTCCACCACTAATTCATTTCTAGAGCCAGGTTTACAGTTGGGTATCCCAGCAGCTGTTTTCAAATTTTCCAGCCGGATAAACTGGGCTCGGTAATCACTTTTCTTTTTAGGTTCCAAGGAAATAGCTGGAAGTAATGAGAAAAGAATGGGAAATTAATATAGAGATTGTTGTTGTTGTTTTTTTAAGTGTCATATATTGTGCAATCCATAGTAAGCAAGGGAGCATGACTCAAGATGATACCTCCAGAAAACAGCCAAAAGCCAAAAGCTATAGACATCATTACCTTGGAGTCTTAAGCCATTTCTGCCCTACCTTGTTATAGTGCTTTTATTCCACTTTCAACCTCCTATGGACTCCTGGGGTTTGCAGTTTAAGGAGGGGCCTTTAGGATTCCCAGCCAGAGAGCTCTTTGACCTCAGAAAAGTACAAACCCCAGAATTCCACAGGATGTTGAAAATGGAATAATAGCACTGTAACAGTGTTGTGTAGAAATGACCTTTGAGGGTGCACCTTTCGGGAAGCTAGGTGAGAACTTTATTGTCTCTCTTCCAATCAGGGCAGAACAACAAGGGGAAACTGCAGACTCCTTCCAGATGTCAGTCCAGTGCCACTTTCTGACAAACTAGGCAAAGGCACTAACAACAAATAACAAATAGTATTTAAATTTCGGGGTTGGCCTAAATGCCCTAAAGGCACCAGATCCTGTCCAATTTTGGAAGCTGAGTAGGGTCGCCCCTGATGATGGGAGATGGGATGGGAGACCTAGCAGGCGCTGTAGGCTATATTTCAGAGGAAGGAAATTGCAAAACCACCTCTGGGTATTCCTTGCCTAAGAAAACCCTATGAAATTCATGAGGTGGCCATAACTCAACAGGGGACCTGAATGCACACACAAAAACACAGAGTATGTATTACTGATGTTGAAATGAGGGATAGTGGCCTCATTCATTCATTCATTTGCCATCTCTCTGGCCCTTTTTGCACATGACCCGTTTGCGCGGCTGGGGGGGGCGTCTTGTGCGAGAAGCCTCATCTGGAATGCTGCCGCTTCCCCGCTCCTTCGTCCCGCAGGTCGCTTCCTGGTAGTGCGACCGTCGCACTTGCGCCCCGCCCCTTCCTTTCGCAGCACAGCCTGGGAGCTGTAGGCTGCGCTGGGAGAGGAAGCGCGACCGGGATGGCTTGTTTGGCGCACTGCATGCAGGTAAGTGCACGAGGGCCCTGCGAGCATTGCGCGACCACACAGTATTTTTGGCTTAAAGTCAAAAATAATAAAATGCGCGATCGTCGCGCTTTAGGCTCATGAGCGTCGCGTGAGTGCATTGTATGGACTGATGCTCCCATTTACGTGACGTTCAAGGGGCCCTCGTGCAAAAAAACCCTGCATGCGAATAGGGCCTCTCTCCCCTATTTCTGGGCCTTTCGCACTACGCTGTTATAGTGCTACTATTCCACTTTCAACATCTTGTGGAATTCTGGGGTTTGTAGTTCACTGAGGCCAAAAAGCTCTCTGGCTGAGACTTCGAAATGCAGGGGCATTGCAAACCCCAAGATTCCATAGGATGTTGAAAATGCACTAATAACACTATAACAGTGTAGTGCAGAAATGGCCTCTCTCTTCTCTCTCTCTCTCTCTCTCTCTCACACACACACACACACACAGTGCACAGTGTCACTTTCTCCTTGCTGGTAGTGTTAAGAAGCCAGTGACCCCGGTAATCCTTCTCATCTCCAACCTTCCTCTAACAATTTTATCTTTCTGCCATTCTGCAGATTGCATTTTTTCTCCAAGTGTCCCTAGAGAAAGGAGGAGGAAATGTATAAAAATTACAAGAGAGCAGGGAACGATCTTATCAGAGGTTGCCTCTAGCGATAAGCTGCCTCCAGCTGCAAACGTTAGGGGAAAAGAAATAAGTACATGTATCATCTTTACAGTCAGCCAAGACCAAACAGGCCATGATTTCTCTACAGAATCTGTTTTAAATAAAAATGATGGATATGAAGTTATACATCATTTTATGTACTTCTGACTCAGTGGCTCTTGATTCTCCTCCCCTCACCCCTGGAGTTTATTATATATTGACAAAGTTTTCATGAGCAACAAGAGAAGGCAAAGGGAAGGAAAATTTGAATGACAAAGGGGAGATGCACACACATATATGTTCAATGGATGTCCTTGGAAACATTTGTCCATCCCTGGTTTAGCAATTTGGTGTCCTCGTGTTGTTCCCATTCCTTCAGCATCTGCAATGTATTTATCTGTGCACCACAATTTACTGTAGATTATTTGAACCATGCGGCTTGAGCACATAAAGTCCAAATAAGGTAATTCATTTCATGGGGATACAGCAGTAACAAAGTTACATTTCAAACGGATTTTAAAATGAGACGCACATTGCTGTCTTTGGTGTAATAAGCAACATTTTCTAGTTACTTTTAAAGGGTGCTTTTAGAATGCAACTTCAATCTGTCCAAAGAAAAAAGCTTCGTGTCTTTCTCTTACCAGTCATAAGGGTTGCCAGTTGCCACCTAAAATGCAATTTAAAAAGCAGTGAGCAATATGAGGAGGAATGTAACAAGTTACTAAAATTGTTGCAACTATAACAGAAATAATTTTTTTACTGTTGCAAGGATTTAAGTAACAAATGACATGTAAAAAGTAATGTTATCCAATATTTAGCATACACTATTCTGGCCGCGGTTATCATATATAAAATTATTTCCTTGTGATTTTTGTATTTTTTGTCTATTTGGTGCAGCATATTAAGTAAAAAAATTTCTGGCGTGATTGGGATCTCTATCTGTAATATGTCCTTCATCATTTTATGTACTTTCTTCCAGTAGAATTTTTCTTTTTTTAATAAATAAATAAATAAAAATAAAATAAAATAAAAAGTGATGTTAGAGGCTCTTGTTGAAAAACAAACACAAGGTGGTCTGCAATTGGATCATCTTATAGGATGGAGCTGTGAGATGCTCACTTTGATGTGCATCTCATGTCTGCGCTTACTGGGATTACTAGGTGATCAGGGCCAGTTATAAGGCACATGAATTAAACCTTAGTGATTGGTCTATAAAGTTTCACCAGCGACAGTGTCAACTGAAGTGCGTTAGACTTTGTGAATTGTGAAATGATCCAGCCTGCAGCTTTTTGGAAATTCTCAATAGAGATAACACAATGATTAAGTAGCATTGACAGCTCTCCCTTCTTCTTCTAATGCCATACAGAGGCCCTGGGCGCATTAGCAAAAGAAATCGATTGTTTTCTTTTCTTGCTAGCAATTTTCTACTCCTAGGCTTATCCAAAAGTAATCTAATTGCATGAGGTGGTCCTGATGTTTCCTTGGGGTCAATTGTTGCATTTGAGTTTGGGATAAGGTGTGAGAGTTTTTTTTTTTCTTTCTTTCTTTTGAACTACCTTATTCTTACAAATGGAATTTCCCATTTTAGTTCAACTAAAATTGTGCAGGTGAGCACCATAAGTGTTAAGAGCTTCCTTCGTGGTGCCTCTGGGTAAACAAAACTTTTCCTTTGAATGTATTTCATTTGGATCTGGCATAGAATGTAATTGCTGGTCTGCACTGAAAGGCCAATCTTAATAGGTGTTTGTATTAGAATGTTGTTTTGGGGGGAGGTAGATTAGAGAGTTTATACATTCTGGTTTGGTGGGTCAAATGCTTGAATTTTCTGAATTCCACTGCCAGCTTTGACTTGGACTGAAATGCATTCTACAGATGTAAAAATTTTGCTTATTTCATCCTTGCATGCAAAGGAAAAAAATCAAAACTTTTCTGCTCAGTGGATGATAGTACAACAGTTTTTGCATATTTCTCAACAATGTTTGCATTTTGAGTTTTTTTCTCAAAAAGATCATATGTATAAAATACCTTTACTTATGTAAAACAATAGATATTTCACAATGTGTTTTGTTTTCTCCTCCAAACAGTGGCCAAGATCCTACATCACTGACTCAGGCCATTTCCACACTACACTGTTATAGCACTATTATTCCACTTTCAACATCCTGTGGAATTCTGGGCTTTGTAGTTTATTGAGTCCAAAGAGCTCTCTGGCTGAGAATTCTAAAGGCCCCTCCCTAAACTGCAAACCCCAGGATTCTAAAGGATGTTGAAAGTAGAATAATAACACTATAACAGTGTAGTGTGGAAAGGCCATTTCTGCACTACACTGTTATGGTGCTGTTATTCCACTTTCAACACTGTATGGAATACTGGGATTTGCAGTTTAAGGAGAGGCATTTAGAATTCTCAGCCAGAGAACTCCTTGGCCTCAAGAAACTACAAACCACAGAATTCTACAGGAAATTGAAAATGGAATAATAGCACTATAACACTGTAGTGTGGAAATGGCCTAAGTATTGTCTCTTGGCTTACCCTTCACCCAAACTTACTTTAACAGCCAGCAGCCTTTCTGAGCAATGGAAGTGTAATAGGCTCTTACATCTCCCAGATTGGTGAGGTTATTTCCAATCTGATAAAACACCCTCTCCTTTTCACACAGCTCTGCCTTCCTTCCTCCATAACACTGCCTTTATGTATAAAGGCGATGTTTAAATGTTTATGGCCCTTTTCGCACGGCATCTGCCATGCGAAAGAGGGCCTGGAGCCTCGCGCGATTGCGAGGAACGATCTGCATGACACCCTCGCAATCGCACAAGGCTCCAGGGGCCAGCAGGCAACAGTTGCGCACCTTTGCATTTTCGGCTTTCAGCTAAAAATACTGCGTGATTGCGCATTGCTCCCAGACCTCGCACGCACTTGCCTGGTGTGCGGAGCCTCAGGAGCCAGGCCAGTCGCACTTCCTGTCTCAGTGCAGCCTGGGAAGGTCCCAGGCTGCACTATGAAAGGAAGAGGTGGGGCTCTCGCGTGAGCAGGAAGCTCGTGCAGAGCTGAAGAAGCAGGGAAGTGAGAGCCTCTCACAAGAGGCTGCTTGCATGATCACTGTGCCCCTGCGCTGAGAAAAGGTAGGATGCAGAAAGGACCTAAGTCTAAATGTTTTTTTAGAACCACTTAATAATTTTATGGTAATGCGTTTTCTGTGTTACTTATCACTGTAGACAACTTGAGCTGAGTCAGTATTTGCAAAGATAAACTGTAACATTTATTAAGATAACAAGAATAATATAGTGTGTTAGAGTTCGTATGCAGTTCAGTGTTGATACGTTTCTTCAGTGCACTCAGTATTAACAGTTAATTCCCTGCTCAGAAACAGTTCAGTTATCTCTTTCTTTTCATGAAGGACACAAATATCATACAACAGCACTTTGCCTAAACTCCCACCACAAAGGCTTAACCCTAAATCTAGGCCACACTCTCTGACCAGCTCCTATTAGAGTTCAGTTACTCTTCTGCCTCTCACTAGGCTTCCGCGTAGAACTAAACCTTTCCGAACAGCCACATTCTCTGGCTGACAAGGAGACTCTACTCCCTAGCTCCTTATTAGACTCTCACTGAAGTAATCAAAAAATCACAGGTACTTGGCTTTTAATAATTTTTTCTCTCTCAGCCACAAGCCCTCCCACATATTACTGGGCTGGGTTTTTCTCCAGAGGTGCTATTCCGATTGCCTAGCAACACTTTCAAGCTACACTCGCCTCCAAATAGCCACATCCCCAGACCATCATCACAGGGGGCCTCTTCTGTTGATTGGGGCACATTGATATGATGTTTCCAGTCCCCTCCCACCAACAATGAAGAGCAATGAGGAATCGTCATACCTTGATCACTTGTGGAAGAGGACTGGAAACATCATTCTGTTGCATTCCAATCACCAACAGAACAGACCTCCATCGCTTTTAACAGCTCCTTGGAGTTTACGGTGGGATCTGGGGCACAGTTACAACCATAGCAATAGTGCCGCTATTGTGAATATGCAGTATAATTGAATACAGAGTAGTTACGGACCTGTAACTCCAAGTTATGAATTTGCAACTGCAGAACAGGATGCCAGTCATTTATTTTATTTTATTTTTTGTACATACCATAGGTTTTTGTACAAATGATTTTTTCACAAGGGAGTCACAAAATAAAATGGAAAAAAATCTGTGGCAATTGACAGTTTTATTAACAGGGTGTTCCAGTACTGAGGCTGACTTACCAAGCATTAGAACATTTGTGTGTATGCAATTCAGTGCTTCTAGTACTGACATCTAGATTAACTTAAAAATAATATTCTACTGTTTTGTCTAATTTTTCCCCATTCCTCTTTTGTCTCATTTTTCTTCTCTAGCTTTAGTCACTAAGAGGCCGCCTCAGCCTTTATACCCTATGGAGAACCAGACAAGTTTTATAGATGTCCAGCTGGGTAAGTTGCTTTCTGGGAAGAATAGATGGGCAAAACTGAATTAAGCAAGCATGGTTTATTGTCTGCGTTACTACATGCAAATCAATGGGCTGCTTTCGCGTTTACAATGGTGGAATTTATTGCAACAATAGTTTAAGAAAATGAGTTTGTGCAATGCCAAGGAATGGAGTTAATTGTCTCTCCAGAATGAAGGGGCTGTGACTCATTGTAGGAGATTATGGATTGATCCAGAGATGCCTAAGATATTAGTAAAAAGAGGGGTAGCTTCCATGTCACTTGGAGAGTGAATCCATTTAAGTTTTTCATTTAAACTTGAAAAGAGATCTCCAAAGTGCTTAACTTCTTTTAGAGGTATTTCCCACCATCTTAGGTAACTGTTTTAACATATGAAGTAAAGACTTTAGCAGTTTCACTGCCTCATGGACACAGAAGTCACCAACTACCACTGGTTAAAAAGCCGGTGTGGTAAAGGAATCAGGATTCTCAGGGATGAAGCACTGGGATGTCTTGAGTAACAGGAATAATAAGATCATCTTTCACACCTCACCTTTCCCTCTTACTTCAGATCTCAGCTACAATTCCCTTAAAAAAGAGGGGGGGTCCTAGTGTCAGCATATTATTATCATTAACACTATTTGGAGGGTGGATTGGTCTGGAATGGTCAAGTAAGATATATTAGTTTTACAAACTAATTAGTTTTACAAACTAATTAGTTTTACAAACTAATTAGTTTTACAAACTAATTAGTTTTACAAACTAGCTTTCTGATGCAGATGAAGACAGTTTTCCCTGGATTGTTGAGATGGGTCATGGCTATGGGTAGGATATGGCTATGGGAAATGTCACAGTGGACAATTGCACTTCAAAATCTATGAACCACACTATTGTGATAGAGTGATGCATTTTCAATAATGTTGAAGCAGGAGCAGTGATAGAGGTTTATGAAGTTATGCCTGGTGGAAGCGTATTAATACTAGAAAGTGGGTCATCCAATAAAACTATTTGGCAAAATGATTCAGGGCAAAAAAAGGAAGCAATTCTTCACAGAACAAACACAAGAAATGATAAATTCTTATTCACAGCTCATGATAACAACCATTAGCCTAGGCATCTTTAAAATGAGATTAATCAGATTTGTGGAAGACTATGACAACCTTCTTATTCAGAGACAATGTAGTATTGTATTCTAGTAGTTGGAAAAGCAAAGGTCTGTTGCCTTCATATTCTGCTTGTAGGTTTTCCGGGGGCATCTATTTTGGCCATCATGGGAAGAAGGATGCTAAACTCATAGGATCTTCAGCATGCCAGCATACACACTGAACACACCTGAACACATTGATTGATTTAAAAGGAAAAGCAGGAAACACCAGGGATTTCTGGGGAGAGCTAGGAAGGAATCCTGC
This sequence comes from Ctenosaura bakeri, assembly GCA_948474755.1. Taxonomy (NCBI): domain Eukaryota; kingdom Metazoa; phylum Chordata; class Lepidosauria; order Squamata; family Iguanidae; genus Ctenosaura; species Ctenosaura bakeri. The sequence goes on along the minus strand of CAOLHI010003554.1, from coordinate 87,686 downwards.
CTGAAATCATGGATTTTAAGGCACAATGAGTCAGAGTTGACAATGCTGAGCTAGGCGGGCCAGTACTCACTCTCAGTATATAATCATAGAATCATAGAATCATAGAGTTGGAAGAGACCACAGGGGCCATGCAGGAACACCCTCAAAGCAATCCCGACAGATGGCCATCCAGCCTCTGCTTAAAAACCTCCAAGGAAGGAGACTCCACTACACTCCGAGGCAGCAGATTCCACTGCCGGACAGCCCTGATCGTCAGGAAGTTCTTCCTGAGGTTCAGGTGGAATCTCTTTTCCTATAGTTTGAATCCATTACTCCTTGTCCTACGCCCTTTTCGCACGCCATTTCTAAAGCAAGAGGGTCCCTTGAGCATCGTGTAAATGGGAGGAGTGGGCTGCATGATGCACTCCCATTTACATGGGAGTCATCAGGCTCAAGGGCCTGATGTGGACTGTGCACGCACATTTTCATTTTCAGCTTAAAGCCAAAAATGGTGTGTGGTTGCGCAATGCTCCCGGGGCCCGCGCACACTTACCTGGCGTGCGGTGTGTAGGGAGCCGACCCGGTTGCGCTTCCTGCCTCAGCGCTAGCCTGCAATTCCCAGGTTGCACTGTGGCAGGAAGGGGCGGGGCGTTCATGCGGCGCTCGCGCGACAAGGAAGCTGCTGCAGAACTGAAGCACCAGGGAAGCGGCAGCATTCCGGCTGAGGCTTCTTGCGCGAGCGCCTCCCCCCACCTCCATGCAAAGGTAAGATGCGAAAAGGCTTCTAATCTCTGGAACAGCAGAAAACAAACCCGCTCCCTCCTCGACATGACATCCCTTCAAATATTTAAACATGGCTATCATGTCCCCTCTTAACCTTCTCTTCTGCAGACTAAACAAACCCAGTTCCCCAAAGTGCTCCTCATAGGGCTTCATGGTTTCCAGACCTTTCACTATTTTGGTCACCCTCTTGTGGACACATTCCAGCTTCTTAATATCCTCCTTGAAATTTGACGCCCAGAACTGGACATAGGATTCCTGATGAGGTCTAACCAAAGCAGAGTAGTTCCTGTGCTCCTATGCCTCTTACCCAGCAAGGTTCTTTACTCATCCTTTTAACTTTTCATACCCAATTCAGTTTTTAAAGAAATGAGTGTGTTTGGGCTGTAAAGAATAGCCATTGTTAGTTAATGATTTACCATAGAAATGAAAAACAGTATGTAAGTTGAGTCTATGTGGAACTATGTTCTTCAATAAATCTAACTACTTATGTGACCTAATTGCAGGCTCAAAGCTTAGATAATACCCCAAGCTGGCTTTGTTCTTCCTAAGAAGCCTTTTCTCCCATTCTTTTATGTGACAACCAGATCAAAACAATCCTATCAAACTAAGACGGAAGTTGAAAACTGGAACGGCTATCCATCCACTTGTTTTTCTCTGTCCCTCCACTTCCCAGCACTAGAAATTTATAATGAGATTCCATGAGAATTTGAAGAAGATAAAGAACATCATCCCAATTATATTAATTTTTTTTCCACATGCTGGGGCAGACAATAATTTAATCCTGAGAAGAGTTATTTGATCAGTCTTTCATTCATAAGTTCTGATGCAAGGCATTTTTGTAGGAATATCAGGTATCCCTTTGGTGGTAGACATGTAACTGCAAACAGTTACAGTTTGCATAACAGATGAAAAATATCAGAAATTGCTTTTTGAGTCCATGTTACTCATGGTCTAAGTGGGTGCAACAGTATGAAAATTTTTAACATTTAAAATTTTAATTTTAACCTGAGGCCAGCTGGCCCAATTGCCAGCACCCCCAACTCTTGACTGATGTCTACACCAGCCTTTTTGACAGAGTGGGCAAAGAACAGCCCTGAAGCTGCACACAGCGCCCCCCCCCAAGTCAGTCTGTGTGTCCTTTGACTCCAGGAACACCTTTCCTCTGACTATATATATAAAAAAGGCTGGATTGCCCCACTTGGAAGCATCTAGGAGCAGCAATTCACCCTTTTCAACATGTTTCAGCCCCCTACCCATGCACTGTTTAACATTTAAAAAAAAAAAATCCATTGTACTTCCAGGTACTTCCAGGTTGTTTGCCTGTTGGTTGGTGGGTTTTGGGGAGTTTGTATAACCCACAGAGGATCCCAGGGTGCATTTGTAGCTCCCTGGACTCACTGCCACTGTCAGTCCTTACTTTATGATCAAGATTAGGAAGTGATGTGCTGCTTTGTTCTCTCTGCTGTGCTCATTTTAACTTGTGTAGGTTTCCTGAAATGTGTAGGTATCCAAACACTAAGCCTATGGGATCTCCATCTTATTTTCCAGGTGGTAGAGATCAAGATGATAGGGAGGGTGAAGAAATCCAAGAGAACAGCTACAAAATCAGAAAACACCTTGAAGTGAATAAGTGAGACAGTGTCATCATGTATTTCTCAGAGTAGCCCAGTGTCTTTTGGCCTGAAAATATCTATGTTTTCAGGCTGATACAAAGGCCATTTCTGCAGTACACTCTTATAGTACTATGATTCCCCTTTCAACATCCTGTGAAATCTTGAGGTTTGTAGTTTAGGGAGGGGGCATTTAGAATTCTCAGCCAAAGAGCTCTTCAGCTTCAGTAAATTGCAAACCTTAGGATTCCACAGGATGTTGAAAGTGGAATAATACTATTATTACAATGTAGTGCAGAAATCGCCAAAATCTTCTTTTACACATCCTGAGACTTTGTCTCTCTTTTTCACATCAGATTTACTGGCTGCTTCCTGTCCCTTCTGCTTTTTCCTCCTGCATGATGGAAGCACCTGTTAATGACCCAGCAGGTGTCCAATGTGATTATGGCCTTGCATATTTCTTTCTTTTTGGTTATTTGTTTTGACTAGAACTGACTAGTTTCAGAACTGATCATTTCATACGAATGAGACAGGGCTTGCTTGGAAACAGGAAAAATAAATTCAGATGTGTAGAGCACCATGTTCCAGGCCTTTCAGTAGCTTTCCATCAGAGGGTCAAAATCCAGTGGCCAGTGATTCAAGACTCACTCCCCACCTGACTATGAGCAGGTTGGAGAAACTGAGGGAACTCTGCTGAGGCATCAGACTAAAATTCCATCTGAGTCCAATCAGTAGTATATTATTCATAGGAAAAAATCCTTTTCCCAAGTAGCTTAGCTATTACAATTTCAAGTACTGCCTAGAATGTAGTTGCATGAGCATTATAGCTCCTATTGGATAGTCCCTGTGATATCACTGCATATGAACAACTGGGCTCCTTTTCTCCTTGTTGTTGTTGTGTGTCTTCAGGTCATTTCTGACTTGTGGAGATCCTAAGGCAAATCACAGGTTTTTCTGGGAATGACTGTATGTGTGTGTGATGTACACAAAGTCACCCAGTGGGTTTCCATGGCTGAGTGGGAAACTGAACCTTGGTCTCCACATTTGTAGTCTAATGCTCAAACCACTACATCACTCTAGCTCTCTCCTTTCTTCTTACACTCCTTTAAAACCAGTATGTTGAAGTCCCTGGATGGCACTAGAATGAGTTGGGAAGGGGAGAGAGGAGAACTTTTTTACACCATTGCACTCACCTAGACCATGAGGATAAGATAACATTGCAAGAGATTTTACATTAATGAATCCGTCTGAACAGTCTTACATTAATGAATCCATTAATGTAAAATGAAACAATGTCCTATGAGAAGCAGCTTAGGGAGCTGGGTATGTTTAGCTTGGAGAAGAGGAGGTTATGAGATGACATGATAGCTATGTTTAAATATTTGAAGAGATGTCAAGTGGAAGATAGAACAAGCTTGTTTTCTGTTTCTCCAAAGACACAGAGCACTGGCTTCAAACTTCAAGAAAAGAGATTCCATCAAAATATTAGGAAGAACTTCCTGATGGTCAGAGGGAGTGTGATGGAGTCTCCTTCTTTGGAGGCTTTCAAACAGAAGCTGGATGGCCATCTGTTGGGAGTGTTTGATGGTGTATTCCTGCATGGTAGGGTGTTAGACTTGCTGGTCCTTGTGGTCTCTTCTAGCTCTATGATTCTATGATTCTATCTGATAAATTTGTGGAACTTGTTTCCACAAAGCCAATATACAGTATTGACCAGAAAACATTTTTTAAATTTTTTGGTTAGCTTTTGAGAGCTTGCCCATTTTGCATTTTGATAAGACATATTTGAAACATGGCTGAGGATGATTCTGTATCTATGTCCAAAGGGAAGAAAAGAAATTAGAAGTGGGCTAAATTTGCAAGCCTTTCTCATTCTTATTTAAATGAATAATAATAATAACAATACTACTTTTGAAACAGATTCAAACTGTGACTTTTACATTCATTTCACTAGGCTTGTCATGAGAATGAGTTATTGGGATGTGAACGGCTCATATACTCTGTAAATTACAGGATAGTAACATTCTGCTCTGCTATTTTGACCTTTTCAGCATTCTGCAATTTGCTCGGCTGTGCCATTCAGCTTTTCCCGTTGTTTACAGCTTTGTTAAATGGGCAAGAAGGAGCAGAATGGGCAGCCAGTCAAAATACACAGTCTGGATAAAGGTCAGAATCATGCATCAGGCTATTTTCCCCACAGTTGGCTATCAAAGATTATGGCATCTAGATGCTTTTAATGGACTGGTTTTTAATGAGAGAGAAAGGGACAATGGGATTTCCTAATTGGCTTCAATGAAGCAACAACAGAGCATTAATAATTACTGTCTGTAGATTGACATACACCCATACACACATGTAATTATATTATCTTGGGTGCCTTCTCAAGAAAAATTGTCATGAATGTCAAGGTTCTGAGACCCTTTGCCCCAATCTGGAACTTACAAGATGTTTTGGACTGCAGTTCCCATCTGCTTAAGCCAGTTCTAAGAGATCATGGGGGTAGTATCAATGAAGGATGAAGAATGAAAAAATATGTACACATGCTCTTTCCTTTCCTACTTCAGATCTTAGTCCAATTTTCCCTGGCAGAAACTGCAGAGGACAGTACGATGTGCATAAGAGTGCCACAAACTGGCTATGTCACCTACTTCTCAGAGTATAGCCCTCTGTTTGAATGGCTATTCAGTCCAGGGCCATTTCCACACTAGGCTGTTGTAGTGCTATTATTCCACCTCAAAGGCCTCTCCCTAAACTGCAAACTCCAGTATTCCATAGGATGTTGAAAGTGGAAGAATAGCACTATAACAGTCTAGTGCAGAAATGGCCCATGTCTGTTTTGGAAGGGAGAGCAGAGGTCTGGAAGTTGCTCATCTACAGTTAGCTCCTACCGCAGATGAAGTTAGGGGTGTAAATGGCTGCTGATTTCATTCTTGTATGCAAGAATGAATGCTTTCACAATTTTTCTCTCTGCTAAGTAAGATGTGAGAGGTTTTGTGTATTTTTTTGGATTTATTTATTTATTTATGTTGCACTTCAGGACTTCTTTCAAAAACAATTTATCTGTGTAAAAAACTTGCTTTTTGAAAAACTTTTTTCTTTGTACAGATATCTCCAATATCTTTTGCCAAAATGGTGGGGGTTTTGCACTGAAAAAACAAAACACAGATCTTTTGCAGAAATAACTTGTTTGGAAAAAGTCCCAAAAAATGAAAGATCTCTTGGCGGTTGACCAGTTCAACTTCCTTATCTATAACACAAAAAAAATTGGAAATGTTTTTCACATCCCTTTGATAGAAAAGGGACAAAGGTCATTTGGTCACAATCTTCACCACTCTGGACATATACTTTTTTTCCCTTATAAAGCAGCAGCTGTCTATTAAAAACAAACACACATCTTATGCAATTGTGTCCTCCCTCCCTGCACTTTTGTGGTGGTGGATTTCCTCCTCTTTTTTTGGTGATTCACAAGGGGCCACCCTAGTGCATAGAGATGTATTACAGCCTTCGGGGATGCTGGCATTGTAATTACAGGCATTTCAGTAGGGTGTATGCAAATAAACGATATCAGTTTAACATCCGGCAGAGTTCCAGCCTAATAGTTTACTGCAAGGGCCTCCAATTATGTAGCTCGCAAATGGTCCTGCATGCTTTGCTGCTCAAGCTTCTTCTGATTCTCTGCTAACTCAAAGCATTTTCCATCCTTCGCTGCCCAAACTGAATAGTCTATGGGCACAGGAATTTACATATATTACAGCTATCCATGATTAAGCTACAAATTATAGTTCAGTGATCCAGAGACAATGACTAGAGTTGGGTGAATAATTAATTAACAACAGGTAATTTATTTAGTGGATTTCTGCCTGCCTTCTCTCTTTGCAAATTGGACATGTACAGACAGAGTGAGGGTTTCTCTGATGCATTCAAATGATTTTGATAAATAATAATTCTTTCCGTATCTGAATCACTTCTGCAGTGGTTCCCTGCCAGAATTCATTAGATATAATCCAAGACAGTGTTGTTTTCAGTGTCAGTAGAGCAATGAATCCATTTAATTCAAACGTTAAAGGAACTATCCAAGGTCCTGAACTGTACTCCCAAATAAGTTCAACAATAGCTCTGTTGAAGTGCGGATTAAAATGCAGAGCACATTCATTGCTCCTTTTATATGGGGACAACTAGCTCCTACAAACTCTAAGGCAGGGCGAGGCAACTTTGAGGAATGCCTTACACCCACCTCAACACATTGGGAGCTACACCACAACCATTGGTGTTCGGTGGCCACCCCCAAGGCTCATGGACATGCTATTGTTGCTACAAAAATTTGGTGACAAGTGTGACAGGTGTTGTTGGTGAAATAGAGTACCAGAGTGCCCTCTAGCACCACACAGCACTTCCACCAGAGCTTGGAGGTGTTACTTTTTCTGGGACATCCTGGCCACTGGCTTCAAGCTTGTAACTCTGCATACACCCCAGAAGTGAGGGAAAGGCAGAAAATGGGGAAGAAAAGAATGGTTTTGACATCCCACCCAAATTCAGTGGAGCACTTTTTCCCCTATAGAGATAGCAGTGTTATCATTATCTGCCACAGTGGCAGCAGAAGCAAATGGGAGATAGGAGTGGATGCAAAAAAAAAGCGGGGGGTTGGTGTTATCTACAGCCTGTGGTTGGGGGGCTGCAACATGTCCTAAAGTTCAACTTCTCTGTCATGGTTTGTTTATTTATTTATTCATTTAATAGTCTGCCTTTCTCCCAGGGCAGGATCAAATCAGCTCATACAATTTTAATCATACACTTTTAATAGTAATGGAAACAAAACACATTTAAACCAATCAATCATAACATTAGAGAACAATTTATGAATGTTTCAATAAGTTATCAGATTAAAACCAAGCACTGAAATGTTTTTTAAAAATGTAAGAAAGGTGAAAGTACAACATTCTTATGAAAAGGCCCTTCCACAGCAACCAGTTATTAGCCCAAAGGTTTCCCTGCTGACTGAAGGAGAGAAGATAGGGGCCAGCCTAGCCTCTCACGGACTTGAATTCCAAACCACCAAGAGCCTCTCTCATGTCTTCCCCAAGCAGGACTCGGAGGGTGGGGAAAGCAAGAAAAAGCCTTCTCCTAAATATTTGAAAATCCGGGCAGGTTCATTTGGGGAAATAGAGTGTTTCAGATACCTGGACCCAAGCCATACAGTTGGGGAGTGTATGCTATTTAGCACAGAAGAGAAAGCCAGCACCAGATGACAAACAAGGGAACAAGACCAAAGAGCAAAAGAGAAGTTGGGGCCGAAGATGAGGAACGCAGCAGAGCTCAGGAAGACCATGACTCCAGTTCTGTAGATTCTTCCCAACTAGAGTAGACCCATTGAATCAATTGTCGAATGGTGAGTGACCATACAGGTAAATTCCATTGATTCAATGAGCCCATTTTGTTGGTGTTGCTGCTGCTGCTGCTGTTGTTATGTACCTACAGGTTGTTTACAACATATGGCAACCCTATGGTGGACATATCATTGGGTTTTCTTGGAAACATTTGTTCAGAGGGGGTTCACCTTTGCTTTCCTTTGACTGAGGCTGAGAGAGTGTGACTTGCCCAAGATCACCCAGTGGGTTTCCATGGGGCCATGCTTGCTTGAAGAAGACTCAACTAGAATGGGAAGCCCTTTTCTATTCTCTTCTGCCCAGGAGGATCCCATAAGCCATTAACATATGGTTGTTCTGTGCAGAAAACAGCATTTTCTATGCTCGAAACATAGAAACCAGAATTTAATGTGCAGTAGTATTATTTTCTGCACAGAAAAAACTGTTTCCTATGATGAAAATGCTGAAATCCAGGACTTGTTTTGTAGAGAATTCACACACAATTGCTTTGCACAGAAAACAACATTTGTCTTCTGAGGAACAAGGTGCAAGAAGACTACTTCCATTGACACTGTCAAATCTGAAAAAAACTCTTTTAAATTCCTGTACACAAACTAACAATGGAATGACCTAGGAATGTTCTCGATATGAAACTTCCTTCAATTGTAATTGTAATGACCTGGATGTTAGTGTTAAGTACAATTCTCCCTCTATATTCATTGGTTTGACCTTTGGGAATTTCATTATTCACAAGGCACATGCTTGCTCCCCTCCTCATTTTCCTCCTGCCATTTTCATGCATTCCTCATCCCATGCTTGCAAGGCTTGAGTTTAAAATGGACATTTTTCTCCTTTTGGGTGAGCAAAACCTCCTCTCACTGCTGGAGGTGTGTCCTTTCTTCCATGTGGCTGCACTTTCTGGTGTGTAATGGCTGCTGATTGGTCAGGTGCTCCCTTTGTTCCTGCCCTTCCTTTCTTAAGATGGCAACCAGAAGTAGTTAGAACTTCAGAAGTCCACACTTCTCTGTCTGAGGGGAAAGTACCGGTAAACTTTTTACCTTGTCTTTTTTTCTCTCTGCCTCCCCCCAATGCTGGGACCAGAGGCAAAGGAATGGGTGGGGGAAGCCCAGGAGGGGAATGGGAGAGGGATCAGCAGGGAGTTATTTGTGGCTTTTGCACTTTTGCGTGGGTTCTGCAGTCTGAACCCTCACAAATGAGGAGGGACTACTGTACTGATTGTTTAACTACTTCTTTCTTCCTTTTCTTTCTTTTCCTTTTTATTGAGAGGGTTTGCTCATCATACAATATTCTGAGCTATTTTTAAGTCCTTCGTGGAGACTCTTATGGGACTTTTCATATGGGACTGGAATTGTCATTGGCAAATGGCTGTTGATTGACACTAGACAATATAGAGATTGACAAGAGCATTCTCCCTAGGCATGCTGTTTTCATGCGATGGCTACATTTGCTAAGGGAAGCAGGAAGAGTGATGTGTTGATTTGTGGCCCAGACAGAATGAATCCACATGCTCAATTTAGATGATAGCTGACAGTTGGCCAGAAAGAAAGAAAAAAAAGACCCTTGAATAAGTGATAGTCAATAGGTGATTAGCTTATCATCAACCCACAGCTTGGCTCTCATTGTTGGATAATTGTTTGGTGTGATAAGAGGAAATGATCTGTAATCACTGATCAATTAATAGGTTACCATAGCAATTTCTCTTCTTCGGTGTCATGTTTAGCTGCCCTTTTGCTCTCAAGAAAACACAGGATTTTCCCATGGCATTTAATGAGGTACATGAGGCATAACTTGCAAGTGTTGCTGGAGTTAATTTACAACACACACTTAGTTATATAGTGGTACACACTTTTACACACACACAATGCCCATTGGTGGTTATTCCGGGTGTCCGCTCTTCCAAACTTCTAGCATTTCCCAAAGAACTTTCTTTCCATACTTTAATCTGAAGCATTTCTGCAGCTCCTGTGTTATTCCTGGATAGCTTGCCTAACACTGGCCAGATGCCTTGAGGCCATCTCTTCTCAATCTATTTTCTTGGATCCTTTTTCACTAGACTGAGATTCCCAGACCCTTTCCTTTGATATGCAATACATTGTGACCCACAGTTTTAGCCTAAGTACTCTAAAGCTCATATATAGTAAATCACTTGTGGATTGCTATCACTTTTAAGCAAACAGAGCCATGTCTTGCCAGCCTGGCTGAATACTCATTTACAACTAACATTCATATTGTAACCGATGATCAACATAGAACATACTGTGGCTTGTAACACATGATATTCATACAAACCTTATGTTACATCCAGAGGATAACTAACTACAACAATGTCTTGTGTTAGCATAATCTACAGGCATGCATAATTGTGAATGAGTCACACTGTCAATATGTCATGGAGCTCAGCTGACATGACATTCAGGTTATCAAATAATAACTTCAAAGGTGCTGAGTTACTTTTAGACTATAAGCCAGCAAGAAGAGGCTATTTTTTATTATCAGTTGTTGCATTTCACTTAGCAGTTTTAGAGACTTTATAAATACATGGGTGAAGGAACAGGATGGTGCAAACACCAGTAGAGGCACCTTGCTAGATGTTACTGAAGGTCCATCTTGTCCATTATCTTGTTTCCCATAATGGCCAATCATATCCACCTGGAAACTTTACAAGCAGGACCAGACAATAATATCCCTGTCCTACTGTTGTATCCAAGCAATGGTCATCTGAACCTGGACAATCTGAACCCAGACAATTCATACAACCACGCTTGTAGCCATAGTATTCCTACCCTCATCAGTGAATTAGCCCAATCTTCCATGTTATAGTGACTATCACATATTTTGTGGAAGTGTAGCTGTTGCTGTAAGGTAAGTAAAGTATTTCTCCCTCTCCCAGAAAACATCAGATCTTTGTGGAACATGGGTGTGCAGCCCCTACTTTTCAGCACTGTAGCTCCCACAGTACAGCCAATGCAATAAGGTCTCTTGCTCCAAAATATTAATCTAGCAACTTTCCTTTCAAACTATGATCATTTCCCCACTAGACTGTTATAGTGTGATTATTCCACTTTCAACATCCTATGGAATTCTGGGAAGGGCCTAAACTGCAAATCTCAGGATTCCATAGGACGTTGAAAGTGGAGCAATTGCATGATAACAGTCTAGTGCAGAAATGGTCTATGGTTCTGTTACCACCATTTACTTTTCCCAAACTTTCAGAACTAAGTTTGTCTTTTTTTTAAAAAAAAAAAAGTAAATCAAAGGCATCTGACTTTCTAGTAGACAATAATAGATGATGATGGGATTAAAGGGAAATAGAACAGCTGGCTAAGTTTATCATTTTTCATTTCTTTTCATTACACTCTTGATTGAAATCACCCATTTTCAATGCTAATGCTGATTGTGTTGAACCTAATTTATTTCCTGACTCAGATCAGAACAAGACACAAGAGTCACTGTAAATGGATAGCTCCTGTAATTCAAAACAGCTCAGCAGAAATCCCTACCCTTGATGTCAGAAATTTGACAAGCCTACGCAAACCACCTGTTTTGAATAAGCATGCAAGTTGCCAAGTATTAGTTTATACCTAAGAACAACTTGTCATTTGTATGGAACAGTTTTTGCAATATGCCCTTCCCTTCAAGAACTTTCTCCAACAAAAAAAAGGGTCTTAACACATTCAGTGAATTTGTCCTGGGTAGGAGAAGAAAGTCTGTTCGCTTGATTCACTCAACATGTGATGACTCTTAAACTCTTGGGCAAACTGCCTGCTGAAAAGTACTGGTCAATCTAGTTGCTAGCCGCAACCAGAGGAGATCCATGGAATCAGTTGTTGAATAGCAAGGCAACGTTTATATAAATCACGGTGAGTCAATGGGTCTACTGTAGTTGGGAAAGGCAGTTGGATTTAGTTCTTTGTGTTGGTCTGACATTGAGTTACATGTCACTTCACTGTCAAATAATATGTGATGGCTTATTCAGACATGCAAAACATTGTGAACCTGATTTCAAGTAATGATCAGAGATGATACAATAATCTGGAAGAATCAGTTTCTGATGTGGATCTGGTAGGTACAGCAGTTCAGAAAATTATCTTGAACCCAGCTTCTATCCAATTCTATCTGATTAACTTTCCACTGGGCAAACAATGATCAGCAGCTAGATGTTCAAACTCTTGAACAAGCTAAGTGAGGCTTTTGAGAGTGGGGACAGGCATCCCCCTGGAAGCATGTATTTGGATGTTTGGCTGGATACATATCCCACTGAAAAGAAATGGACAGTATATCCACAGAGATAAAGAAGTGCATTTAATTTATACCTGTGGTTCCTAAATGAAAATATCCAAGTAGTGGCTTCCTATGAATGCCTGGGGCCATGGGGCAGAAGCTCCACAGAAAGAATGGGACAGGTTTCACACATTCTAGTGTGTGTGTGTCTGTGTGTGTTTGCTTTGTTTTTGATAGTTGTTACTGCAAAAAAAAATGTTTTTGTCTTGTTGATCTAAAGGAAAGGAAATGACATTGGAACCCATAAATACTCTTCCTTTTTCCAAAGCAAACTCTTTATCGCCTCCAGTTGGAGCTTTGCATTCATAATGTATTGATGGCAATTAAGGTCACAAGCAGAGGCAGGGAATAGCAGGAAAAGCACATGAATGAATAATGCGCAAGTATCGGAGGGGAAAAAATACTGGAATCTTCCATTTTTTATTTTTGGAAAGTCAGGGCTTGCTGGCATTTGGAGGAGCAGGGAGATGTGTCTCACACCAAGATACATATCAAGCGTCTAGATAATAAGTGACACAGCACAGAAGGGATTTGGCGAGCATTGTCTCTACTCTGTGCACACGGAGCAAGGATTTTTCATTTCATCCATCATTCACAGTTCACTGCAGTGCTTCCAAAAAGTCACTTAAACTTATCCTTCCTAGGAAACTATGGGATGGGAAGAGGCCAAGACATCAGTACGGTGTTTCCTCTTATCACACTGTATCTCTACTGAATGACAGAAGCTGGCTTGAAGTCACAATTATTAACAAGAGATTGTTCATATATAGCTCAGGGAGTGTTGTGTTCACAATGTCTGCGACTTTTTCTTGGTCCTGGAGTAACTACTGCCTACAAGTTTGAACTGTGGAGAAAAGGTGGGGCATGGTTTTACAGTATTTCAAACATTTGACCTTTGGGGCTGACATTCCTCTAGAGGAGTCCTTTCAAACGGCTGTCCTCCAGAGGGCTTGGACTACAGCAACACTAATGTGGAAGACACCAGCACCAGCTTAGGGAAGATCACTTGAGAGGAATGTGGAAGCCAACACACATACTGATATCTGGGCTGGGCCAGGAGAGCTTTCTAGGGCCCTTTCCACGCCATCCTCCCATCCCACAATGGGAAGGACAGGACCACAACAATGCTTCTGCATGATGTTGTCACGGTCCCATCCTCCACCTGTCCCCAGATGGCGCAATCAGGGATTAAATCATCAATGACATGTGATCACACCACCTGCCCCAGCACAGCCTAGGAAAGTACCCAACTGTGCTGCAGCAGGATATGTGGCCATCGTGCTCCTTTCTGCAGGGAGCTGGCTGGTGCAGAAGGGAGCACTCCTGTCATGCTTCCCTCCCAGCAGAGCTGCTGCTAGGATCCCCACCAGACACCTTCATGAAAAAGTAGATTGCGAAAAGGGCCCAGGGCTCCCACAGTGTCCTTTCTCTCTTGACAGACAGAAGAGCAGCCCAAACACAACATCACAGGCAATGATTATATCCCTACGGAAGGAAAGACACCCAATGAACCTCAATGTGGTATTGTAAACTATGGTATGATGTGCAGCTGCTTCTACCATCACTAAAAGGTTGAAGACTAAAGCATTTTTTTAAAATTTACTCTTTTGTTTGTTTGCTTGTTTTATTTAGTAGCTTTATATAATCTGAGGCCCTGAGCTCACTTAGCTTGTGTTTACTGCCAACTGACAGTCATCCTTGGTTGCCTTTTTATCTGACCTTTTTTCTTTCCATGCTTTCTTCTTTTCTTTTTCCCATGGTTAAAATGTAGATTGTAAGTCCTTGAGGTGGGGGGGGGTCTCACTTTTTACTGTGTTACTCATGCCATTTTCACATAATGGGAAGCCATGCCAGGTCTCAGGACACTGGTTGAACTCTCATGGAATTACTGTGTTTCTGGGTCCTCAGGTGAGAAGACAAATTCTGATTCTTTTATATGAGGTGGCTTTAAAGACTGGGTGTCCATCTCTACTCGTTCCCAGCTGAGGACTCTGGGAAAATGTTTCCCTGTGTGTTGTATTTGTGCAACATTGGTATACCCAAAAGCCGGAAGCAAAGAAGGGGAATGGGGAAGAAGATGAGGAATTATGGATGCAGACACTTGAATCCATCATGCCATTTGGAACCAGGCAGGGAGTGGAGGGCCAGCTTTGCAACTCACAGGGCTTCTTGTGTTCTAAGCCCTGTTAATAGTGTAGGGCCTGGAAAAAAACTACCAATGCATCCTGTAGGTAGGGTTGCCTGGCCAAGACTGTCCCAAGCCCTGAGATCTGATGGCTAAAACCTGAGAGCCAGGAATAATACCTTGTGTGAGGCCCTGATGATGTTACAACAGTTAGGTATAGGGTGATGTCTTTGCACATGATACTTTATGCGTCAACTACACAAAGTCTGCCGTTCAAATAATGAACCCAGTCTAACAAAGGAAAAATATACACATACACAAATGTATGGGTACACTTTTCATGGCAGCGCTCTCATCCTGAGGACTGGAGAAGGGGGTCCAGGCTGTGAGGCTTGGAGTCAGGACCTGAGATCTAGGAATCATAGCTGTAGGTAAGGTGAGATGGGAGATGAGCCATAGCTGCCATTGTTGGGCACATTTTGCTGCTTCCCTAGCCACCAAAAAGGTCCTTCTTTTTTTTTCTCCTGAATTTGAATTGCCATCTTACCTAACTGAGATAGTTTTACCCAAATTCTGGCCCCCTTGCCCTCATGCCTATTTCTACAATCAACTGACTGGAAACACTCCTGGCCTACCTGCCAAGCCCTTGCCTGCTCTATCTGTGGGGTGTCAGACAGTGCCCTATGAACCTTGTTGTTGCTGCTGCTGTTGTGTGCCTTCAAGTCATTTCTGAATTATGGTAACCCTAAGATGAACCTATCATGGGGTTTTATTGGCAGAATTTTGTTCAGCTTGGGGTTTGGCTTTGCCTTCCTCTGAGACTGAGAAAATTTGAGAAGCCCAAGGTCACCCAGTGGATTTCCATAGCCAAGCAGAGATTCGAACCCTGGTCTGTCATAACTCAGAAATGACTTGAAGGCACACAACAACAAACCACTACACCCTGTGTCCCCTCTGATATCACACAGGTGTTTTTTTGGGATGACACATGTACCTATCCCTGTTCTCAGGTTTTGCCCTGAAATCTCACACTGATGCTGATGACCTGGCAACACCAGGGAAGGTGAAGGAGGTGGTACCTGCACACATTCCTTCCAGCCTTCATACATTCATTGCTGACATGCACACTTGTGGAGGGTGGCAACGCAGGGGGCAGATGCAACATTTGGCCTGCTTGGTTGGTAAAGTGTGAAAAGGCCTTTGGACAAGCTGTCACTAGAAAAATGGAATAAAATAATGGTTGTAGATGTGTTTGCATCCTCCTGTCACACAGATCATATGACAATCCAACTACGTTAGATGCTGAATGTGTAAAACTCTAGCTAAATCTGTACGCAGTGCATGAAGCAATGTTGAAGTGCATGGCATCCATTCCCGCATGGCAGATTGCCGCCTGACTAGCTGACAATCATTTTGCCTGGCAGAAGGAGCAAAGTTTTAGCATCTTGCCCAACTGCAGTGCGGCTTCCTCTTCGAGGAACTCTACCTCCATAAGCGTTGCAGGTCTTAAAACCTGTGTTAATCATTATCAGCAAAGCTCAGCATGGCACTTAGTCAGCACGGGCCTCAGGTATGGATTACATAAAAATAAACACTTTTGCAGGGAGAAAAAATTCTAGCAAGCATATGACACACATAATTGTACCTGAAGTGGGATCCAACCATATTTTCCTCTCCCTCTCTTCCTCTCTCTCACACATCTCTTTCTTTGTCATTTGCACTGACTAAAGGGAGACCATGAATAACTTTGGGTTTTGCTCTCATCCCAAGTGAACCCCCTCTCAGATTGCTTGTGTTAGAAGCTCTGTGGGTCTCAAAGAAAAAGCTTGCTGAAAGATTCAGAGCTACTGATAAGCATAAGGTAAAATTCTCTTTTCCAGTAGGACCTGGTAGATGTTACAGGCATTGCTGTCACAAGGCATACTTTTTATTCAATTTCAGTTCTCTTTATAAATGTTTGCCCACAATTGTTTTTCAGTCCTTCTCCTGAGGAAAATTCCACAGTTGCCCCTTACTCTCTGAATGCATTTTTCATACGCTCTCAAGCATCAGTAGTTTATATCAGTAGTGAAATATTTCCTTTCTGTCCTGTCTGTATGCTTGCCTAGCCCCGTTTTCAGGAGTTAACAGGACTCCAAATGGGACCTGCTTGGCTTTGAGTCAAGGCTGGGTTTATTCAAGGCTGCCCTGTAACTACCAGAGCAGAAGGTTGCAACAGCTTCCTAAATAGTAAAAGAATTCAAAAAAGGAAAGTGGATCTCATTGTCACCAAGGTTTGCTGGTGCTACAACAGCTTCCTTTTCAAGCTGTGCCTTCTCCTCTCTCTCTCTCTCTCTCTCTCTCTCCCTCTCTCCCTCTCTCTCTCTTTTCTTTCTTTCTTTCTTCTCAGCATTGTCTATATCCACTAGTGGAATGCACTCCCTCAGCTGAAAATAACTCTGCTCCAAGTTTTCATGCTCCTTTGAATGGCCCCCAGTTCTCAGAAAAGTGGGGCACGTGCTTCACTTGATAAGAGGCTGCCTCTGCCTGCACCATCTGGCATTGATGCTCTCTAAGCTTGGCAGTCCCTCAGCTGCAGCCACCTAACACCATGGGTGAGGAAGTTCATCTGGTACCCCAATTGCTGATCATCTGGGTCCACCAATGAAAGAGAACATCAATGTAGATTCTTCAAAGTGTATTAGGAATGCTATCAGAACTGGTAGAGTTGATGTGGTCTCCTAGGCTTTGGAGTTTCAGAATCTTCCTCAGAGGAGGAAATTTTTGGGCTTGAACCTGTATCAGATACAAAGCTTGAAAAGATTTTGGGGATATGACTCCCAGAATCCTTCAGCCACTGTGACAATTTTCCAAGTTCTGGTCAGGTATAAATACATGGGGGGGAAATCCTGAATGTATGGAGCATACAGCATTTCTTTCTTCCTATTGATTCGGAATCCACAGCCACTCAAGAGAGAGAGAGCTTAAGTGTTAATTTTTTTTCTTTAAAAAAAAAAGATAAGCAGACAATGAGTTTGCAGTTCCATGCTGTGTAATGTTAGCTGTCAGACCTTGGACAAGAGTTACATTATGTTCCTGTAACAGCTGAGAAAGTGGCTTTATCAGTTGTCAAGATATTTTTTTTCCCCCAGCAGAGAGTGAAGCAGCTTGGTTCTGATTCAAAAGCAGAGCTGGTTGTCTTTGATATCCTAGATAAATGCTTGGATAGTTACTTTTTAATTGCTTTATTGCCAGAAGTTTTCAATGAAGCCATAAAAATAGCGAGAAGGGGGGAAGATCAGCCTAATTGCCTCAAGATGGATATGTAACGCATAAATTTCTTGTTTAATGGAACTAGTAATAGACCACCTGTTTCAGTTGCCTTTTTCCATTCAGCGCATGAATTAATAGTTGTCTCATATGTGCACCG
The DNA here is from genome assembly GCA_948474755.1 of Ctenosaura bakeri. Lineage (NCBI taxonomy): Eukaryota > Metazoa > Chordata > Lepidosauria > Squamata > Iguanidae > Ctenosaura > Ctenosaura bakeri. Next base: position 70,115 of record CAOLHI010003554.1, on the reverse strand, counting down.
AGTGAAATTGCAATTGCACACTTGGAAATTCAGTGCTTTTTTCCTTCTCTTTTTTACACTTCATCTAGGGACATTCCATCTTATTCTGTGGATGGTTCCAAACTCATTACATTTGCCTTTTTAAAAAAATCAATTCATGCGTGGTGCTTATTCCATTTCCACAGTCAGTCAGTTTGCCTGCTCTCATCCTTGTTTTGGACCACAGTGAAGCTAGGACCATGCTTGGTAGATAGTCAGCACAGCGAGTGAAGAAACAAATCATCACAAATGTAAGCAGAGAGAGTTCCTGTCGGTGGATGATGTCTGATTCTGGGCTTTGAAGTTGCACTTCCAGTGCTAAAGAATGCCTTCTATAAAAGATTAAGTGGCTGCATCAGGTCAGTTAGCAGGTGAGTTTTAGAACTTCTAGAAGCTCAATTAGGAGCTTCATAGTCCATTGTTTGGTTTAGTCTAGTTAATGACCTGATTGTTTCATGGAAAGTTTAGTGAACACACCAGTCAAGAAGTAGGAGAAGATATTTCTTACCTTTCTCAGAGAGCAACAAAATGAAAAAGTCCACCCAACTACGTGCAGTCCCACCTGGTGATGAATGTCTCTGATGATACTATCAACGACTTGGATGAAGGAATAGAGGGCATGCTCATCAAATTTGCAGATGACACCAAATTGGGAGGGGTTGCTAATACGCCAGAGGACAGAATCAAAATTCAAAATGACCTGGATAGATTGGAGAGCTGGGCCAAGGCTAACAAAATGAATTTCAGCAGAGAGAAATGTAAGGTCCTACACTTAGGTAGAAAAAATGGAATACAGAAATATAGGATGGGGAACATGTGGCTGGATAGCAGTACGTGTGAAAGGGATCTAGGAGTCTTCATAGACCACAAGCTGAACATGAGCCAGCAGTGTGATGCGGCAGCTAAGAAAACCAGTGCAATTCTCGGCTGCATCAATAGGAGTATGGTGTCTAGATCGAGGGAGGTACTGGTACCACTCTACTCTGCTTTGGTTAGACCTCATCCTGAATACTGTGTCCAGTTTTGTGCACCCCAATTCAAGAAAGATATTGACAAGCTGGAGCAAGTCCAGAGGAGGGCAACCAAAATGATGAAAGGCCTGGAAGCTATGCTCTGTGAGGATAGACTTAGAGAGCTGGGTATGTTTAGTCTGCAAAAGAGAAGGTTAAGAGGGGACATGATAGCCATGTTTAAATATTTGAAGGGATGCCATGTAGAGGAAGGAGAGGGCTTGTTTTCTGCTGCTCCAGAGACCAGGACAAGAAGCAACGGATTCAAGCTGCAGGAAAGGAGATTCCACCTGAACCTCAGGAAGAACTTCCTGACAGTCAGGGCTGTCCGGCAGTGGAATATGCTGCCTCGGAGTGTGGTAGAGTCTCCTTTCTTGGAGGTTTTTAAGCAGAGGCTTGATGGCCATCTGTCGGGAGTGCTTTGAGGGTGTTCCTGCATGGCAGGGGGTTGGACTGGATGGCCCCTGTGGTCTCTTCCAACTCTACATTTCTATGATTCTATGATTCTATCCACACAAGCTGGGATATGTGTGAGTTGTTTAGGCCATTGAGCCATTCTTAGATACTGAAGGGAATTTATCTGTATCCCATTAGTTTCCTGAGCAAAAATGGGCATCCTCTAGTAACTCACTTTGCAAGCACTGGAAATGTGTATGGAGATTTATGTGGCCTATTTCCAGTGAATGATGGTTGACTCGAGGCTTCACTTCAGTGAAGTTCAGTGGTGATGGGTTCCAAGTTCATAATTGTACCTCCCATTTCCTCACTGATATGGGCAGCTAGTTTGTTTCCCTTCAATGCTGCTCAAACTTGCATGCTGTCGAAGCCAAAAGTCACTGTGGTGGAAGAAAGAAGAGGAGGAGATGGCCTGTGCTGATCACATTTTTGATGCCATTCTAATTTTTTTAAAAAAAAAAATTCAGAGCAAACACATGTTCCTAAAATATACTGGTTTTTCACAAGTGGATTGGAAAATATCCTGAGTAAATATTGCAAAAAATCTTGTGTCTTTGCATTGCACACTCTTTGCTGCACCTTGCTTTAAACACATGCTGAAATCTATACCTGTTTCTGCCCCGTGAGTGATTTTACCCTGAATTTTTAGTGTTACTTAAATGAAGGGGTATTCATTAAAGGAATAGGTTTGTGTGTAAAGGCACCTGTGTCAAGGGAAGGAGATGTGCATGTGCTCGTGTGTACATAGACTCATGTGCGTGCCATAAATGGCACAATAAAGATTTGGGAATAGTTTGATTATATAACTGTCTTTTATTAAGAGCACCAATAATCTTTCCATCCTTGAGCTTTGCTGTGCAGAGCATTATAGTTGATGATCATCTACGAGGCTGAGCATATGGTCCTGAAAGAGTTCTAAATGATTTCTGCGTTTTTGGTTTTATGATGATCCATTTGATAGTTAGAAGCCAGCAGCATAAGGCACTTAATTCTCCTCTTCACTCCCTTGTGCACAATATTAAAACAATTCAAAGCGGGCGCATATTTCAGCTGTCTCTTAAGGATGAGTTATCGCTGGGGTGGCCTCATTGGGAGGAGGCTTTCAAGCAGATTTTTGCACCGAATGTGGCTCCGCATCTGTGAGGAGGGATTTTGAAACTGTGTGTGTGTATAGATATATATAGTTAAGATTATGAGGATTTTAACTATAACTCACACACCATTTGTTTAATCCTGAAATGCATCTTTAATTATGGGATCTGTAATAGATCAGTAGAGGAGGAGTTCCTGCGTAAAGACTGGAACTGCTGGGATGGAGAGAAGGGAAGCTGGTAGGTGTGGGAGGGGGCCTGGCTGCAAATGGGGGCTTCTTCTGGTTCTCCTGTTACAGGAGAGGGAATTTGAGCAGGGGGGTCCTTTTTCAATGTTGCACAACAGAGAATGCCCATGTCTGGAAGAAGGAGGTGGAAATCTTTCCATTTCTACTTTGAGGCATCTCTCCCAATCCTACCTGTATTTTCTTCCCATCCTATTTCATTGCAAGACTTTGAGGGACTAATTTTCTTCACAGGGAGAAGTGTGCATTCTCCTTCTCCTTCTTTTTTTTTACACAGTAGCTGTAATGTGTGCACTTGTCGATGCATTTTTCCTAACATATGCACTTTTCCTTACTGAATTCCAGAAGTGGAATAATAGCACTATAACAGTGCAGTGCGGAAATGGCCCTAGTCTAACACTCAAACCACTACATCATGCTGGCTCTATTACCACCAGTACTGGAGTGTAATTCTCTGCTACAGTGGCTCCATTGTGGGATCTAGAGGCATGGTAGTTTCTTTGTCACCCCAGGGTATACTAGGACAACTGGATGCTCCAACAACTGGATGCTCCTTCACCCACCCCACCAACAACTGACTGATTGTGGGGCTGCATCCAACAACTGACTGATTGTGGGGCTGCATCTAGCTGTCCTTGTGAATCTGGGAAGAAAAAATGAAAACACTCCTCCACCCTCAGACAACAGTGGAAGATGTTTCTTCATCTCCCTTCCCAGGCACTTGGGATACCCAAATGATTCCCAGGTGGGGCGGTGGGGCAGAGCAGCACCCAAAAGCTTTCAACTGCTCTTCTGCACCCAGGACAAATGGCCTTCATGTAGGCATGCAATAGATCACTTTATGCAACATCTCACAACATATTAACAGTGGGATAATTGAGGATTATGCCAGCATAAGCCACCTATAAGTATGTTTTATTTTGTGTGTGAAATTAAGCACAAGCTTCCCAAATGTTTCAATTCTCCAGGCAAAGGAAGTTTCTTCCCACAATGGGGTACAAAAAGTCAGTTTTGGTGAGATGGATCCAATGAAGTTCTTTTGCGATGCTAGTCTTGATATTTTCCACTGAGGCTCTACTCCCAGTGCTTTCTTTGTGCAGCCCTTACCACACTTGCACCCACTGGCCCTGCCTTCACCACCTGCTAGCATCCAGGGCAGTTTATGAAATGATCTGTATTAGTACAGAGCATACATGCAATCACAAAGCCTTTCTCCTGCTCAGGGGGGCCCTGACACTGGAGAGAGTTTATAGGTGCATAACCTCTTTCATGGATTACATCAAACACATAAAGGTGGTAGAGCCTATTAAACATAATGTGTGAAAAGATCTTGTCTTTCTTCCCACCACCTGAGAAGTAGCTCACCTTTATTTCAGAAGACCTTCATCTTTATCCACCTCCAGCTGTGGTCCTTCCTTTGTACTTCTGTAGGTGTTTAGACTGATAGACTAAAAGGGAGACCCAAATCCACCCACAGAGAGACCTAAATCCACTTGTTAGTCCCAACTAGAATAGACCTATTGAATCAATGACTGAATGGTAAATTCATCATTTATTGAAAGGATCTACTCTAGCTGAGAATAGACACAGGTCACAGCCTGTTTTAACACTAGTTCTCTTCCTAGTCCTTTTCCTGGGGCCCTGAATGAGATGTGCCTTCATCTTCACTCCACAAGCAAGACTAATGGCAAAAACTCTTCCCCTGGTGCATGACATCTCATGCCTCCATGAACAGATATGTGTCAGAATTGTCTTTCTGCTCATTTGTCATAAGAATGTGGCAAATTCTGCAAATGTCTTCATATTCAGGATAGGAAGAACTGAGATATAAGAATTAGAATGTTGAAGAAGCAGAACTGACACATTTGCCCATCCGTTTGTAGGGCACGAGTGCTTCATTTTGAAAAGTCTGAATCTGTGTATTCTAGTATATTAGTGCTGAATTAGTTTGTCATCTGGAAGCTCTTCATCTTTAACATTTGCATGACAGGCTGGTACTGTTACAGTTGGCAACCTCTGCATGCCGATACTTGCTAATTGGTAGTTTGCATTACAATGACTTCCTATTTACAAGTTTTACTGGTCACACTCTTCCCGCATCACTCTGACCTGCTGCCATTTTCTTTTCTGTCTCTGTCTTCCATAAGTAAAGTAATTTTTCATAAGTAAAGTTAATTTTATATGTTTTACATAGAAGACTAAGGTTGTTTCTTTCTGAGTTAGGCCTTGTGGCTGTGCGGGTGGGCATGGGACTTGCTGTTGTTCAGCTTCTGCCTTGCCAATTGATTCTGCTTTGCTTGAGAGAGCCAGTGCTATCTCCACATCTCCCAACAGGAGCAACATGGTTTTCTTCATGCTGGTCATAGTTGTACCCATTGAGTAGTGCAGATCTGGTAGAACTTTGTCAGTTCATTTTTGCAAAATTTGCAAAAAATGCATTTTCAGGATGGGAATGAGGTATGAAAAAATCTGTGCACAGAAGAAAGTGAAACTGGTCGTTTTCTGATCCCTATTATTGAAGAACTCCTATCTTGATTTTGTGCCTGGTTTCCTTTCTTAAGGCCTTTTCGCACCTTACCTTCGTCACAGCGGTGGGGGGCGGCGCTCGCGCAAGCAGCCGTTTGCACGAGCCGCTCACAGCAGCCCTTCTGCCTCCCGCAGCTGTTTACCAGTCACGCAAGCGTTGCACGAACGCCCCACCCCTTCCTTCCACAGCACAGTCTGGGAGCTGTAGGCTGCGCTGGGGGAGGAAGCACAACCGGCCTGGCTCATTCAATGCATCGCATGCAGGTAAGTGCATGAGGGCCCCGGGAGCATTGCGCGACCACGCAGTATTTTTGGCTTAGAACCGAAAATAAGAAAATGCGCACGCGTCCCGCTTTAGGTTCATGAGCATCGCGTGAATGGGAGTGCATTGTACGGACCGACACTCCCATTCACGTGATGCTCAAGGGGCCCTTGTGCTACAGAAACTGCGTGCAAAAAGGGCCTTAGTCGTTTTAGAAGCCAAGGACATCTAAAACCTTGTCAGTTGTGAACTTAATTCCCAAAGCATGGTTTTTGATGCTGTCCCTCACGCCAAAAATTAAAATGCAGAAGCACCTTTTCAACAGATTTGTTCTGTACCAAATATCAAACCAAAGCAAATACATTTCTTCAATAATGAAGCATGTATGAAACCACAGCATTGTTCAGATCTCATGTTCAACCTGTGTGTAGGGAATTAGCTTGACAATCAATTATTTCAGCATTGGTTTTTTCCTTGCACTTGTTGCGCGCTGCCTTCTGTACCTTTTTATGTCTCATATGAGGCAGTGCTGCCCTTCCTCCCTTTCTAAGTTTCCAGGGGATTTTTTTTTAAAAAAGAAAGCCGCTAACGCCTTGGCTGGCCTTAATACTTTCTGAGCCAATGTTTGATGTCTTTTGACAACTGCATCTTTAAAGAAGCCATGCAAAAATATTTCTGGCTCAAACAGAATTTGAAATCCAAATTCTACCCCCTATCCCCCATCTCACACACACACACACAGACACACACACACACAAAATCAAACAAGAGAGGGCTGATGACTCATTTTGCATTTATGGGGAAGGCAAACCTCTACATGGAAGAATGCTCCTGGCCATGTCTTCTAATGGACAGACAATCCTTCAAGAATTTAATATCTATATAATGGCAGCAAAGGTAAAATTCTGCTGTCAGGGAGGTTGATTTAATATAATCGCAGGGCAGATCCAAAGCAGGAGTTAACACACATCTAACCAATTGAGGTTACCCAATATCCTCCCTCTTATGAGGACTACAATTCAAAGAGCTGAGGAAAGTGGGAAAAGAACTCCCATGCTAGAAATTCCCATGGGTGAGGACTACTTTATGAAGACAATTCATAATTGCTCCGACGAGCAAGCTACCAGTGCAAGGCTATACATATCTGTTCAGAGGTAAGTCTGGTTGACTTTAATGGGACAATAAGAAAAACATGGATAGGATTACAGTTTATGTCACAGAGGAAAAAGATAAGCACAGGATCAGTAACGCATTTACCCCAGGGAGATATTTTTTCTAACTCCATATGATTCTGTGCATTTTTCCAGATAGAAGGTTCCTCGTGCTACCAGCCAAAAGATGCTATGGAGTTATTCTGTCTTCTTTGCTCCTTTTTGGATTTTCTGTCGTAAGACAAAAGGTAGAACTGGTGGGAAAATTCAGATGGATTAGAAACAGAAAATAGTGTCATCTGGAACCCACATAATATTCTATAAATGATAAAGAAAGACTGTACAATGCCAGTTGTATCTAGAAGCATGTCCAATGGTCATCTTGGCAGGGCATGACAATCTTGTCAGTGCTTAGAGCTCTGAATTTCCAGCCAACATGGCTGGTGGCCCTGTAGACCATGGGAATCTGGAAGGTGTGATTTTTAAAAAAATAAGTTTTCCAAGTTTGTTATCTGACATTCTTTCTCCAACAACAGTGAGCCATTGCCTCTAAGAGCTCATGAGAAAGAAACAGTACCATCTTTCACGCTCCTGATATCAGTAGTCAGAGATATACCTGCCCTGTGCATGGAAGTTCTGTTTCATAGCAAACAGCTCTGGCTAAACCTATCCTCCATGAAACTGTCTAATGACATTCCCCATGGTGCTGAAAGGGGTCAGTCTTGTTTGCAACAGTAATGGCTGATAGTGGCATAAATTCTGTCCATCAAGCTGCCCATTTACAAGAAATACTAGTCAAATACATTCCATAAAATGCTAGTTGCCTTGTGTTAGCTGTGTTAGTTTTTAATTCCACAGGAGGATTTACTTACTTACTTACTTACCTATGCATTGTGTCCTACTCTACACTGTCTTTAGGTTTGGCTGTTGAGCTGTTTATCCATCGTGCTGCTCTGGACTTTAGAGTCCTATGCAATCTTTATTCCTGGTTTGCTTCCCTGCTTGCTGGTTTCTTGCAGTAGCAAGGAGCTGAATTAAATTACCCTCGGGATCCCTTCCAGTTCTCTGACTCTAAATTCTATGCTCTCTATCCCATTTCCCAGGTGTTTTTTTTAAAGTGCTTATAGCCAATTAAAAATCCCATGCAAATTGTTTTTTTTTAAAAAAAAAAAAAGTACTTGAAAGCAGCCCTCCAAGTCTGTTCAGTAAGTTTAATTGCATCAAGAATGGACCATCACACAGCATCCCTGAAACAAAAAGACAAGAATTGAAGAACAATGTATAAACATTCATTAAAACGCCCAGTGTAATTGCATCATTTGGTCTCCGGGGCAAGAAACACCCATGTCTTTTAGCATCTTGCTTCAGAGTTTTTTAGCTGTTTTGACAAGGAATGCTATCACGTTGCTTGCAACATAACATCTACTTTAGCCAGGAGATAACCCGTGCTCTGAGCTTCTGTGAGTTGTCACAACTTATGGGTAAATTCTTGCAGAACATTTTCTCCCTCTTCTTTACGTTGTGCACCAGGGCTTTTATATTACCCACATAAACAGAAATGCTCAATTTGGAGACCAGGGCCAGGGGTATTCTTGTATGGTCTTAAAGCATACCGAACATATAGGCCAGAATCATGTTGATGTCTTAATCTGTGTGAATTCCCTGCAGAAGCCATTGAACATTTGTCTCACATCAAAATGATTGCATTCAGTACAGGCTTGCAGAAATGGAGTTCCACGCACAGCGCCATTGTTCATGCACATGTGCCTGCAGATGTGCGTGCACATTCAATTATGCATTTGATTGTACATTTGAGTGGGCAATGTTGCCCTTAACACAAGGTTGCATAGCACAATGAATATGCAAAACCCCATGCAGGGATTTCTCCTACAGAACTCTGATCTGTGGTCTCAGCTACTGTCTAGAAACAAATTTGTAGGGATGCGTAAGAAATATGCTCTTTAGGGCTTGCTTTACAGTTTTACCTGAATCCATATCTCACAAACTGAACATTTCTGTCTGCAGTGTGTTCCATGAAAAAGTATGCTGGACCATATTTTCCACATTTGGACAGTACATGTGCATGCATGTGTGCATGTGTGTCTACACATACATACACGTACTGTCCAAATGTGGAAAATATGGTCCTGCATACCATATTCTCACACACACACACACACACACACACACACACAATTCCCCACCATTCTGTATATTTCTAAAATGCAAACAAACTTTCATTAGTCTGTGGGAACATATATAGCATGTCTGTTAACACATCTGTTTGCAAAACTGCACAAAAACATATATACAGATTCCCCCCCATTTTTCAAAAAAATAGAATTGGATCAGAGCAAAGTTGGAGAAGGAAAAAAAGATCTGACTTGGAGACTTGAATTTGCCCATGCCCAATAATTTGTTATTTTAGATTATTTGGGGTGTGGCAACTTGCACATTGTCCCCCCTGCCCCACAAAAGAAAGAAAGAAAGAAAGAAAGACAGACAGACAGACAAACTGCACAATATTTTTGCTTTGCAATGATCACTCTGGTCCCATTGCATTTTAAACAGAAAGTCTGCAAAACATATATATGAAGTTAACCAGAATGTTTCAAGGGTCTTTAAACCCTCCTTCTCTCTGTTGACTTGCCGGCAGTGCCCAGCTGTGTTGTTGCTTTTTTAATATCTCCAGTGGCAGTGAATGTTATTACTCTCCTCAGCTTGGGCACCATCAGCAACAGCTGCAACAGCAGCCGTCTTAATGCAGCCCTGGGAGGCTTTGATGCTGTCAGGACTAATGGGATCTGTGATAGAAGCGGCCTTGGCTTCATCAGAATGGAGGGATTCCTAGCAGGACCTTGCAAAGAAATGGGCCCATGGTCTTGCAGATCACAAGGAAGAGGGCAACCCCGAGGATAAAGAACGGCATGTGTGAGAGAAAGGAGTGAAGCACTGCCCAAATGAAAATACTGTGGGAGCTTTCTTATCTTGGATGAGAATTTTTTTTCTCCACTGTAAGCCTGATTCACACATTGGTTTTCCTGAGGTTTTTCAGAGGGCACAGTTATCTGGGATTTTGTTCTGCAGTTCCTGGAGAAGAGATAAAAAATAGTATCTGAAATGCTAGCTCTAGGGCTTGAATTATGGTAGGTCAGAGATGACCCACACTCTTGATCTTTTGAGACATCCCCCTTAGCTTCTGTCCTTAGAGAGATACAGTGAGAGGGCTAACAGATGACTACAACTGCATAGAATCAGGGGATAGGCTTGAGGGATTCTATCCAGGGGCTCCAACCTCTCCCACCAAAGGCCGTAATTCAAACACTGAGCAACACATACACACACCAGATCTCACTAGTCATCAGATTTATGTTCTCCATTTTAAAAAAAAAAAAAGCACACTTCTGATTACTGGTGATTTTCCTTTTCTAGTTTATCCTTCACCCATTTTCAAAGTGAGAAAGGTAATACCCAACTCTTCCTTTAGGAACCTGAAGAAAATACTTGCAGACCAGAAGGTAGGGCAGAGCATAATACACCTGCTTTGGCCTCAATTATAATATGTCCAGGAGCTTTGTGAAGAACAATTGTGGCCTCAAAGAGGTGTTATAAAAGTCTGCCAAAAAAAAAAAAAGCCAAAAAATGGGGGAAAAGACAACAGCAAACTATGAAGTTCATGAAATGGTACAGCTGCACTGAGTGAAGAGCATGTACGGTAACTTCTGGATCAAGTCAAATATAGGACATGTAAAAAGACAAATAGAACCAGTGGTTTGAAATGGCTCAGCAAATAGACCAAAATAAAGTTTTCAGGGAAGTTACAATTTCTTACCAGATTCCACTAAATCTGTCCTAGCCAACCTGGTACCCTCATGTTTTGTACTATAGCTTCCATCATCCCTGCCTGTGGATCTCATGGGAGTTGTAGGTCCAAACTTCTAATCTGTAGAGGCACCAGATGGTAGACTCCTATACCAAAGAATCCCTTAAAGAAATCTAAAGACATGCGTGTTCAAAAAGGGCTAGCTCAAGAGCAAGTGTGATATGGTAGTTTTGAATATTGGACTACCTGGGATACCTGGATTCAAATCTCTACTCGACCACGAATACCAAATAGGTAACCTTGACAAGTTACATTTCCTCAGCTTCACAACTGAGCAAATCTTGCCAAGAAAACCCCATGATAGGATTGCCATGTTGGAAACAATAACAACAAAGTTTCTAACGTAAAAGAAATACTAACAGCTCTAAAATCATGAGGGCTAAACACTATTCTACTACTGAATTTTCTTTATTTCTGCACTTCACTTAGTAACAATTGCTACCCACAGACAGTGCAAGCATGTAAATCCTTATAGCAGCAGGCATCATGACAGTCCTTACCATAGCTCCAAGAAAAGTCTGAAAACGCAGGTAACTGTATTGATCTCCTTTCTTTTTCATCCGGACCTGGGCCCTTTTTGCATTAAGGCTTCTTGCGTGAGCGGGGGAGGGCGGCTCGCGCAAGAAGCCTTCTCCAGGAGGCTGCCGCTTCCCCCCTCCTTCCTTCCGCAGGCGAAGGAATGAGGGGAAGCGACAGCGTTGCGCGAGCCGCCCTCCCCCCGGGCGAATCAGGAGCCTGTCCTGTCCGTCCCCCCCCCGCACATGCGAGAAAGGAGCCTGTCCCGTCCGTTCCCCCCGCGCGTGCGCGTGAAGCAGGAGGCTGTCGCGTCTGTCGCGCTAGTGCCCCGCCCCGCCCCTTCCTTCCGCAGGGGTGGAGGGAAGGAAGCGTGACCCGGCTGCCTCGCCGATGCTCCGCACAGGAGGTAAGTGCACGTGGGCGCCGGGAGTGTTGTGTGAGCGCGGGTGATTTTCGCTTTGAAGCGAAAATCAAAAAACCCGCGATCGCGCCGCTTCAGCCCCGTGAGCCCGGCGGAAGTGGGAGTGCGTCGTGCAGAGTGACGCTCCCACTCCCGCGAGGCTCACGGGGCTGTCGCGCGAGAGAAGGCCCGTCCGAAAAAGGCCCTGGTCTTTTGTAAATCTAATGATTCTTGCCCACTCAAGAGTGAGCAACAAAAAAGCACTTTAGATTACAACAGCGATGACTCATGTCACTTAAAATTCCATTCTCCCTTCACCTATGGTGGGGATTGCAACTATGGCCCATTCTGCACCAGGCAATTAGAATGGGGCAGTGCGTCCTCGCAAGGAGGTCGTCTGCACCTTGGAGCGGACTAGGAGTGGACTACTTACCGGAGATCCACACCTCAGTCCACTCCAAGACGACCCCAAGTGGTCCTCCAGCATGTTTTTGAAAGACTGGAAAAAACAGGTCTTTATTTTCCTGGAACGCACCATTGCATTCCTGCTCCCTTGTGCAGATTTGCAGGATCGCACCAATCCGAGCCTGCAATCTGCGGAGGGCAGGCTTTAGGCATGGCGAGCTTCAGCGGTTGGTTGGGACCCATGACCAGCCGGAAGCTGCCATTTTGGAAGCTGGAAGCCACCACTTTGGAAGCCGGAAGCCACCATTTTGGAAACCGGAGCAGTGCAGATCTACAGACCTCGCACTGCTCTGATTCGCCCTGGACCAAGGAGGAGCCCTGCGGAAGGGCTTCAGGGACAGTCCACGTTGCTTCGGACCCCAGAAGAAGCGGTAGGTAACAGCACAGAGCGATTCCCTCACCTCGTGCAGAAAGGGCCTATAAATAAGAGCAGAAAAGGGGAGTCCAAGAAGAATATGTCATAGTACCTGCTAATCAAAAAGCCTGGGGCTTCAGCCTTAGGAACTCTGGCTCAATTGCGCCACTGCCTATTTCTAGCAACTCCCTTTAATGAGAATAGGTATCCCATTCAGGAGTGAGACCTCCAGGGATATCGAGAAGTTTCAAGTTGCCATTGCCAGCATACAGTCTAAGGTCATTTCCACACTACACTGTTATAGTGCTATGATTCCACTTTTCAACAGCCTATGGAATCCTGGGGTTTGCAGTTGAGGGAGGGGCATTTAGAATTCTCAGCTAGAGAGCTCTTGGACCTCAGTAAACTACAAATCCCAGAATTCCACAGGATGTTGAAAGTGGAATAGTAGCACTAAAACAGTGTAGGGCAGAAATGTCAAGCCAGGGAGGCTAGAAATTCTCATTCTGTCACTGCACAATACACAAGGAAGGAGAGGAAAGAATGTGTCAGTGCTCTCTACAGTGCATAGCATAGATTTTCTCTCTTAGATGTCTGGAATTCAGCGGGATCACTTATGTAGTGAATCTGTCCCATTCCTAATTGGATAAAGGTGCCCATGTCATCTAAGCCTGTTACACAGCATGAAGGATGTAAGAGCTTCCTTGTATTACTCTAAGCACCAACATCCATGTTCTAAGCCTTATGGAAATGGGGTTATATTACCACAGATATGAAAAGTGACAAATGATAGCTGAAGAAAAATAAAGGGGTGTTTCCTCACTTGAAAGTAAACTACTATGCATAATATCATGTTTCTCGGAAAAACACCAAATAAGAATTTGGCTGCCTGGCTTCCTTCTTTCCTTCACACGAGCCATAGGCAGACCTGGGAAAATATCCCTTTTTTTCCTTCAGATCATATAAATCTATATTTTTGTGAACTTTGTGTTATTTTTTTTAGTTGGAGAAAATGCACTCAAAAAATTGCACACATCCCTGGTGGCGCAGTGGTTACATGCCAGTACTGCAAGCCACAGGGTTGTGAGTTCGATCCTGCCGGGCTCCAAGGTTTACTCAGCCTTCCATCCTTTCGCAGGTCGGTAAAATGAGTACCCAGCTTGTTGGGGACATGTATAGAAATGTTTCGAAATACATGCTATTTGTAAATTGTTCAGCCGCCCTCCCACAAGACGAGATTGCGCTGCGGTGGCCAATGGGAGGAGGCGGGGCTAAGCATAGTATTTAGGGCCGCCCCGCCTCTCCATCGGCCTCTCTTCAGATCCAGGCAACCCCCCCTCCCCGACGTTTCAGTGTAAGATAGCTGGTCGCTTTGGGGCCGGGTAGGAATTTTTTCCTCCCTATTTGTGGGTTTTTTCGCCTACCCTACACTGCGCCTAGGGCGGGGTAATTGGCTTTACAGGGTGATGTCTTAATTTGGTATTAATTAGGTTGCCACCGTCATACGTATAGTCATCCAGGCCGGTGGGGGGGGGTCTTAAGGTTCGGCGTGTACCTATGGCACCCCCTTTTGGGGTGTAGAATAAATCCTATCCTTGAGGAGGGCCCTGGGATCACCCCACTTGCTGCGCAGCGGGGGGTGGGCCTTGGGGCTCACCTTCCAGACAAGGGCTGGCCAAAAGTCATCATGCAACTTCAGCGGTTGGCTTTGGGGCCCGGTATCTCACTCAACGGGCTAGGGGAGATGGTCAGGAGCTGCCTCTTGACCCTAGTCCAAAGATACTGTTTACCCCCTCCTTTTTTTCTCCTTAGGTCATAAAATGCAAGTTCATGTTCAAGTTTAAGTTCAAGTTTAAGTTCACCCCTGATGTTAATTAGGCATATTAATAAATTGCCCTAGTTCAACCCAAGCTCTATCTGCGATCTCGTTATTTTGTGGGTTGGGCGGCAAACACATTTTGGTCAATACTAAAAATGTGTATGAAAATGCATGACAAATACATTTGGAAGAAATGCATAGAGGGGAAAAAAAAAAACCACATTTCCATGGTAGTGAATGTATAATCTTGCAACCTGGTGCAGAAATGGGAGGACAAGAACGCTAGTGGGAAATTGAGAAACTTGGCGAGAGCAAGACTGACAGTTTTTCACATCAGTAGCTGTGAAGAGGTTTGGTGTTGATCTGGATCTGTTTTGAATAGTCTCTGACACTGGTATAAATAGTTGTTAGACTTTCAAAGAACACTGCCGCTCTGTTCCATACCAAGTGTTGAATTTCTAATGACTACTGCCAAAGAAAAATGAAGAGGCATTTTGAAGGAGGAGATAGCAGATTGAGTCAGATATCTGATTATGTTCTCTTCTGTGTAACATGATTGTAAAATCATAACCTATCAAACAAGGAGTTACAATGGGAAATAATACCCATGAAAGAAATCTCTCCTTGAAGCTGCAACCCATTCTCAAATGGCTGATGCTGGGCAGGGGTGGGGAAAAGAAGTGATGAAGACAGAGGACTGGGTGTCAGATTGACTGTCCAGGTTCCCATACCCGGCAGTTCTCGGGCTCAGGGTTCAAGGAAGCAGGATGCCGCTCTGTCCGTGATTAATGCTGAAATAAGATTCATTTGTCAGTCCGGTTGACAATTGTACAACAGGGGGGATGTCATTTTGTCCTTCACTTCAGGCAGCAAAATTTCTTGAGCTGGCCTGCATGGACACGATGCAGTAAAGGTACGGACCACCTCCATGGAGGGTAATCCCCCTGAAGTGACAGCAGCCCAACCTTTATCTACTATATAAAAGTCAAAGTTTGTATGTTTGTTTGTCCATGTCAGGTGAAGACCTCATATGATTGGCTGTGTGAGGTGAATGATATAATTGGCTGTGTCAGGTGAAGACCTCCTATGGTTGGCTGCCTAAGAAAGTTCTATGCAATCCTGGGTTTGCAGTTTAGGGAGGGGCCTCTAGAATTCTCAGCCAGAGAATAGGCCGGTTGCTATGGAGATGAGGCCTAGCAGCAAGGAGGAGGGCAGCGTATTCCCTCAGGAACCCAGCCTCTGTATGTTAATAACTCTGAATACAGGTTGGATTGGGGAATATGGGGAAAAGTTACAGGTACTGGACAATACAGTTTGGGAAATTAGGGACACGGAATCTCAAATCTTTCTAACAAGTATTACCTATGAGAAAATAAAATCGCGGGCAACACCTGGTATATACACTAATTATTAATAATCTCAGCAAAATAAATGGAAAGACTGAAGTAGGCTTGTTCATAGATAAGCCTGGGCAAGCATGGTCCAGGTAACTGCTGCCTTTTAGGGTGAATACCTTAGTTTGCTTATCTCCTCTAGGAATGAGCGGAGCCCAGAGCATGAAGAGTTGCCTATAGACAGCAGTTATCCAGTGGTAGTCCTAAGCTCTTCCTGCCAGTAGCTGGCTGCTGTTATCATTGCAGTGCTCAATGTAACCCTTTACTTTCTCATCTCTCCAAAGCAACTAGAATACTTGCTTTCCATTTGTCTTTTTTCAAAGAATCTGAATGGTATGAGCACACCACAAAGCAAACCTTTCCTTCCATCTACTTCATCATTGTCACAGTACCCATTATATAGCATCAGGCTTCAGTAGGAGGCACAGCACAAGGTGACACTTGGATCATGTCATATTTTCTCTATTTAAGAAGGCCATGGCTCTGTACCTAAGAAGGTAACTAAACATTGGAGGTACAGTACACCACAAAACAAAGTTATGTCTAACTAAAGGGCAATCATAAAGTATTTTAACATATCTACATTACTGGGAAAGGAATTTATTACAGCGAACTTGTTATTTGTAACTAGTTACTTCCAAGCTCTGGGTTAGGCTTAGTGTTGCCCTGTGGCAGCCTTGGGTCTCAGCAGATAATGCATTCTCCTCTGCCCCTCTGATCAGCACCAAGTGATAGGGACTGGCGATCTGGTGCTGTGTAACTCCCCCCCCAGCCTTGGAAGCATTGCTACATGGAGAGCATTGTGGGGAGTTAAAATGGTGCCTCCCCAATTCAGCTGGTCAGCTGTTCCACTGCTAGAAAAACCCATTGGGGTTTGCCAAAACAAGAGAGGGTTAGCTCTTGAAAATGTTATTTTGCAAGATTATAATGGAATAATAAAAAAAAAGAGTAACCTTTTCATTCCACAAGAACTCATGTATGGCTTTCCACAAGAACTCATATATGGCGCTCCACAAGAACTCATGTGTGGCATTTTCCCTGCACTGCATTTTCGTCAGAGCGCTAGCTGACACCATAGAATAATAGAACTGTTGAGTTGGAAGAAACCTCAAGGGCCACTGAGTCCAACCCCATTCTTCCATGCAGGAATACACAGTCAAAGCATTCCCGACAGACGGCCACCCAACCTCTGTTTAAAAACCTCCTAAGAAGGAGACTCGACAACTTTCCATTGTCGAACTGCTTTTACCATCAGGAAATTCTTCCTAATGTTTAGATTCAGTCTCTTTGGATCTCCACTTCTTTTTCCTTTTAAAGTCTTCAATACAGCTTCCCTTTGTTTGGTGAGCTAGAAATAGATGAAAAGCAATTGATTCAAAGTATTGCATGCTATTCCATTCCTTCACACTCCCCTTATTTCCACCCACCCACCTGCTTAGTTAGCATGAACAGAAAAATCGGTTTTCAGCCAGCAACACCTGTAGAAAGATTTGTTGATGAGGCAGAAGACTTCCAATTTTTTTTTATGGAATTATATTTATAGTCCTTTTATTTCCCCTTGTGAAAGATTAGTCCCATTTTTATATTCTCTGACAACTATAATGACTGATGTGATAATATGTAGTTTTCCTCTGTGGTCAAATCAGTCTGGTTTTAAATATATCGCCAGTGTATGAATCAGATGGATGAATCATGCAATCGTTCATTCAGAGAACTGTCCCTTGAAAGGTGTAGATTCAAACAATAGCAATTATGGTCACAGTTGTTATTTACCATGAGGAATTGTCATCTGTTGTTATTGGTCAGTTTGTACCCTATAACTGTGTAGTGTTTATACCCAGAACAACTTGTTGTGATAGGCTGGGCGCTGTATTTTGGGCTTTCTTTTGCAAAATTTAAGGCCCCTGAAGCTTGTATCTTGGATGAAAGAATGGCAAGAAGTGGACTCACGCGGTTAACACCAAAAAAAAAAAAAAAGGAGAAGAAGAAAAAGAAGCCAGTTCAAGTTCAAGATGTTCAGCCCCCAAAGTCTCAACTTAAGGGAAAGTAAAGGAGAATCTAGCTGGGACAGATAAAAACTGAAAATGGATACAATAATCCTTAATTGTGCTGAGCCACAGTTGCGTATGGACGCGGTGGCAATGGGGGCGTTTCACTGTGGGCGGAAATTTGGGGGAGGCGTCCCAGCTTGTTGCCCTGGAATAGAAGGGGAAGTCAGGCAAAGTGTTATGTTCCACAGGCTTGATGTAGGATCTCAGCCTATACCCTACTTTTTGCTGTTTACAGCCAGGCTTTTTGCCTACAGAGATGAAGGACAGCTGTTAATTGTGCATCCCAGAAAATAGCATGATACCTTTATTTCTCATTTCTTCCCTGAGCCTGCAGTCTCCATCTTGCAAGTTAGTCTTAGCTACAGACACACAATCATAACTACATCCAGCCAGATTTTTGAAATTTTGTTATCTTCCCCATCACTTCATTTTTGGACAGCCTAACCCAGTGAAGAGCTCTGGACACACTTAAAGCTGGTGCGCACATTCTGGTGACCCCCAAAAGATGTATGTTCTCAATCTCAATTTTTTGTTTTAGCTCATGAGTTGCATGGCTACTTTCTGTTTTTGATATTTTTTACTCTTCATATGTATTGATGAGTGAACCAAAGGCAAGTTTAAGCAATGAATTTTAATCTCCTACCCCTGGCCATCTCTTTCTTCCCCCAGAAACCTTTCCAGAGGGTTTCACGGTATGGAACAAAGATGTCTGGTGGTCTCCATGTCTGTAGGGCAGGGAATTCAGCCCAGGTCTGAACTTTAAAGGAGTTGTCCAAGGTACTGAACCCCACCCCTAAAATACATTCAGCACTTTAGATAGCTCCTTTAATGTTTTGAATTAAAGTCACCAACTAACCATCACTATAAAGTGGATTGTTGAAATCGAGTATTTTGCATGAGCAGTACAAGATTCCTCTGCCTGATTGAGAGCACAATTCTGTGCATTTTTCCTCAAAACTAAGTCAAGTACCATATTCCACAAGGCTTTTGTGAGCTAAATGTGCATAGGATTGCAGCTTGAAGGTGAGAGCTAGCTGGTTGTCCAATTCAATTAAAAAAGGTTAAAATAAGAATATTCCTAAGCCCAATAAAATACTCAAGAGATAAAGCAAAAGAAGACATTTTGAAAAATAGATTAGAGAAAGATTTGCCAGGAATGTTTAATCAGGATGAGCAGTCCTGCTCAAAGGAAGTTATCTGGCTGACATTTTAAGCTACCTTCAAGTATTTAAATGGTATGATTGAATTAATTATCTCTTAAATGCATTTGTTTAATTCTTTTTTTAAAAAAAGAAATCATTCTACTAACAGAGAGTTCACGACAAAATATCCTGACATTTCACAAAATGCAGAAGTGTAGATAGAGTTCTGTTGTTGGCAACGGTAAAATGAACCTACCATGGGTTTTTCTGCATCTGAGAGTGTGTGATGCACCCAACATCACCCAGTGTTTTTTCATGGCTGAGCGGGTTTCCAGAATCATCATCCAAACGCAAACGACTACATCACACTGGCACTATATAGTGGTTCTGTAGTTTTAGATTAATGAAAAGTACTATGCTAAGTGTTTTAATGGTGTACCTATCATCGTTAGAGTTAACTTCAGGGCTGTGATAGCTGATGACTTCCACGTCAATGGGACAGCAAATTCATATCAGGTTTTATTCTGAATGTTAAAAAGAGATGTCCAAGGTGCTGAAACCTATCCCTAAAATAGGTTCAGCCTTTAGACAGCTCCCTCAAACACAAGGGAATAACCGCTCACTGGCCATTTCCACACTAGACTGTTATAGTGCTCTTATTCCACTTTCAACATCCTATGGAATCCTGGGGTCTGCAGTTTAGGGAGGGGCCTCAAAGGCCATCCTCAAAGACCCCTCCCTAAACTGCAAACCCCGGGATTCCATAGGATGTTGAAAGTGGAACAATCATGCTACAACAGTACAGAAATGGCCACTGACACGTGCATCACCAGTTGTCACTGGTTTAGGGTGTTTCCTTTCCTTTCACTAGATCTCTTATTAAGCTTCTGCACAATAAGAAGAGAGCTACCATTAAAAATTGATCAGGCTACCAGAAGACTAAGTTACAGGCCCATTCACCCCAGGAGTGACAATGCTGGTTTTGCAAATGTACATCAGTACCCAGTGACAGTAGTGCCATAGTGGAACCTGGGCTTGCAGGAGCCAAGCACCAGTATGTCATTTGCCACACCTTTCTCAGACTTTCCTGTTCCCTTCTTGTAGTACCAGTTGGTTGGGGATGACTTTTGAAATGGATGTCTGGGCTTTGAATTAAAATATTTCTTCTTCCAATTGGGAAAAGAAACGCATGGAAAATATTGAGTTGGCACGTATGAATGAGCATTATACACTAGTGTTTGGAAACATGCTGTTGTTGTTTTCTTGTTGTTATTCTACAACATCCAGAATCCCCCACCTCTATAGTCAGAAAAGGTGACAATAACCAGAGAAAGTCCAAAAAAGGGAAGACTTCCCAGATCTGGTAGATAGATACACAAACCTATCACAGATACTGTAAAAGAGTGAGAGAGAAAGAAGGAGAGAGAGAGAGAGAGAGAGATCCAGTGGCAGAGCTTGGAGTGTGTGGAGGGAGGATGGGAGGGGGCATGGCTACGGCACAGGGGGCATGGCCACTGTGCGCGGGGGCATGGCTGCAGTGCATGGGGGCATGGCCAGGGCATGGGCAGGGCACACGGGGGCATGGCTAAGGGGTGGGACATCCTAGAAACATTGCCACCCGGGGCAAATCACCCGCCCCCACTCCAATGTCTCTACGCGACTGGATAGATCAACATGGGAGCCCACATTTTTTAAAAAACTGTCTATTTGGATGTGTCTACAGAGTCTCTCCTGATGAGCGCCTGAACTTCAGATTTCAGCAGCACACCACTAACTACCAAAAGCAGTCTTGGTGTGACTTGATTGTGTAATTATTTTTCTAAGCATTCTTTTTGTACTGGTGCCTATATACACCTGAGCATATTGATAAAAGCTAGGGCTTTTTTGTGCTAGATGCACATTTGTCCCACCTGATTCCATCTTTAATACTGATCTCACCTGGATTGCATTTGCCTAAAAGAGCTTTTTAAAAATATGTATGCCAGAGGTAAATTTGTCCTGTGATTCTTTTGCCCTAAGCAAACTGTTTTTGTAAAAGAAAGGGGGAAAGACATAGTTGTGCTTATTTGATAGCACACACATTTGATTCACCTCCCTTTGGATATAAAACAAAGTAGTAGTGTTCCACCCCTGGCATCTTTTGTTCAAAAAATGTGTCAAAATGATGAGAAAAACACTTCCCTAGCTGAGCCTGCAGAGAGCTACTGCCAGTCAAAGCAGATAATATGAGTTTGGATGGACACTAATCTAGGACAACTTCCTATATGCCTAGACTTTCACCCTCCTGGACACTGCACATCAGTTCCATTAAGGGAGCATTAAGGGAGCATCTTTAGCCCATTTCTGATGGGTTCATTGGTTATACTCTATTGTGCCTTGTAAAAGTATTGCCAGGTTCTTCAACATCACTATACCAACTTCATTGAACCTTCACTTTATCATCTTAATAAATGAAATAATCAACTGAGTCTTAAGAAAGATGTTCTAGTGGATTAGACACCCGAGTACACGTCCCAAAGGCTTGTTGAATTGCAAATAGTTTTTCCCAGGAACCTTAATTCACTGCCTGTCCAAAAATGTTCTTGATCTGGAGGTCAAATGTTGGCTTTCTGTTGGACTCAAACTTCTTGTTCTTTGGGTTTTAAACCTGCCTAATAGCAAATTCACGTACTGAGTGCCAGAAGTATTGCCAGTTGTCCAGCATTGTTTGGGGCAGAATTTTTTTCCACCATTAGTTGGGTCAAAATAAGTTTCTGTTCTTTAATGTGCTGATGACGTGGTTTTAATTTCAGTTACTTTCCTGGATTTGAGAAAGCTGATATCTAAACTTCCCTCCACAGTATAAGATTTCAAATTCATTTCATTTCATTGTTTGAGAATTTCAAAAGAACCATCTGCCAAAGTTTTCCCCATGTTAGGCTTTGGGCATTGGTCAAACAGCAGAGTCTGAAGTTCAGGACATCAGTTTGCTTCAGTTGTGTGCTATTGACTATTTTTTCATCTTGAATTCAAAAGAAATTATAGTGTTCCCTGGACAGACAGGCTATTAACAACTCAGATTGTTCAAATGGTATAATCGCTATCAATTTGACTTTCAAAAAGATGCTTACATGGTAAAGATTTCCAAAATGTGAACAAGCTTTTACAGCCCTTTGTTTTCAAATCATGTGCACAGCCAGGACAGACTACAGATATTCTCACATGTCTGTGGCCCTCTGTTAATAAATTTTGCAGGCTCCAGAAACTGAGAATTTACCTCATTATTTCTTCTTGTTGTTGTTGTTTATGTCTGCAACAAGAACTAAATTTGGGGGCTCTCTGTTGCCTGGTAATTTGGGGGCTCTCTGTTGCCTGGTAATACTTTAATACTGTTTCAGGAAAGAAATTTTATCTCCTGTCTGACACTGACGTAACTGCAACTCACAACTTTTCTCTTTTTACCTTGACCGAAAGGAAAATCCAGACCAAATTTATTTCTGACATCATTGTTGCTGCAGAAATTTTCTTTCCTAAGCATCATTGCTTATTTTTCGGTGCATTTTAATGCTGTTAATTTTTTTTTACATATCCAAATCTATATCCTGTTCCAGTATTTTCCATCTAGATGTGATCTGTTGTACTTTTTTATTTTACTCATTCATTTGGTGTGCAAATAACCTCTGTCCTGAGCGAAATGAAATCCTTGACCAGCAGTACTGTATCCAAGACAAGAGCAAGAAGGGAGAATCAGCAGTGAAATTTGCAGTAGAAAGTAGCCTTCATTATACACTTCTCTCTCACAGTGGGTGCTGGGACAGGGACAATTTGGGGCAGGCTGCATTGTCTAAAAATTGGAAGAAGAGATGATATATGTTGGATAAAACTAAAAGCCTATGTTAATCCAGCATTTTGTTCACGTAATGGCCAATGAGTTGCCTATGGAAGCCCACCAGCAGGAGAGGAATGCAACTGTACTTTCCATCTTACGTTCTTCAGTGACTGATATACTAAGATGTAGGGGCCTAAATACCCTGAAGGCACCAGATCCTATCTGATCTTGGAGGCTAAGCAGGGACAGCTCTGTTAGTCCTTGGATAGGAGACCACCAATGAATTCCAGGTGGTGTAGGCTTTATTTCAGAAGAAGGAACTGGCAAAACCACCTCTGAGTATTCCTTGCCTAAGAAAAACCTATGATATCCATGGGGTCACCATAAGTCAGCAGGTGACTTGAAGACTCTCACACACAGAGCCTCTGATCTGGCAGGTGATCTAAGATCATCCTAACCAATAGCCACTGGTGGCTGTAAGCTCCACAAGTTTATCCAATCCATTTTTAAAGCTATCCAGGTCTACAGTTGTTTCTATAACTAAGGCAGTGAATTCCACAATTTAAATATATGTCAAATTTAAAGTTTTTACCTGTTGGGCAGCACATACGGGTGAAAATTTTGTTCAGTTCATTTATTTTAATAAGAACTCACAAAAATTCACAAATTCCTTCATAAACAGGATGAAAGGACCTTGCGATTTTAAAAACATGAAAATGAGAACAAGTGAAATGGATAGATCTGGCCAGCCCTGGGTAGAGGAAATGCTTTACACACAGAAGGACTAGACTGAACATCTAGATCTCCACCTAGAGATGGGAGGAAAGATCTTAGCCAAAGACCCTAGACAGCTGCTGCTACTGCACTGAACTACTGAAATAGATGGGCAATTGTTCTAGGCTGGTATAAGGCACTGTCCTATATTGGGACCATTAGCATTGGTGGCTACTAGGTAATAATATAAATAATAATATAATAATAATAAATCAGGATAATAATATAAATCAGGAGTGTGCATTTGCAGAAGGCCTGAAAGGCCAATTTTTTGCCCTGGATAACTCAATGGACCACATATTGTTCCTGTGTGCCTTCAAGTTGTTTCCAACTTATGACAACTCTAAAGCAAGTCTATCACAGGATTTTCTTGGTGAGATTTGGTCAGAGGGATTGCCTTTGCCTTCCTGAGGCCCTTTCCGCACAGCATTTGCCATGCGAAAGGGCACCTGGAGCGTCGCGCAATTGTGAGGAGAGATCTGCACGACGCACTCACAATCGCGCAATGTTCCGGGAGCCAGCAGGCACCAATCGCACACCTTTTCATTTTCGGTTGGAAGCCAAAAATGGTGTGCAATCACACATTGTTCCTGGGTGCTGTACTCACTTACTTGGTGTGTGGAGCCTCTGGAGCCGCGCCGGTTGTGCTTCCTGCCCCAGCGCAGCTTGGGAAAGTCCCAGGCTGCACTGTGGAAGGAAGAGGTGGGGCTCTCGCGCATGCAGGCAGCTTGTGCAGAGCTGAAGCAGCAGGGACGCGACAGCCTCTCACTGGAGGCTGCTCGTGCGATCCCCGCACCCCAGCGCCAGAAGAAGGTAAGGTGCAGAAAGGGCCTGAGAATAGGACTGTTGCTGATGTTATAGCATCCTTTCCTGGTTTACAGGGTATCCATGTTTCCAATGCCATGCACTGTGCTTGGGAGAAGATAGGATGAGGAATAATAAAATAACTATTTAGAGTGTGAACTGTATTTGCACTCCCGTAAGAGTTTGGCACTCTGATGTAGCAGCTTTTCTCTCCTCTTTTGCTGGAATCTGATTGAATGACTCACTCCTACTATACGTTGACTGCAGCGACAGTAACAGCAGATTTTTAACTTGGGAGACAACAACAACAGCAACAAGGCTTTATTTCTCTGTATAATGCAAGTTTTAATATCATGGCTTGTAAGCAACTGAATGTGTCACATGGTTGCTCAATTTAGTCAGCCACAACTTTCCTGTGTGTATTTTTTTTCTCACCTTCCTCTCTTGTGATTTTAAAACTAAATAGGATTCAGTCTGTTTGACTGAGGTAAGCAGTAAAAGGTAATGAAAGGTAATTCATATGTCACAGACTTCCCTCACTGTCTGCAACAGTCTTGTGTTTGCCCACCCTGAGGATATATTTTTAATGCAAATAGGTGTTCCAGGTTCAGCAAGAACAAGTAGGTTCCTTCACTACCACTTTTTTTGTAGGAGTGAAATATAAAAAGAACGAGATCAAAGCTGTCTCCTTTGTAAGTCTGTACTAATCACCTGAGTGTTTATTGTGGAAGTTACCAAAATAGGAACCTTTCCAAAGCCATTTATCTGCTCAGTTGCTTCCATCCAGGGGCATAGTTTAATACCTTGGTCCCAGGAGCAAGAAGGATCCCAGATCCCTTAAATCCCAGGGCCTGAGATAGTCCTTATATGGTAACCCTAATTCTGTACATATTTTTGTTGCTGTTTGAGGAGGGAGATTCAAAAACTGTCCCTGTACCTGCAAGAGCTGAGCAGGGCTGTCGATGACAAGGTGACTTGGAGATCTTTCATCCATAAGTTGAAGTCAACATGACAGCAGTTAACAGCAACAATCCATAGGTATTTTTGTGTACAAAGATGTGAATTAATGGACATTAATGGAGCTATGCCATTTTGAAATAGATGTAATATGGGTTCTTTTCCCAATTTCCCAACTTCTTTTATGGAAAGCATTATATGCTGTGAACTGTATAGATTTCCAGCTATAAATAGTGTTTGCTGCTGTGTTCAGTCAGGGAGGCTTGGACAGGTACATCCATTAAAAAATCCAGACGGGAACAATAGTTTCACACACCCCACATGGTAGTCTGAGTATGAGCTTGTCCCCTACAATTCTCATTTTTTAAAAGCAGAACTTGGAATAGTTCTGTTTTTGAACTGCAGCTCCCAGTATCTCCCAGTCAGTATGGCTAGAGTGTGGCATTCTGGAAGTTGTAGTCCAGAAAAATGTTTTTTTCAAGTTCTTTTTAAAAGGTACCAGAGTGATATGAACCAAACCATGAGAAGGCAGCTCTCTCACCCCTCTGGTAATGGGTAAACTGAAATGCACATTACTCTATATCTGTACAAATGTTGACCTCTCACAGTTGGAATCCTTGTGGCTCCAGTTGTATTGAACTATCTGATGCAAATAATTGGAAGAGCTCATTAGCAGAACATACTCCTTGCAAGCCATAGGATAGCCTTGGGATGAATTCCTGGCATCTCTTTTAAAATCTCTTAATCTCTCAATTACAGAGCTTGAAAAAGTCACTTTTTATACTACAGGTCCCAGAACACACCAGCCAGGATGGACTCTTGCTTGAGGATTCTGAGAGTTCAAAAAATTAATTTTTCTAACCACTTTCTAGGTAGCAGTTGCTGGAAAAGCATGCTTTCCTTAGACTTGGTGGCAAGGGTGGCAATCATGAAGCCCTCCAGATGGTGATGGGTTGGAAGTCCTAGCAATTCTGTGATGAAGAATGCTGGCAGCTACAGTCCTGTGATATCTGGAGGTCTGTATGGTTTCGTACTCTGCGATGCTGCTTCTAGTCAGAGGGGGACAATATCAGTGGGATGGTCTCATTCCATACAAGGCATCTTCGAACATCATGTTCTTGTAGTGCTTAGAACTCAGGCAGGCAGGCAAAGTGTCTGAAACATCTCACACATATTTTCCTAGTAATCCTCATAGGAACCTTGTGAGGTAGGTCTGTATTATTATTCCCATGATAAAAAGAGGGTCAGGGGAGTGAAAGATAGCTTTATGTATTTATATGGATTCAGACAAGATCCTTAAGTCCCCATTTTCTCCAATCATATACACACAGTAAGCTACATATTTTAAAAAGTTACACCATTAAACTATCTTAAGGACTAGCAACTTAAGCCTTAGTGAACTGGCCCAAAGGCCTATCAACAACATGTTAGACTTGTTGTCCAGGATAGCCAACCAGCTGCCTTTGGGTAGCCTAAATGCAGGCAATAATTCTTTTCTACAGCTGTTCTATTCCATTGCATACAGAGCTTGAAAATGGGCACATTTTGTCATCCAAATGGTTTCTAAAGGGAAGCACAATAAAAATGCATCATTGAGGGCTATAGCTCTGAGAACCTCTGAGCCAGCAAGGCTAGTGTCTATGGTAGCTGGGGCTTCTGGGAGTTGTATTCCCCAAAAGTAACTTTCCAGGCTCTCATTCACAGACATGCTGCCATCAAGACTGCTAAGGACACAGAAATTGGGGAGCATCTGTTAGGGTGAATAAACCACACCTCACCATATACCTGAGTGGACAGGGAGCTGACTTGAACCCCCAAACACAAGGTAGGAAGGTAGAAAAGAGAAGGAAAGAAAGACACACACACACACGTAACTTTGGCCAAAGGATCTATCCAAGGAAGGAAGGATGATTTATTATTTCAGGATTCCCTTCTTCTACCGTTTTTATGTTTACATTAAAGAATGCTTACAAGGAAGAAAAGACTATCAGCATTAGCAGAGTCACAGCTTGTACATGTGTTATATTTTATCTGACTCTTAACTTCTGGAGGCTGCATGACCTTGGGTCATCCCTGAAGACATCTCTGATGTTTCAAAAGTCCTTTGCTTGTACATACTGATCACTGACATGCACTAGGCAGAACAAACAATTCTAAAGCAAGGTTGCTTGATAAGCCCTGAGTGTATAAACTGTGTCTAAACTGCCAAGTGTCTAAACTGCCAATATCACAGTTAATATCACAGTTAATGATTATCAAGTATTAATTCTATAGCAAGTTACAAAGCACCAAATTTCACACCAAACACATCCAATGAAGTCCACAGAAGAAAATGGAGACTTATCTCAAGATGCTGAAAAGATGATTGCTGTATTAGTAAAAATGATCTGATGCATTTTAGCCTGGTGTATTCTTAAAGCTTTCTTCAGGGGGTTATTTAGAACCATACTTCAGAAATGTCTGGGCCAGGAAATCCCAAAACATTTACTGGACATTTACTTATTCTGTAAATCTGGATAATCAGGGGGAATCTCTTTAATCCTCGCTCAAAGGCATCAGGATTTGTGGATGGGGATTCCATAACTGAACTATGCACTGTCACTGTCTGAAGAAGGATTTCCTTTCTGTCTGTCTTGAATCTCCCTCGGTTTAGTGGCTTTGTATTATTTGTATTCTGGTTAGCAGTTCTCCCAAGATGTGAGAAGGAGGACTTTCCCACGTCTGTAGGGAAGGATCTTACGTCCTTTTAACTGGAGATGCTGGGGACTGAACCTGGGACCTTCTGACTGCAAAGCCATGATCCTTTGCAAAGAAAGAAGGAATGGCACCGCTGGTAGAGGGAGGATTTGAATGAGGGGTTTGCTAGTTCACAGCTTGGCCTCTTAGCTACTCTTCTACACTAGCTTATCAAAGATACTGGCTGGACCACAGAGTATGCTCCACGCTCCAGAAAGAGCAAATGCCCACCTCTGCATTTGAAGCAATTTTTTGATCCATTCTTTCATTTAAACAGTATCAGCTTTCTCTATATAAGAAATCTAGGCAGTGTTGTCAGTCCCTTAGAAAACTGTCATTTGACTGAGATGTTGTGCAGCCCACTAAACTCCTAAGCTTGAGATTACAGGCTGACCCTGAAGGACAAGATAACACATCAAAAAAACAGCAAATCTTTATCATTATCTGGCAGCTTCCCAGAGCCTGAGTGGCACCTAAGCTGTCTTTGAAAGGGTTGTCAGTTCTTAGGTAAGAGAAGGAGAAGATTGGCGAGGACTGCAGAGGAATCCAAAGGGGCCTGATCACTGGAATGCACAAATCCTTCGTATGTCTGTCCCTTTTCTCTTTCTCTCTCTTTCAAAGATATTGTAGTTTACACGAGGAACATGACGGTATGAAAAGCTAGATGTCATTCTTTCTAACCTGTTCTTTTCTGATAGTGGCAGCATTCTGTGAGAATCAAAGGAGAACCACTTCCATTTGGGGGCTCCTCAACTAAACAAAAGACAATGTATCAGAGATGGACACCCCCAGACTACTCTAGCGGGGGGGGGGAGTGCAAAAATTCATTGGCAGCTGGTGGCTTCCAGATGTCAGTGGAGTAGTAAATCTACTCCAGGTTTTAGTTGGAATTGTAAAGAACTGCCCCAGGATGTTAAATCCTATAAAGTAAAACCTGGGGCAGATTTAGTGACCTCCTACCTTGACATGAGAGCTCCCAGCCATCACTGCAAATGGGAATCCACTCTATGGGCCTTTCCGCCTTACACTGTTATAGTGCTATTATTCCACTTTCAACATCCTGTAGAATTCTGAGATTTGTAGTTTACAGAGGCCAAAGAGCTCTCTGGCTGAGAATTCTAGAGGCCCCTCCCTTAAACTGCAAACCCTGGGATACCATAGGATGCTGAAAGTGGAATAATAGCACTATCACAGGCTAGCAGATTGAGCCTCCTGATTAATGTTTCCAGCAAACATAAAAGAATACTTTTGTTTGGTAATTAAAGTTCCTGTAAGCCAGTTCTTGAAAGGCAATATCCCTGCTGCTGTTCTCATTGACATCACAGGGGAATTGGATCCTCCTGTTCCTCTGCAAGGAGTCACAAGGTCATCCACTCATTTCTAGTCTCCCGTCACCACTGACCTGCAGCTTCCTTGACCTGGAGTGTTACAGAGGGCTGCCAGCAGCATGTATAATTCATGGCACTAGGACTCTGGCAATGGCACCCTCCCTGCTCTCAGTCTCTGACAGATGGAGTGGTGTATGGGGTGGAGAAGTCAACTCTGACATGTGCCAAGGCTGAGGTGCAGTTGCCAAATATCCCAAGGAACAGAGCAGCCAAGAATGAGAAAGGGAACCGAGTTCTCATATGCGAAGGTGATTACATTTGTCAGCTGTAGAGACTGCTGAGGTGTGGAATAGCCAAGGTAAAAAAAATAAAAGCCCCGGAAAGATTTCAAGGTTTATTACTATCCACAATTTGCTAGAAATGTGCAGTTTTACCATCCTTGTTTCATTGGTCTTATGGGTTCAGTCACAGTTATTCCCCCACTCCTGATTAATGCAATAGGTTGTACTTTTCCCAAGGGCACTCGGTGAGCAAGGATCTTACTAATGGCTGCAATGAAAGGTGTCCAGGGCTGACTGATACAATTGAGAGAATCAAATAGGAATGCTTCTCCCAGATTGAACTGCCACCGGGAGCGGTGAAGGAGGAGGAGGAGGACGAGGAGGGGAGAAGCTACATGTTCAAATTTTCCTTTGTGAAGAACAATCCATGTACATTGACAACTGTCAAATCAAGAGGGGGACCAGGTTAGCTTTCCCTTTGCTGTGCATCCATTCCTAAGTGGTAGTAGGCCCACTGCAAGGATCCTACTGGACACCAGTACTGCCAACATAGAATGATAGGGCAGCATGGGCTTTTCAACTTCATCTCATCCAAGCATGGGGATTGTTTGGACTCTAGATGTTGTTGAACTTCAACTCCCAGCATTCCTTACCATTGGTTGTGCTAGATAGGGGTTGCTGGGAGTTGCAGTCCCACAATATTTAGAGGATGACACAATTCTCACCATGATCTAGCCCAAGTGACTCCTCCTCTCCGTTTTAATACCCCATAGTTTTTGTAGTCCTGATACAAAAATTCTTTCTTCATTTGCCAGTACTGCTGAATGAAGCAAAAAGGAGAGAAAAGGACCTACAAAAGTGTGGCTTACTTTCATGTCTTAAGCAGCTGATGTTCTCAGGTAACTGAGGCTACCATTTTGCATTGCAAGGGGTACCCCAAAGGCAACTGGATGGCTCTTGACCACATTTTCAGCAGCCCATGGAGGCAAAGAGCCCAATTAGGCAGGAAAGAGACCTACGGCTAGTGCCACTGAGAGAGCCACAGTCTGTTTGCATGCATGCTCCTGCAGCATGAGATTGTTCTGTGTGGCAGGAACTCTCTCTCATGATGCCCAGAGCAAGTGTCAAAGAGGCCTAATTGCCCACTGAATGGACTTTGAAAGCTGGATTCCTTTGTACCAAAAGTGGTGGGAGAGAAAAAAGGGGAAAAAAGAAGAAGGCCTGAAGTTCAATAGGGTAACAAGACAAATTGAAAATACACCATTCTGGGCTAAGTTCCCTGCTATTGTCCGGCGGTGAATTCTCCCCTTTGATGTGTATAATTTAGAAGTCCTGTGTGTTGTAGCAAGACAATTGTTGCTGGAAATGAATGCCTTTTAATCATACAATTTTCTCAGTCGTTTTTTCGGAGCTTGCTCGTAATTCATTGCAATTTGCACTTGGCACAGGGCGCCAGAGCTGTGTTTCTAAATTGGAAGGAGCTTTGAAATTCGCCCTCAGCCTATTTGTCTATTTGATTTGCATCATTAGATTTGTTTGTGTTAACATTTGGGCTGAATTCTCCCCTCTGATCAATGAATGTGTGTCTCAGATAAGGAGCAGAAATGAAGGATTCTCCCAGCCGCGCTGTGTATGTAAACTCACTTTGCTTTAAGCAGAGAGTTCTTCACTGATGCAAAAAATATAAACCCGTAAAACAAAACCACAAACCTGCAGGGATGACTATTAAAACTGCATATGTGTTATTCATAAACCACAGCCAATTTCCAGAGTGAGTTATGCACTTTCTGTAGTCACCTTTACTCTGTATGTTTGGAGGACGCTGCCCCCTGAAATGCTGGCTGGCTTTTTAAAAAACAAATTCATTTATTTATTGGATTTTTCATTCCACTTTTGTCTCAGATTGGGGCCCAAGGCAACTAAGAATATGAAAAAGGTACAAATAAAAAATATAATGTGATATAAAATTAACACCATATTAAACAGTTATAATGTGAAAGCACTATTTAAGTTAAAACAGTGTTTTTAAAATACAGCAATTAAAAATGTTTTTAAAATGCAAGGCCTACCCATTGAAAGCCCTTTGTGTAGCAACCAAATCAGTTGCCAAAAGTCTGTCTGAAGTCCTGGATGGGAGGGGCAGTCTAGATTTCCATTGGACACAACCAGAAAGCAGCCACCACACTTTCTCTCCTATCTTCACCAGATGTGTCTCTGAGGATAGTAGACCCAAAAGAAGGACCTCTTCCACAGATCCCAAAGCCCAGGCAAGCTTATACGATCACCCAATCTGTCAGATGGTCTGGACCCAGACTGTATAGGACTTTATAGGTCAAAACTGACACTTTGAATAGCCCCTTCCAATGAAACAGTGGTTACCAAGCATCCAAAAATAGAAGAAAGTAAGTAAATTGGCATTGGTTTAGACTCAGAGGTGGCTATGGCTTCCATATCAAGGATATAGTCAATCTGCTCTGGGTTTTATTGCATACGCAAGGCTCTGAACCTATTTGAGGGATGGAATTAAACATCTTTAATAGTTTCTTTAAAGTCTGGAATAAAACCCAGAATGGATTCAGTACCCCGCCTCCATGAAATGCACTAGCTGCTTTTGCTTAGGTTTATCAACTAGGTATCCCCCACCCACTAGCCTAAGGGACCATCAGATACAAGAATATTCAAATTCTCTAATGGCAAGGAAACAACAAAGCAGAAACAGTGTATTTGAGGAATGAAAGGTGGGATTTGGGTTTTCCAATGAAACAAAGGGAATGAGAAGGGTCGTGAAGGGCACTGTTAGCCTAAGCATACAGCAATCCATCCCAGATGGAACCCCCTACATGTGTTGGACTACAACTTCTATCATCTCCCAGCCAGCATATCCATAGCCCTGCAGTCTGGGGATGATGATGGTTGTAGAGCATCATACCAAGGGTGTCCTGTGCTGGCAGTTCACCAAGGCCTCCCACTGTGTAATCAAGTTGTTAGCAGGAGCTAGCAGGCAGAGTTTGTCTTGGTTGGTTGAGTGCTCAGCAGGTTTAGAGAAACTGAATCCAAATTTACTGTGAGTCCAAAAAGAGGGTGTCCGAGGGCAAAATCAGTAGGCAAAGGTCAATGGTTGAAGGAACATGAGCAAGGAACACAGGAGTCAGCTGGGCTGTTGCCACTGATGGAATCAGTTGGTTCCAACAGCTTTCTCCCATTCTGGCCTCTTGTTGTATAGGCTCGGCCTCCTACCCAATTGTGGCCTGAATAACAAGTCCCTCTTATATAAACACTGCCAGAATCCTGGGCTCTCTCTTTTCCACCTGCGCTGGCTGCCATTAAGTACTGTTCCTTTCATGTCTCTAGGTTGGGGCTGTTGGGAAGGATCCGGTCTGGATCCTGGGACAGAAGCGTGACAAGGAGCACCAGGTTGGGGATATCAAGTGGAGAGTGTCCCCACCTTGTTATTCTATTCCAGTAGTATCTGCTGGGAAGTTCACAGATCATCTTCCTTTCCTATTTTTTGCTCAGTGAACAAGCTCTCTTCTCTTCTCTGGCACACACCACCATGGAAGTGAAAGGGCAGCCTTCAAAGACATGGCAAGGAGATGCCTCTGGCAACGACAACAGCAGCCACGCATCGAAGTAAAATTCTCTTCTGACCTTCTTGGTCTATGGGAGTGCTATCACTGTGCCAGCTTCAAAGAAAGCCTGACTGTTGAAAGCAGGGATGGGCAAGGTGTGGCCTCAGGCTGCAGAGGGCCCCTCAAGCTGTTCTGTGGCCCCCAGTCCCTCCAGATTCCCCAGGCTTTTTCTATCCCAAAAAGAATAATGAAAGGCTTCTCTTAGAACCTTCCAGGAGCTTCAAATCACCTTCTAAACAGATTGGAAACTTTTTTTCCAAAGTTTTTCAAAACCAAGCATGGATGTCTCACCACTTTGGCTTTGTCTTTCTGCATGAGGAGGACTTTTGGCAGCTCTTGTGGCTCCCTGAATGAGTCTGTTGCAGAAATTTGCCCCCAGATGTGACCTCTGATTTAAAGCATAATCTAGACATAAAATTACTTTGCTGCTTTTTCTAGATGGCAGCTTGGGGGACCAGAGCTTTTTTTCAAGGAGGAAAATGTGAAAAATGTCAAGTTATTTGGGAAAGACTGTATTGTCTCTAATAGTTTTGGAATGTGTATCTTTACATACAAATGGAGGCTAGGGTCAGATAATGCTATCCTTAATTTTGAACAAATTAAGGAATGTGCATCTTAGTTGTTTGGCTTTCTGTTCTAAACCATTCTGTGCCTCTCTTTGCTCGGAACCAAAACAATGCACAATGTTTAGTCTCCAGTGTGAATTCAGACATAAAAATACTGCTCTTACTAACTTTAATTCTCCATATTTTTTGGAAAGTATATTGCTTCCATGACCTTGTTATAATTAGCTTGTTAATGAGCTATTGCCTGCTAATCCATATAATTCTTCTGACAGGCTGACAGCTCAAGAGATTAACAAAGTTTGACCAATATCTCAAACTCAGTGATAAGGCCTTTTCTCCTTCTGACAGGAATATAAAGATATCCATCTTTGATTAATGTAATCCACTGGGTGTATGAACCTGAGAGGTAGAGCTGAAATGTCATTCAGTCATTCATATCCTTTTTATGATGAGAAAATTACTACCTTTTTTCACTCAAACCTGGTTTTGACTTTATAGTATAGTATAGAAATATTCAGCTTGCATTCTGCAGTCACCGATGTGCATTCCTATCCAACCTGAGCAAATGGATTCCAGATAATGTGAATCATAGAATTACAAAATTGGAAGGAGCTCTTGATTATTATATAGTCCATCCCCCTGCTTAGTGTAGGGTCTGCGATTGAGGATGAAACAATAGCATTTCTGAGAGATGACCAGCCTGCCGATGGTAACTAGTGATTCCCATATCTTTACAGACTTTGAATGAGCTGCCCATGGGGCTGAATCTAGTTTGTGGGTGAACTTCAGCACCTTGGATAGTTCTTGAAAAGTTCACATGAAACCTTGGAGTGGATTCACCATCCCATTGTCATGGAAGTTAGCAGCCACTGCTGTGTCCAGACTTTGCTTAAATATTGAAGTAGAGACTACCAGCTCTTGAAGCATATTGGGACTTTTCTCCTGATTTTTCATTAAAATAAGCTTGTGGGGCATTTTGCTCCATTGATTCTAGTTTAGTCTCTGAACTCAGTTCCTAAAAAAGTAGAACGAAGTCTTCAAACAAGTGGACTCCTTCTTCTGCATGCCAGACCTTCAGATATTTAAAGTCCATAATGACATGTTTCTTAATCTTCTTCAACCTAAATATTCCCTTAATTAAGCCTTAATTTCTAAACTTGTCATCACTCTGGTCATTGTGCTGTAGACTAGAGGTGGACAAAGGGTAGTCTGTGGAGTATGTACAGCCTCCAAGGTTGATTTTCACTTCCATTTCACTATCTGTACCCCACCCAAAATGGGGGAGGGTTTAAAATGACCAATAGTACACCTAGAAGCCTCTAAGAGCCCTGGTGGCACAGTGGTTAAATGCCAGTACTGCAAGTCACAAATCACAAGGTTGTGAGTTCGATCCTGCCCAGCTCCAAGGTTGACTCAGCCTTCCATCCTTCCGCAGGTTGGTAAAATGAGTACCCAGCTTGTTGGGGGCAATTAGCTAAAATACATTGTAAACCGCTTAGATAACACTCAGTTGATAAGCGGTATAGAAATAAATGCTATTGCTATTGCTAAGAAATATGATTGGCCATTTCAGGTCATTCCATCCCAGGGCCTGCTTTAGGTCAGGGGGTACTTTTCTTTCAAAGAAATGACCAGAAGAATTTGACTGTCTGGTCTGTCTGTGTCCTTTAAATAGCTCTATTTACTGTTGGATTGTAATAAACTAAACTTGAACTTGAAATAGTCCTGTTCAGGCATTCTCCTCCTTATATGATGAAGGAGAGAATAGTAATGAGTTAGCTAGATTCTTCCCTCCGTTAGGTCCCCATGTCTGGCCCTGCCATCCTCCCTGTGCTGGAGAGCATGCAACTTGATAGAAGTTAAAACCCTCTGTGATTTGAAATGCATGAGAAGAACACTTGCATGCATATGGCTGATGTGGTACCCAGAAGTACATGCAATCATTGCAACTCTCAGGAATTTTGACTACTATGGACAATTGGTAGTTGTAGCCTAAGTAAGCAGGTTGGCTGATGTACTGATTCTTCCTATCACATGAACACTGATATGTCAGGAGGTGAAGCACCCACTTTTGGTCATCTGCTGTAGCACAACCAAGATCAACTTATAGAATGATTTGTTTGCTTGTAATACATGTGGCTTAGAACACCATGTCAGTAGAACATGATGTGTGTCTGGAGGCAATGCACATGGAATAGCTCCTTCTGTGCAGCATCTGCCACATGGGCATAGCTGTAAGCATCCTGTCCTTGGAGGCTGTGTTTCAGAAAGGAGCCTTAAAAAGCACATCTAGGAAAAGTGTTCTCCATGGAACAGTCAAATGTAGCTGAAAGGACCAGTGTGGGGAGCAAAGCTAAGCACCTAGCAGCTGTCAGATGGCAGCAGGAGTGTGCCTCCCTGCTGGAAGCAGTTTGTCTTCACCCATTTAGATGTTGAATATTTTAAACATGCAGATTTCCTTGAATGCTAGACAACAGCATTCGGTTTGCCAGATAGAGGTAAGGGCAACAAACGTGAATCCGCTAATGACATCCAGTAGTTAAACGCCATTTTCCTAATGCAGTTACGCTATCAGACTCTAGCCTGGGATAAATGAACTTCCCACTCTCCCTGGTGGGGACAGCTTGATGAATGTGAGGTTCACTCCAGATGGCCGCTAGAATCCAAAGTGCACCTCTTGGATAAATATGCCATTAATCTTGCTGCAAACTACTTCTCTGCTGGAATGCCACAGAAGCTGCAAAACCTGGAACTGTGAAAAGTCTCAGAGACAAGCATGCTGAACACCCTACTTTCACCTTTTCCACTCTTTGTTTAGTTGATTATTGTGATGATATATGTGAACAGCATCTCCTTTTAACTAAAGGGTGAGCAAAATGCACCCCCATGTGCAGGCCACATGAAACTCTCAACTCTTCTTTTGTGGTCCCCAAACCTCCAGGATATTCCTAAGGCCCCTGGACCCACCCATTTCTTCTTTTAAAGTTCCAAGTAAAGAATCACACTCAAATCACAAACAATCCCAAATCAGATGACATTCTGCTGGGGATTATTGGAGCAAAAATTGGCACTTACAGAACCGTTGCCCACTCCTGGTCTAACTGAGCTAGTATCCTTGGGTGCTTTGGAACATCCAGGATGCAAGTATTCTGAGAAAACTGACAGGGGTGTAAAGAATACTCACCAAATGTTTCACACAGGCAGCCACCTGTGTGAAGTTTGAGTTTGGAGTTTGTTATGTATAACTGATGATATGAAGATCAAAAGTATTTTTTTTCTTTTTCTTTGCTTATATTTTGTGATCTTAGTTATAGATAATGTTATTTCTTCTTTTCCACCTGCGTTGTTATTTTCTTAAATATTTAATTTAAGAAAAGAGGTAGACCCTGTTGCAGAATCAGGATGCACTGTGAGTTTTTCCCCTCCTGCATGAAAATGAAATATGTAAAGCCTGTTTTTCCCTGCATCAGTTTTGTCACAATTTGTGCAAAAAGTCTGTGTGTAAAACTAGTCTCAGAAAATGCAGGCTTGTGCATTTGAAAAGTCCATATAGCCAGGCATAAGGAATTGTTATATGTGCAAAAAGATTGCACGAGCACTTTGGATAAAATGAGCACTCACTAACTCAGCCAGTGGGGAGAATAATATTAAGTTTTATTCACTGTCCCTTCAGAGAGAAGTGAGGATTTACCTCTCTAGAAACTAATGACCAGAAATCTCTCATCTGATTTTGGGATGCAGTCTAGTGGGCCTGGGTCCTACTGTTAGTTCCAACTAGGGTAGACCCATTGAATCAATAGCTGAATGGTAAGTTGACATTTATGTAAATCTACTTTATCTGGAACTAACAATAGGATTCAGGAGGCCATGAGCTACCTAGGGAGGAAGCTGCCTTAGATCAGGTTAAACTACTTTATCCGTCTAGTCCAACATTTTCTACTTTGGCTGACAATGCCTTTCCAAGATTTTGAACATGGAAGGACCTTTTCCATGACCTTCTCACGACTGCTCCCACTCTCTGGAATTTGGCTCTCTGGCTCTCTCCTTTCACCAACAGGCAAAGATATTTTTTGTTTATGCAGATTTTTAAAGATGTTTAAACAAGCAGAAAGGCCTCTTACTGTTATTATGCTATTATTCCACTTTCAACTTCCTATGGAATCCTGGGGTTTGCAGTTTAGGGAGGGCCCTTTAGAATTCTCAGCCAAAGAGCTCTTTGGTCTCAAGAAACTACAAACCCCAGAATTCCCCAGGATGTTGAAAGTGAAGCAATAGCACTATAACAGTGTAAGGTGGAAAGGCCCCAAGAATCACCCTCATGCCACGATGGGGCAGAGTAAGACTTTGTGGGGAGGACAGCAATATTACTGAAGAAAATTAGAAAGTCCATTTGGCATTATTTTTTTTCCCTTTAAATCCCCAGAAAGATCCTTAAATGTTGTTCTAAATCCAATTACTCGTCTAAGCTAGAGTAGACCCACAGAATGAACTGCTGAATGATAAGTCAACACTTTCATAAATTCATAAATGGATCTGCTGTAGTTGACACAAGTGGTTGGATTTTGGTGTTAGGCCCTTAGGCTGAGATGTCTTTCTAGTATTTTGGAATCAATATGCTCAGAAAGGAGGAGGGATTTATTTTCCTTTTTAAATGCAATTTCACAAGGCCTAGAGGTGCACAGCCACCATTCCTTGTTAGCAAAGTGCTCTGTGCATCGGCAAGTGCGCTTTGCTAGAGATCTTGACATGAAAGTACAAGAAGGCTTTCCAAAGACATTAATAAGTTGGAAGCAGGTCAACAGTGCGTTTGGGGCTCATTAAAGGCATTCTCCTCATCAGGAATAATTGCCAAATGTGACTTGCAACAATGACCTTATCATGCTTTCATGATTTGAGAAATTGCAGATAGGTCACAAAATTGCAGTAAATGAGTGGTAGAGGAATGTTCTCCTTTTACTTGTGGAGATCAGCAGACTGCCACTTTTTTTCTTTTTTCTTTTGTTATTGGTCAGCCTTTATAGAAAGCAGATTTTATTTGTTACATATGGATTCTGATTTGCTTTTACTCATGTGTAGACTGGGTGCTGTCCCAGAGTTGTTGATATCTGTAGCATGACTAGCAAACCCATGCATGAGAAGATGGCTCTTCAACTTAAAAAAGAGAATAATCAGTTTCTGTCATTCCACCCATCACAATGCCAATAGGTATGGCATGTATGGAGTGCAAGATATAGGACTCAAAAGGCATTGCAAGTCATTCTGAAGGCTCCTCCAAGCCTCAGGATTGGAACAAACTCAGGGGAGTGAAAGATATTATAGATTGACTTAAATTAGAATTTCAGCATTGATCTAATTCCAGAATTAAGGCAATTATTATATCATTAACATTTGTAATTGAAAGACTGTGCTAAAGAGCCAATAAATGTTACATTTCCCAGCTGGTTCTTTACCGGAAATCCTAGTTCTGTTGGATTTAGGGTAGGGGGAGCCCATGCTTCCTGCTTTTTGTTAATCCCTTAGGGTTGAGGAACTGCAGCATTTAGCTTACAAGACAGAAACCACTTACTCCAGAGCAGTTCTAGCTCAAGGAATTTGGTTAAGGGCTACTGAAGTTAACAGTTTCTGCAGCTGATCCTCCCCCTCCACCCTGTTTCTAAAAACAATGCATCCTATTACTGAAACCAGGGTTTCTTTATATTAATGAAATATAGGAGAGGGTAAGCATATGGAATTGTAATGGAGGGAGAAGGGAAAGCAACATAAAGTGGGGGTTAGTTTCTCGTTTTGTTGGTCTTATTTTGATTTTGGTGGGCTAAATGACATAGATGACCCCCTAGATCAATGTCTACTTGGTGAAAATTACCAGCAGATGCAAAAAGAGGGATTCAAACATTAATGCAGATATTTCCTTCTCTTCAAGCCCTCAAAACATGGATAGGACAGCAGAATAAAATCATGGATGGCATTTGTCAGTTTCAGTCTAGTATAGTTTTTAGTGTAGGCTTCTAACTTAAATTAAAAGGTCAACTTATAGTGAATATTTTTTTTAAAAAAAATCCTTTCCAACTTAAATGTAACTGAATTAATTTCTTTAGCTTATTAGCAATGAACTAGGCAAGTTCAAGTTTTTCTATTAACTTTCTTTCTGAGGAAGCATCTTCAGTAGGAAAGCTTGGTGCTTGCACGAGAATGGTTGCTACAGCCTTATTTATTGCATTTCATACCAGTTGGTAGTGGCTGGTCACTCTAATGTTGCAGGTATATGAATGGCTCTGAGTTTTCGTCTGAGGTTTAATACAGCTGTCCAGGGTGCCAAATCCTGTCCCCAAATAGATTCAGCACATTGGACAACTCCATTAAAGTTTGTCCGTTTGTTGGATTATTTTTTTATTAAGAAAAATACATCAGTATTAAAAATAAAGTCAGCTAACTTATACATAATAACATTGGTTTGTAATAAGATTCACAAATGTCTTCTTATATTGTTTTTCACAATCAATGGAAGAAAAAGAAACAGCGAAAGAAAGGAAAAAAAATAAGAATAAATACTGCTGCTCAGTAGTCAAAGGCTGCCTGAGTTGTTCAGAAATAGAAGCTAAAAGCATAACGTACAAGAAGAGAATAAACTGGCACCTGTAGTCTGGATCTTGAAGCTACGTTTTATATCTTTCTTTGCATGATATTACAGTGATAATCCAAAGTAGGACATTCCTACATTGACACAGTAGGGTGAAAGCTTCCATTTCCTTTCCTTCCTCATCTGCCCCATGGCCCTCCAGTTGTTTGGAATTCAGTTTCCAGAAGACCCAGGCAGCGTGGCAAATGGTCAGGAGTTCTGGAGCTTAAAGTTCAAGACATCTATAGGTGCACAGGTGGAGAGCAACAGATCCAGGACACAAATAAAGAAGACCAAATAACAAGCCTGATTCAAGCACAGCAAGAGCTTTGGCATGAAAAACCACAAGCTTCTGGATTGGGTCCCTTTGACTCAGAAAGCAAATATCTGCTTAAAGCGCTGAAGGCCGACAACATATGCCGGGCAGCTCAGCCTGTTTTGGTTGGTCTGAGTTTGGCATCTAAAGAAATTGCACACAACTTTCTGATATGTAATCACTGAGCCACTTCATTGAGCACCTAATCTCTAGGAAAGTTAACTTTCCCAGCAATAGGGTAGAGCACAGCAGCAGGATTCTTGTGAGGTGTATCCCCCAGGTGCTTATTATGCCTTCTGTTCCTATTGCAAACAGCACCAAGGAGGGAAGGGGCTCTCTGCTGGGAGCTGCGTTTGATCTCATGTGATGTTGCTTTCTCAAAATGGATGAGAAGTGCAAAAGCACAGCTTGCTTACTGCAGCTCAAGAAAGGTGCCAGTGGGCTTCAATCAAAAGGTTTGCCAATACCAATGTGCAGACTCTATTATTAGACAGATCTTTCTGGCCTTTGAAATACAGTATGAACAAGAGGGCAGTTCTAGCTGGTGCAAGAAAGAAGAGAGATGATTGCAAAAGCCAAAAGCTAAGATGTATTGCAACTTCCCATTCTTTTACAGTTTGCTTACACTCTAGTACACCAAAAAACTATTGCCTATATCAGTGTTTCTTCAGCTGTTTCACGGCTTTCCAAATGGTATGCCGCAAGATGTTAGTGTGTCACCTGAAGTGTGTAGGTGTGTCACCTACAATCTTGGAAATGTATGCTATTATTTATAAATCATATATTTTTAAAAATATATGAAAGGTTTTCATTCGATATGTTGTGTCTCCATACATTTCATTATTACAATTTATGTATGTGTCCATATCTCTTATAAGGAGGTTAGTGTAACCTCCAGTTTGCTGGTAAAGCTGAATTACTGTGTTGTGAAATGAT
This sequence comes from Ctenosaura bakeri, assembly GCA_948474755.1. Taxonomy (NCBI): domain Eukaryota; kingdom Metazoa; phylum Chordata; class Lepidosauria; order Squamata; family Iguanidae; genus Ctenosaura; species Ctenosaura bakeri. The sequence goes on along the minus strand of CAOLHI010003554.1, from coordinate 28,580 downwards.
GCATGTCTAAAAAGTGTGTCATCAACAAGAAAAGTTTGGAAAGCTCTGAGCTATATGGACTAGCATTTCCACCCCCCCAATTGGGCTAGGGACTGGTACCATATCTGTGCCCATTGGCTGCAATTGGTTCTTACTTTCTTTCCTTGAAGATCTCTAGGAATCAGCAGCTGATGGCTCATGGACTGGTATCACAGTGCTTTGAGTAGCACTGTAGTAGTGGTACATGATATTTAACAGGGCTTACTACATGAGGTCAGACCTCTTGCTCACACACTCGTTCCTCTTTGATATATTGATCTGTTCGTTGAAGGGACATATCACCAGGCTTTCCAAAACAACAACTTTTAAGGCATGGTGAAAAAATAAAATACACAGAACCAATACAGTGGACCACAGTGTTATCAAAGGAACCTGTAGCTGCATGAAGAAGTGCCCACTTCCATGTCTAGCTGCTCAGAGCTTAAGAACTTTTATTGTCTTGTCCATCAGCAGAACTGGCCTTAAAGGCAGGCAAGACTGGGTACCTGATAACAACTCACATCCCTTCTGACCAGCTCTCTGAACTTGCAACGTGTTTGTTCTCACAGATGGATAAATTTATTCAGAATTTTTTGGTGCAAAATTTTGGTCTTACATAAAAATATTGTTCAGAGGGGTAAAATAATTGCTTTTCTGCAATAAAGAAAACCCTGTTTTGAGCAAAAGAGAACATTGTTGCATAGAGAACCATGTGCTTCATGCAAAATGTACTTGCTTTCCATGTTAAAAGTCTGTTTTTGCACAAAAATGAGCTTTTATGCAAAATCTCAAGCTTTTCTATGACTGAATATTTCACACAACGGCACTGAATTATGAAAAGTCTTGGTTCTTACCTTGACAGAATTTCTTGAAACCTGGGACTGGCACTATCCACTAGTGAAAGCTATTAGGTTGGTGACTACGAGGAATAGGGCATTATCTGTTTTTCCCCCTGAATGTGGAATACCCTCCCCAGGGAGATATGTACACCCCCTTTTTTAATCATCTTTTAAAAATGCCAGTCTGCTTTCGATTGTGTTGTTGTCCTTGTTGTGGCTGAAAATGATGATGTTTCAAATGTGACAGAATGAAATAATTAAGAAATCATGAAAATGGGAGGTATAGCTTGTTGGAAATGATGCACTGGGTATGTGCTTCATATCTGTACACCTGACACCAAGCATATACTACATGAAAGGATGCTGTCAACATACCGGTGGCTTCTGCTGGATATTGATTGTGATTTGTGCAGTGCCAGATAGTTACTGAGCTGCTTTTCAAAATTCTTCAATATCCTTTTCAAACCGTGCCTTTCCTGGCGTTGAGACCTTGATCAGATGCAGAGTTTCAAGCAGCCAGCTGTTCAAACAATGAGAAGAAAACAAGTAAGAGAATTGTGGTCGGGAATGGAAGGAAAAGTTGTTCTCCCCATGGGACAGCTGGCACATCCAATCAAGTGTGAACCTCCACTGAGACTTGGTGGTGTTGCCTCCCAAGCTACAATGTACATTTTCTAAGCAGTACAGGGAAGTCCGCTCTTGTTCTGTGAATAAACAAAGCAAGAGAAGCTTCCCTACAATGCAAAGGAACTGTTCATCATCTCCATTTCTGGGAATCTTTCCAAATGCCTTTTATTAGCATGCAGATGTCTCTGTGGGCCGGGTAGACTGTCACTACTACAGACTTTAATTCAAAAAGGAATCAAAATAAGGAGGAAAAGTGGAGAATTGTGCAGTCTAGCATTACTCTTAAGTCAGGGAAAAAACTGCAGGTGCTTAGTAGCTCTGCCCATTTGTTCATTAGCAATGTCAGGAAATGGCTTCCATGCCAGTGGGATTTGGAATTTGCTTTGGTCCAGACTTTAAAGGAACTATCCAAAGTGCTGAACTCTATTTCCAATGTAGCTTCAGCATCTTGTATAGTTCCTTAGAATTTGTAGCAGTGAAAATACACACAGCCCATGGAGACTTCTGCATGCCACCACTGCCCACTAATGCAGTACTGAATGTTGCTTGATATTGTTGAACAGAACCTATAGAAATGGCCAGACTCATATTTAGTCAGTCTCCCAGCTAGCCTGTGAAAAGGCCAGGTCCCTATATAGTCTTGCATGGGTTAAGACTTAGATGTCTAGAATAATGCCTCCTTCCTCCTTACTAATCTTGTCTACTAGTGGTTGCTAGTCAAGATGGCTATACTATAACCAGTATCAGAGACAGTTTATCTCTCTATATCAGTTGCTGGAGAGCACAAGATTGAGGCTACAGTTGCATTTTGTTCTGCTGGCAGACTTATGATAGATAATTGCTTGGTCACCACATGACTGGAATGCTGGCTAGCCAGGCTTCTGGCTTTTTCTTATGTTCATCTTTGTAGTCATCTCCAGAGGCTGTTCCCTCAAAATGTAGGTGCCACAAGAACCACCCTGTGATGCCAGAACCTCTGTGCAAAAGTGGGGAATTAATTAGCTCAAAGAGGAGGCTTGTGAGAGGGGGGTAACTTAACAAGAACTTTCTACCAATGTGTACAGGCTCATGCAGGAAAAGAGCCAGCCAAAGATTCAAAATAAGCTAAAAATGTGTTTTTATTGGGGGAAATTCACTCATGCATGCACACAAAACACACACAATCACACGTTCACACAAGAGCTAACTGAAGGTGAAAGGGAGGAAAAAATTATGTATAGAGAGGCTGAGGGGTTTGGGGGGATTTATAATTACCAGTCCAGAGGGGTAGTGAAGAAGTTGAAATGTGACTTATTAGACTTCTGTCAAAGGGCAGGCCAGATCAGATTTCAGTGCAACATAGTAGGGTCCAGCATTTCATCTGGCTGCATCTGACCTCAAAACCAAGGGTTTATATACTCTGTTTCACTCCCTGAAGGGGTATGAGTTGATTGCTCTCCCAGCCTAGTGGACAATGGGAGTTGCAACACAGACAATGGGGTGCTCATGGTTTCAATGTCTTGGTTGAATGGGGGTTTCTGGGCCAAGCTGCGGTTGGATATGCACACGACGGGGTCCTTGCCTTTGCACCTGGGCACCTTATTGTTTTCTGAGGTTGGCAGTTGAGAAGATTAGCTCAGAGCCAATAAGTCAGACTTTCTTGGCTAATTTCAGTGAACTTTTGACCTGGCCATACTGGGGTTGTCTTTTGGCCTGTTTTTCAGCAAGGGTCCCTTCTTTCACATGGCTTCCAGTCAGGGTATATAATTTATTTTTTATGCCAACACATTGCCAATTATTATTTTTTGTCAATTAGACCATATCAAAACATGGGGGTGTACGGCCTGGTAACAAGGCTCTACTCAAGGTGACCCTGCCATCCATGAAGGTAGGATTGAACTTGCCCAACCTCACTGAGGCCTTTGGAACCTATTTTTCTGTGAATAGGAGAGGAAGAGAAAGTCGAATGGATGTCATTGCAACCTGTTGAATTAGCTCATTTTTACTGTTTTATTGATAGGGTTATTGATCTCATATAAGCCATTCTGGGAATGCTTCAAAGAAACAAACATGCCTAACAGCTCTAAGTTCCTTCTCCTCTTCTAGTCACAATTAATTTATTCATTTACATAGAAAAGATGTCATGAAAAGCACTCCCAGCTTCTGGTATGTATGCTTTTTAAAAAAAATCCCATATACCAAATTTCATAACCCAGCCATGATTAAGATAAACACTGAGATAAAATAGATAGTATTGAATTAGATTAGGAAGGAGAAGTATCTAACAGATTCTCTGCAGTGCAATTCGTCACACCGAACAAAAGGAGGCGAAGAAAGTCCAGAATGATCACTTATATTGGGCAGACTGTTTCATATAGCAGGTTAATGTAATTATTTTTGCTACTTCCCATACTTTCCGGAGCCAGTCATCTATCAGGAAAATCAATGGACCTCACTGGTGTCAGGCAATAATTAATTTTTGCAGTAATAATCAAATTCATTAGTGGCACTGTACAGCAGCATCAGAAGGGCTTTACTGAATGCACTTCTACACACCAATATATTTGTGTGCGTACAAATACCCTTTTGTATTCATTTCTTCTAATGCATGCATTTTTGTATGCATTTTTCAGGGTTCCACATTTCTTGCATGAATGTTCCCTGCATGCATTTCTCCTAATGCAGGAATCATGTGCTGTCCAGTTGTTGCTGGACTGCAGCTTCCATCAGCCCTGGCCAACACGGCCAATGAAGAGGAATGCTGGAAGCTCCAGTTTGATATCTGGGGAGAATTCATGATTCCCACCCCTGTCATAGTATAAGGACTTTTGTATGAATCATAATCTCTAATAACCAGTAAGAGACATGAAGACATTGTGTGCATTTAGGAGAAATGCTTGCAAAAACATCCCTACAGCAGGGGAAAGGTACCTGGAAATTTGTCAGAAATGCATACAAAAATGTGTGAACCACTCAGCATGTGTCTAGGATGCTTTGTAGTAATACAGCTAAAAATGTCCTTTGCCTTCATCTTTGGATGGTGGGGGAAGTTTGAGGAAAAGCATATAGAGAAGTAAAGGGGTGGAGAAAGGCTGAGAAATGTTTAGCAAAAGAGTGAGGATTCCACAGCAGTGGAAATGGCTCAATTTTCCATTGGAATCATATTTGTATACCAAGAGGGAGGCATGCCCTGCGGTGTAACTATCTGCATTTTTGAACATTTCCAAGACCTCTGTTTCCAGAATTGGCCTCCAGATTGACTTCAGCATGCATTTATTCCCTTCCACATTATACTATTTTGACAACCAGCACACCTTCATGGGGCTCTACTAGCACCATGTCAGTTGTGTTCCTTGGTGTGCGCTGGAGAGAAAATAATCAAGCTCGACACCTAAGGAAAGAAAGAATTTCTCTCTCTCTCTCTCTCCTATCTCCACCAATTTGAATGTTCCTTCTTTAGTGGCTGAGAGCATCTATAGAATACAGAAAAAACTATGTGCTCCTGGAAATCCAGATGTTTGTCTATGAAAAATTAGAGACAAGGATGAACTTCTGCTCATACAGCAAATCCAAACTGGGGGAAAATCCATGGGGGTTCTAAAACTCTGTATACCCCAAGACAGCCCCCTCTAATGGCGTTAAGACTATTCCCCTCCTTCCTTTGCAGGAGAGATGGGAAAATCTGTCAATCTGGGTTTTACATCATTTCTCATTTTTCTCACCTTTAGTTTCCATATGAATAAGTTTTCAACCAGGCTCGATATGACTTTATTTAAAGTCAGGTAAGCATCTGATTTGGGATCTGGGAGAAGCAAGGATTTTGCAGCTCTGATAACAGAGACCCAAGTGGGAGATGTTCCACAATACTTTTGTCAATACAGTTAGCAATGGGGAGAAAACAGTGGTGGCAGCAACATGGTAACTTAAGGCCATTGCTGCACTATACTGTTATAGTGCTATTATTCTACTTTCAATATCTATCCTATGGAATCCTGGGGTTTGCAATTTAGTGCATGCATTTCTCCTAATGCAGGAATCATGTGCATTAGTCTAATGCAGAAATGGCTGAAAACAGTGGCAGATTCCAGGAGAGACCACAACGGCTCACATGCAGCTTGCATCCTTGCATGGATCAGCTACATACAATCTACACTGGTTGGTAGTAGCTCCCATCTGTCTTTCCCAGCCATATCTGGAGATAGTATGTATTGTACCTGGGGCTTGCTGTCACCAAGGATATTTTTTATTATTGTTATAACCTAGGGGATTAAATCAAGGAAATGGCTCCCAGGGAAAAGTTAGTTTCCCTCACACAGTGCCACAGTTCCAATCTAAGGCCATTTCCACACGAGACCGGCTGGCCCCTCCCGAAACTGCAAACCCTAGGGTTCCATAGGATGTTGAAAATGGAATCATAGTGCTATAACAGTCTCATGCGGAAATGGCCTAAGTCTCTACCCCTACAGCACACACTTCCACATAAACAAAGAACTGCTTTTAAGCAAAGGGGTAAAAGGGTTGCTCTAACAATTAGAAGAGAGATGAATTTTTGACAATGGCCCTTTCCACATGAGATGCCATAAATGCACACAAGACACCATAAATGGATCTTTGCTATAGTTAAGGTGGATTCTCTTGAAACGCAGTAGTGATGCCTCATTCCGCACCTCTCAGCATGAATACAAAGTGAAGCGGAGTGTCTCTTCCACATTTTGCCCTGCTCCGCCAGTCCTGATTGGCCACTTGCTGGCACCACCATTTTCTTAATGCGCATTAAGGGTTCTGCATTGAAGCGATATATGGGATATATGCGAATTAGGCAGCCAAAACGGATTTTTTCCATACTTCATTTAATTGGCCCAGCTACCGCTTTTAGACTGGATGGCTACTGGATCACTATGATGACGTGCGGCACCATGTCCCCTGAGATGAATACAATCAGTAGCTACTATGTTTTAGCAACACCATGCAGAAAGAGCCAATATCACTGTGACGTTGTTATACAGTAGATTTTCTTTGTTAATCAGCCTTGATTTATTAGTAAATTCTCTTTGATAACACATTGGGGTAGGATTTCAATAGGATTTCAAGTCATAAAAGTTGTCTCAGAAGGTTGCTGGCCACCACCCCAAGTTGAACTGGTGCTGAAAGAAGCAGGAAACGGGAAAAGAGCCAGCCTGGTTTTCCCTCCCTTCCATTTTAACAGACGATACTGAAGAACCCGCCAGCTTTCAATGCTCTTGTGTTCAGGTTCCACTCCCCCCTCTCCCGCATCACCCACTGTTATTATGTTTGAAATGAAAGAAGGTGCTTTCTTCAAGGCTAGGAGCCGATGGCAGCAAGCTGCCAAGATGACACCACACTGACACAGAGGGCGAGAGAAAAATACGGCACATTTCAAAAAAAAAAACTGAAATGACAAGGTTATGATGGCGACTTGTGATATAGAGAAAGAAAATCTTGCCCCTTCCTCCTTTTATCATATAGGAAAGGTGCTAAAAGGTAGCGGAGGAATGTCTATTGAGACCAGAGAAAGAACATAGGCATCCATTCTGTCAAAATGAAACACAAAAGGAGATATTGGAACTTTGTGGTGGTGGGGGAGTTCTTTTCATGATTGCATGTGTCCTTGGTCACATTTTCACTGAGGCTTTGGAAAGGTCTTGGTTGCATATACTGAATGAATGCTGGAAAAAGAGCCATAGCTCAGCGGTTGAATGCATGCTTTGTATGCTACAGATCCCAGCGGATGCATGCACCTCTGGGAAAGATCTCTTACTATGTGTCATATTTCATAATGCCAGTACTGGCCTGAGGGGGGGGAATTCAGATTCACAGGCCAGCCACTTAATGGAAAGCTTTTGCCTTCCACATCTCCCCAGCTTGAGAGTATGGGCATTCCTGCACTACACTGTTATAGTGCTATTATTCTACTTTCAACTTCCTGTGGAATTTTGGGGTTTGTAGTTTACTGAGGGCCAAGAGCTCTCTGGCTGAGAATTCTAAAGGCCCCTCCCTAAACTGCAAACCCCAGGATTCCATAGGAGATTTAAAGTGGAATTACAGCACTATAACAGTCTAGTGCGGAAATGGCCATGACTTTCCTATCATCCTCAGACTTTGAAAACAACTCCCCTGTAGCTTCTCCCACTCCACAGCCTTCCCCAAAACCAAATATGGTTTCTTTTAGCAGGACAGAGCCACCAGAAGGTAAAAGTCTGACCCCTTTTTCCAACTTACAGGTCACCCCAGCCCTTTGCTGAGACAACATCTTTTTGCAACTCATCTCTTAGTGCACTGGATACTGGTTGCTGCTTATTGAAACTTAACAATGAGTCTGTCAGTACAGACTCACTGATCTTGACCCCACTAGCCATAGCTCAAGGGTGAGCAGCTGCAGCCCTGAAGATGTTTTTGACATACAGTGGGCCCTCAGAATCCACTAGGGTTTGTTTCCAGGACCCCCCATGGATACCAAAATTCACAGATGCTCAAATCCCATTATGTACAATAGTGTAGTAAAATGGCATCCCTTGCTCAAAATGGCAAGATCAAAGTTTGGGTTTTGGATTTTTTAAAAAATATTTTCAAGCCATGGTTGGTTCAATGGGTGGTCACAGAATCCATGGCTATAGAGAGTCAACATTATAACTGGCCACCCCTAATTTAACTTAAGCTGACCAACCTTAACCAGATCCTTTTTAGATCTGGCTTACTTTGTCTAGGGCCATTTCCGCACGGGGTATTTGAGACGGTGCAGTCCGTCCTCCAGGGAGGACGTCTGCACCTGGGAGCAGACTGGGTCCGGACTACTTGATGTAGATCTGCACCTCAACCCACTGCAGAATGACCCCAAGTGGTCATCCAGCATGTTTTTGAAAGACCGGAAAAATCAGGTCTTTCAAAAGCACGGAGCGTGCCACTGCGAGCCTGCTCCCTTGTGCAGATTCACAGACTCACACCAGTGTGAGCCTGCGATCTGCTGGGGGCGGGCTTTAGGCTGGCGAGACCCTCGACCAACTGGAAGCCGCCATTTTCGATGCTAGAGCAGTGCAGAGCGACGAGCACACACTGCTCCGGAGCAGCCTGGACCAGACCGGGGAGCCAGAAGATCCGGTAAGTAGTGGCAGGGGGCGATTCCCTCGCCCCATGCGGAAATGGCCTAGGTGTCACTAGATAACTAGGTCTAACCTGCCATGCCTTATTCTGACCTGCTTCTAGAGGCAGAGGTACATAGTGGTTCTGATGGGGGTGACCCATTTACCCCGTCTTTCCACCTCTGAAGAATTTCACTTAGTCTGCATTCTCTCCCTCTAAAGGAGTTACTACTACTGGTTGAGCACAAACTGCAGGACTGCCTTTGGTAAGGATAAAGTCTCTCCAAATCTCCCTCCCCACTTTTATATGAAGAGAAAGATGCTCTTGGCTGCCTAATAAAGGAATAGATCTGCACTGCTTCTTTTCCCTGCAAACAGCCTCAAACCCTTTTCTTTGCATTTGCTGTAAATGCAAACTTCAGTTTATGTAGGTAACAGGAATACCCTAAGTCTACTAAGCCGTCCCCTCCTAGGAATCATGGAGGTTAGCTGGGGGAGACAAATCTGTCAAAGGCTGCTAAAGAGACTGAATGATATATCTAAGATTGGAGGCAGGCTGCTCCTACATACCATTTGTTTGGGAACAACAGAGGAACATGTTCTCTTCATGGGCTTCCCAAAGGCAGCTGGTTGGCCTCAGTGAGAAACAGGATGCTGGACTAGATAGGCCTTCAGTCTGATCTAGTAGGGCTCATTTTATTTTATTCTTTTTTGTTTATTTTATTTGTCATATTTATGATTCCTCCTTTTCTTCTGAAACCACCGTACCACACTGTCTTTCAGAGTTCGTCTTACAAGCTCGTGGACTTATGGGTCTATGATCCAGTTGCAACTATTAGTCAGTGGAGCATTCTGGATGGGATACTCTGAACTTTGGCCATTTCCGCACTAGACTGTTATAATGCTATTATTTCATTTTCCATGTTGAAAGTGGAATAATACTGCTATAACAGTTTAGTGCAGAAATAGCCCTTGAAGGAGTTTTTTAAGCTGCTGAACTATGCCTCCAAAGTAAGTTAATCACCTTGGATATCTCCTTTAAAATTCGGATTAAAACCCAGAGCAGATCACTGCTCTATTGATACAGGAGTCACTAGCTACCAGTGCTTTGGCCCATATGGAATGCCCATGCAGAGCTGCCAGTCTTTCAGTTTTGAGACCAGGAGCTAAAATTATAAATCTCTTTCTTGAAAAAGCCATGTCTAAAATTCACAGGTATGGACAGAGATGTCTTTAACCTCAGAACTGGACTACCAGAATTGACGTCAGACATGCAGGTCACTTCTTTATTTAAGAGAGGGCATTTTCCATCATCACAATTCCCTTCTCGGGAATGTCACATCCTAGTAAGTTACAATCAATCAGTAATACTAGCAGGGCAGGGATTTTGCATACTCCAGGGAAACAGAATCCTTCTCTTAAATGCAGGGGGAAGGTTTGTTCAGTAAAATGTACAGTAGAATATAAAACCAGGCAGGTAGGGAAAAAAAATACCATGTAACTGTCACTGACAATACTGGCTTACCTGCTGATGGAAAATTGCTATTGAGTGAAGGCAAGATGCTGCAAATTACCCAAGTCCCATGGAAAGCTACTGTTCTCCAGCAGGTGGGCCTTGTTATTTTCTGCCAGGGAGTATATCTGAATGATACTCCACCCTGGATACTTAAAGCTTTTTAACTAATGGCATAATACCGTAAATGGCAGCTATTTAGTAGCACAGTTAATCAGCACTGTGGTTGCAGGGCCTTTGAAACTATTTCACATTTTTCAGAAAAGGACCGGTTGTTTAACTGTAGGTGCAGAGCTATACTGAAAGCCTTTAAGGTGACAATGCAACATTATTATGTAAAGTTATTCTACTGATTGCTCCACTTTAGCCCTTCCCAGATTTTCTATGGCATTTGGATTAGATTTTGTGCTTTAGATTCTTTCCTCCCCTTTCCATTAGGTGAATTCTCCCTTCATTGGAAATCCTTGAATAAAAAATCATGCCTGGTGCTCAAACCTGGTATTAATCCTTTGTATCATTTCCTACTCTTCTTTACATGTTTTCTTTTCCCAAGTAGGCTTTAGTGAGACTTAGCCCATGCAGTTGGATTTTGAAAACTGATTTTGCAAGGAAGGGGGAGGGAAGAGTCGTCAAAAATGCAAAACCACATAAACCTCATATGATGTAATCTTCGCTGAAGAATTATGTGCATGAATATGGGATAATATTAATATTTGCATTAGTGGGCACAGCAGCAACTGAGAGCAATATTAAATATGTTTCTGCTTTATTTATTTTTTTTCCTGACTAAGGCTGGTGTTGTTTCTTCTTCTTCTTCTTCTGAAACGACACCTTAACATCACCTCCCTTGCAGCTGAGTAGAGAACACACAACCACACTGGCTGCGTGTTCTAAAACCCTTGGCCTCTATGAAAACTACGAGCATCTGATTTCTAGCAAGGAAGGAGAGCATTTCCATGTAAAGGATGTGGGATTCCAAGAAAGAAAAAAAGAGCTTTTCTTCACATCTTAGGGGAGCAGACGAAAAAGATGGAGTTTCTAGTTTTTCTAGAAATTAAATCATGCAGAATTTATACAATAAATTGATTAAATAAAAATAACCAGACTATAATCCAGTGCCTTTTCAAGATGAGCAAGGGATACTTTAATAAAATGAGCTTTTACTCTTAGGCCATGTCCGCACTAGCCTCTGGAATCCTGGGGTTTGCAGTTTCGGGAGGGGCCGGCCGGCCCCTCCTGAAACTGCAAACCCCAGGATTCCAGAGGAGGTTGAAAGTGGAATCATCGCGCTATAACAGGCTAGTGCGGAAATGGCCTTAGTTGAGATTCAAAGACATAGCTGCATGAGGTCATTTCTGCCTTACACTGTTATAGTGTTATTATCCCACTTTCAACATCTTAGGGAATCCTGGGGTTTGCAGTTTAGGGAGGGAGCATTTAGAATTCTCAGCCAGAGAGCTCTTTGGCCTCAGTAAACTACTAAACCCCAGAGTTCCACAGAATGTTGAATGTGGAATAACAGCACTATACCACTGTAGTGTGGAAACGGCCTCAGTGGCAGAACACCTCCTTTGCATACTAGGGTTCCCCAAGTGAAAATTGGAGAGGGCTTCTATACTTTATATATATATATATATATATATATATATATATAATTTTTTTATTAACATTTCATCCAAAATTGTTTAAATTGTATTTACACATTAGTAATTCTGCCATATTTGTACAATGTTTCTTCCGTTTTTCTTTATCTCAGTAAATAATTATTATTGTGCATATTTATCATGATCTATATATCACCAAATTCCAAATTGATAGTTGTATCCAGATATATCTTATCTTAACCTTAAACTTAATATATTTTTAACTTACGCATTGTAAAATTTATCAATCTTATGTACATTATATACATTTATCTCTATTCATCTTTATCCACACAAATAATTGTTATTATACAACCCTTCTTTAAGTCTCATTATCAAAAGCAAAATTAAAGGTTCTGTCCAAATTTATCATATCTTATCCTTGTAGTTGGGTATATTTCTTAGTCTCACATTACGTAATTTATCATTGTTATGTATGGGGCTTCTATACTTTTAACGGTTATGTACAAAAATGTATTTCAGCAGAAATTTTCTCTTTTATGCCACCATTAAAGGGTTTGTGCACTTTAATGATGGTGTGAATGAGAGAATTTCTGCTGAAATTGCCCTTTGCAGTTTTCAATCTGGGAGCCTTAAAGTGGGAGCCTTACAGTCACCAGCATTTCCAGGTAGGGCTGCCAAAGATTCTTCCAAAAATCTTGGACAACCATTGCCAGTTAGTATAAATGTTAAGCTAGGTGGACCAGTGGTCTGACACTGTGGGCCTATTTGATTCAGCTCTTCATTCAGTACAATAAGGACAGGAATATTTTTTTTTGTTTTGGAGAGAAGGAATATTAGCAGTTCAGCAGTACAGAAAATCCTTCTGTATCCAATCGTCATAAACATTAGCACTATGGAAGGCTCACTGGCCTGATTCAACAGAAGCATTTTGTTTTACTGCCGTGTGTGCTTCTTGCCCAGTAGTTACCTGCAGAAAATTATTTTTTGAACTACAGCTCCCCGAATCCCCTAGTAACCCTACTCACTGGGAAAGTCAGAGAGCTGTAATCCAAAAAGGAACTTTTCTGAGTTCAGCTCCTGATAACATCTGTTACTCAGTCTTGCCTCCAGCTCTGAATCTTCTCACCTCTTTTCATCCTTTACTGTTTCCAAGCAACACCAAAGAAAATCTCCCTACTTCATCAGCTGCCAAAGCAAAAATCCCACACCTGCCAAAGGTTACTTGAGGGGTCATCCTGCCCCTTTTAGGTGTATGATATTAATGAGTTTTATGTCTTGAGATCCTTTTTCTTTTAAAAAGTTCTGTTCTTTGCAAACCGTTCCTTCCTTCCCTTGATGTACAATTGCAAGTGATCTATGTTTGTAAGGCTTGGGCATATTGGTTTAGACAAAGTTGTCAGATGGTAGCTCCATATTAATGGATCAAACAGCTCTCTGAAATGGAACCACGAGTTCACAGAGAGTTCTCTGCAACAGGGAGGGAAAATATTGCTTCTCCTTTGTGCACCGTTTCTTGTTCGAGCTTTCATTCAGACTCTTATCTCTTTGGGGCTGAAATTTCAATTTCAGGCACTTGGATGCTGCTATGCCAAGAACAAAAATCAGACCCAAAGTTTACGTGAAAAGTCAGCCTAACAAAAACTTGGAAGCATTTTCTTTTCTTTTCTTTTTTTAATGACAATTCCCAGAATCCCCCAGCCAGCGTGCACTTTTATTTTTGGTCATTTGACAACTGTCCTGTAGCAGAGGAGGCAAAGACAGGGAGAGTGCAAGGAGAGAAGGCTGGAAGTGTACATCCATGCATGCTGAAAGTCCTAGGTTGAAACCCTGATATCCCCAAGTGGGAAAATCTTCTGCCTGAAACCTCAGAGAGCTGCTGCCAGTCAGAGTCAAACATGCAAGGTTCAATGGACTAAAAGTCTAACTTGGTCCTGTTTAGATGGAACAAAAATACAACAGCAAGGGGTTCAGGTGATCAATTGTTTTCACAGTTGGATGAGTTGTGAATGAGATCCATGGGTTCTATATGAGTGAATGGGCTCTCAAAATTTTCTATCTCACTGGCTACCAGTTTGGGCTAGGGCCTGTTTCAAGCTTTTGGTTGTGCTTTTCAAGGCTTTGCATTCTAATCTCCCTCAGTGCCTCACAGCTCTATGGTATGCTGCATCCAGGAATTTAAGATCTACAGGCAAAAGATTATTGTCTGTTCCATCAATGAGCCTAGCTCTGTTAAGGCTGCAAGCCTTTCAAGATCTGGATCTGCATTTGTGGAACCATCTTCTTTTAGACCTCTGGCAAGAAGGATCTCACTAATTTTCATAAAGGGTTGAAGACCTTCCTCTTTGATTCACCATCTTAAGCCACTGAGTTGTGTTTAAGGTGCTGATATGGGTCATGGCTGCTGGGGTGCTGGAAATTTCATTCCATATATTGCTATTCCATGTATTGTATATATTATGTATATATATGCACAGAGAAACTGGGGAGGGAACCATTTCACTGCATTTCTCTGGAAGGAGAACTAGTCCTTCTCCAGCAAACAAAATCCAAAATCCATCATGTGATGCCATTTTTAGTAGGCCAACCAAAAGGTACAAGATGCATCACATTCAGTTTTTGAGGCTCTCAATCTCCTTGGTCAGATAAGGGTAGTAAAATAGCTTGAAGGAGAAGGAAAGCAACAGCATCTATATTTTTGCTTTGGGATATTATATCAGAAGTGTCCGTAGATGGAAAATAAGGCTGATTTCTCAGAAGTGGGGCTCACCTTTAGCTGTGACAGGAGAATAAGTACACGCTGGCGCTGCAAATGGCAGCAACAGCAGTTGTGTTAGTGTCTGGCTGCCATTTTGTATCCTCCTCAATGTCCCAAATGTAGCATCATTCCAAGGCACTGCGGAAAGAAAATAGTAGCTACCACAAGCAAATGATAGATGGAGAATGTTTGGAGAAAGTTCTGTTGAGGGATGAGGAGGTATGGAAGAAAAGAAAAGATTCAGACATTTTTTCAGGGGAAGAGTATGTTCTGAGAATTTTGGCCTAGCTCTCTGCGTGCCCAGCTCCTGGTGAAGCCCCTCTGTACCAATCGGAGGTCATGAGCTCTGTGATATGTTACTATATAGCAACAGTGCTACCCCCTCATAGAGATGTTCAGTGAAGGTGTGTGGTATGTGAAGGAGGGATTAGGATTATAACCCCTTGGCACAACCATGGAAGCAAAGTTGTGAGTGACTTGGATGCCCCTGGATGCACCAAATGTCTACATAGAGCCCTCAGAAGTGCAACATGTCTATACATAAACTCTTGATGTAAAACTGAGAATATCTACCACAGGTTGGTTCTTTGCTTAGTTGTGCAAAGCAGTGAACTTGTAAAGGCTCCAATCATACTTTCAGAAGTCACTGAGAAGGCTCAAAGCAGGGATAATTTTCAGTCTCCTCCAGGCAGTCATTGCCCCCCCCAGGCACATACGTGGTCCAAGTTTTCCTACTGCCTGGGGCCAGAAGCAAAGTACTCCCTCCTTCCATTGCAGGAGCAGTACAGAGTATATACAAGCTAGGGTGAGTTCCTGTGTTGAGTGGCTGGGACCCCTCCATGCAAAACCATTTCTGAAATGCTTGGCTCTGAGGGATCTTCAGAACCAGGCGTTGTATGCAGAGTGATCTGGAAAATCACCTTAAAACCACACGGGCCATTTCTTCAACCACCCCACCTGTATGTAATGCTGAGGCAGCTGATTCGAGAGAGCTGCGCAGAGCAGAAGCCTGCCTCCAGCTTTACTGCCTGACTGCCTCATTCTGCCTAATGGTATAGCTGGAAAACATACACCCTAAACATATCTACACAGGACTACTGTGACATGTGAGCAATTATTGCTGAGGTTGCTGGTTGCCTCTTTTCCTTGCCTGCCCCTTCCCTTACCCCAAGGGTAACTCCTGCTACACTTGACGCTTCTCTATTGATTACTTTGACTTTCAGCCAATTTGGACGCAAATCCCTTTCTGCCGTGACCTTCTGGGCCTGCCGAGGCGCGGGGTCATCTTGACAACTTAATTGAAGCAAGAGGCTGCTTCAAACACAGGGATCTTAGATGGTCTTTTCTTTTTTCTTTGTTCCCCCGCCCCCTCCTTTGGCTGGGCATTTGCTTGGAATCTTCACTTCCATGATCTTGCCAGGCAGACAGAAGCAATTTCTGTGCACATGCTTGTCGCTGTTCAAAGATCTGAATGTAATGAGGAGAAGAAGAAAAAATAACCTTTGAGAGGCATTGTGGAATTAGAGAACGAAAAGAGAGGAGAGGAAAGTAAAATGGCTGCAATGAAAGAGGATCAACCTTGGCAGATGAATTCCCAGCCACTCTCTTGCACTTTACATGGTGCCAGGGGAACCTTGCAAAAGTTACCTTTTGGGGTAACAAATCCCAGGATCCCCCAGGCTGCAAAGAAAGAAATCATGATGGTGGCAGCGGCAGTGTGGGTGATGATGATGATGATGATGACGACGATGATGACAGGACCATAGAAAGCTGCCTTATAATGAGTCCGAACTCAGTCCTTCAGCCCACTGTTCTCAGTTCTGATTCTCAGAAATGGGTCTCCAGGGTTACAGGCAGGGTTCTCCCCAAGCTCTGCATAGAGATGCTTCTGGGCATCCCATCCAAAGATGAACCAAGTCTGACTCTGCTTAGCTTCAGTTGAGTATAGGTGTTTTTGATGTAACTAAATCCAAAATCTACAAGCAGTGATAAATTTATTGGGCCAACTCCAAAGCATAAAGTATGATATGCGATCTTTCAAAGCTTTACTGGCTTTTTCATCCAGCAAGTAAATGAATGAATGAATGAATGAATGAATAAATAAATAAATAAATATTATTATTATATTTGTATGCTGCCTTTTGTCCCAGAATGGGACCCAAGAAGGCTTCCAAAAATAAGTTTAAAAATATTTAAAAACATTAAAAACATATAAAATTATAAAAATCTAAAACAAAATACAATTTTAAAACAGGTTAATAAATGAATATAAAGCTCCTCAGCTCACATAAAAACCTGATTAAAGAGAAATGTTTTTCTCTGCCGGCAAAAGGCGAGCAGGGAGGGGGCCAGCCTAGCCTCCCATAGAAGAGGTTTCCAGAGGGTGGGAGAAGGCTCTGTCCCGTGTCTTCACCAGGCGCGGGAATGTGGTGGGACTAGAAGAAAGCCTTCTCCTGCAGATCTTAAGGCTCTAGCAGATTTGTATGGCAAAGACGTTAAAAGTCATACGGGAGGAAAATGGTGATAATGTTAGAGTCATGACCCTACATACTGGCCATTTCCACACTACACTGTTACAGTGCTATTGTTCCACTTTCAACTTCCTATGGAATCCTGGGCTTTGCAGTTTAGGAAGAGGCATTTAGAATTCTCAATCAGAGGGCTGTTTGGCCTCAGGAAACTACAAACCCCAGAATTCCACAGAAGGTTGAAAGTGGAATAATAGCACTATAACAGATTAGTGCAGAAATGGCTTCCTTCTGAGATGTTGTGAGTTCAAACGATATTGAAAGATTTCTATGCAGGAAGGGGCCATCACCACCACCTTCTTATTGCCCATGTGAAGACCAGGGACAAAAAGCAATAAAAGATAGGTAATAATATTTCAATTCTATTCAACTTTGATGTGACTGATAGTGATGGTGATACCATAACCTTCAATTCTAAGCAGAGAAAGACTGGGGTTTAAGTTCCTGGTCTGATAGCATGAAAAAAAGGAGAGGAAAGGAAAACAACAACAATAGAGCCTATTGGGAAGGACACGATTCCATCCCCATGCCACCCTGCTGGATTAATTGAGTAGAAACTTGGAACTCAGACCATTTCTGCACTGCATTGTTATAGTGCTATTATTCCACTTTCAACGTCCTGTGAGATTCTGGGGTTCGTAGTTTACTGAGGCCCAAGAGCTCTCTGGCTGAGAATTCTAAAGGCCCCTCCCTAAACTGCAAACCCCAGGATTCCATAGGATGCTGAAAGTGCAATAATAGCCCTCTAACAGTGTAGTGCGGAAATGGGCTCAGTTTGCAGAAATAGGTGTAAACTGAGGACAAATGGGGAAAGTGGAGGAAGGAAAGAGAAACTGAGACATTTTAAGAGCAGCTGAAAAAGTGGAAGAAACAGAGGATTAACCAGAACTGTCCCTGCCAAAACAGGAACAGTTGGAGGTTATGTGGTATAGAGACTTATCTTCAAAGAAATGTTGGCTTATTTCTTCTCTCTCCCTCCCAAAGCAGACCATAAAATAATGTTCCCAGTTTTGCTGCTTCAAGCCAGTTTTGCTCAGCTCTGGCTTCGAGACAGTCCATTCAAATTCTGTTGCAACATATTCAGGACATAGCCATCTAGAGCGTTTCTAACCCCCAAGAGCTGGTGCATGATTCTGCACTTTGATTAGCCACTAAATAGCAAAGTGAGTGGCTGGAAGATGACATCTTTCCAACTCCACTTCTGCATCTTTCTGATGTTCTGTGACTGACTGT
The DNA here is from genome assembly GCA_948474755.1 of Ctenosaura bakeri. Taxonomy (NCBI): domain Eukaryota; kingdom Metazoa; phylum Chordata; class Lepidosauria; order Squamata; family Iguanidae; genus Ctenosaura; species Ctenosaura bakeri. Next base: position 10,384 of record CAOLHI010003554.1, on the reverse strand, counting down.
TAGTCCCACACAATCTGTGTATTTTTGGCTGGCTCACAGGGAAAAGTCAACGCTGCTGTGTCAAAGGGAGGCGCACAGATGCACGATCTCTTCAGATGCTTGTCACACAAGGGCTTTGCTCCAGAGGTCCCAAGAAGTGCACTTTACCCTGGAGTAGCATTTTGATGGCCCAAATGCATCTCATCCTTGTACTGTTGTGTTTTTTTAAGATATATGTCACTGCATCTTTCTCATAAGCCCTTTTCTCATAAGCCTCCTCGTATATTATGTGTGAAAGGCTACTTCACTGTCACATATTGCTTCTTTTTTAGTTGCACACCTAAGCAGTGGAATAGTAGTAAATCCTGCATTGCAGATGTTCAGTATGACCATTGTCACAGCCATGCTCTCCCCTCCAGGAGAATTCAAAAATGCAGGTGGCTGCAGTGAGCCATGTCAACAAACCAGTTCTGATTTTGTCTCCATGAGCCTTGTTGTAAAACGGATGGGTTTTAATTGCCATTGTAGGCCATATCATAGCCTTCAACTGTCCTGCTTTGGGAGAGACTTAATCCGCTATTATTAATCCGCTAATCAGGACTTAATCTGCTATTATTCCACTTTTACAGTTACTTTTAAAATGTCCCGGTTTCTCTCTCCACCTCTCTCCTTCACTATTTGTTCTCAGTGTACTTAATTGCTGCAAACTGAGGCAATTTCTGCACTACATTGGAGTTTAGGGAGAGGCCTCAGAGGTTATGGGTGGGGGGGTGATGAGGGCGGTCTGCCCTGGGTGGTAATTTTGGGGGGTGCCCTGTCCAACCTGGCTACGCCCTTGTGCAACCTGGCCATGCCCTGTGTGACATGGCCACACCCCTCAGGACACGGTCATGCCCCCTGTGCAATGTGGCCATGCCTCCTGTGTGACATGGCCATGCCCCTGCCCCTGTGCCCCCCACCTGAATTCCAAGCTACGTGGCTGAGGAGCCTTTAGAATTCTCAGCCAGTGAGTTCTTTGACCTCAATAAACTAGAAACCCCAGAATTCCATAGGAGGTTGAAAACGGAATAATAGCACTATAAAAGCATAGCGCAGAAATGGCCTAACTTCATAGTGCAAATGTACTATTTTGTACTCAATTAAGTTGTGGTGGGGGAGAGGGAGGGATGGAATCTTGTCCTTCCTAGTAGGCTTAGGCGAATGCAGACTTCTGTAGTCTCTTCCAGCTTGTGTGTTCATCCTTATTAATAATGCTTGTCATCTGGTTCACCTTCTGATGTTGTTTGGCCACGTGTGTTCTGGTTATCCTCTATGAAACATTGGAGTATGCACCAAATACTTTGCATTACAACAAGGAGAGCTGACATCAGTACATCATTGCCAGATCTATTGCATTTTCCCTCACTGTTGTAAGAACTGCAGCTAAGATCAGAGGCACAGAGAGGGCAGGAGGGGAAGAGATTGGTACATAATGTGCTGATCCTTGCTAATCAGAAATTTGCAGTGCTTCATCTCTGGGAATTCTGACTTTCTATACCATTGCACCTCAGCTGGCCTGAGACCAGAGAATCTAAAGGCATGTTATTACCTCTGTAATCCAACCATAAAGTGAAATTCCTAGGTCTCTTTCCCCCATCTTCAGATGTTAAATTACTAGAGAGGAGCCATTTTTTCCATAGTAATTCCCTTTGTGGAAGTTATTTTTAATCCAAAATTACCTGGTGTTATTTTTTTAGAATCAGAAATGTATATTGAAAGCTAAGAGTATATTCTACATTTCACAGTTATAGCAGTTTGATCCCAGTTTAATGGCCATTTCACCTGCCTATGAAATACAGCAAATTGTAGTTTGGTGAAATAATTCTCCCCTAGATAGCACTACAAAAATGATATAGGAATGCATGAGAGACCTCTAGTCAAGAGAGACCTCTAGTCAAGTGCCGTACCACCAAACTATAAATCTCAAGTTTCCATAAGATGGAGCCATGACCATTAAAGTGGGATCAAAGTACTATAACTATGTAGTGAGGATACACTTCTCTGTCATGTTTGCCTGGGTGTTCAACAGCAGCTGATATTGGACAGCTGTAACTGTTTTGACCTCATTGTTTTTATCATGATTGTACAATATATAGAGCAGGTGCGGAGAAATTCAAGCCCTGAGGCCAAATAATATGTTTTCATTTGTCTTTGTCACCAGCTGCTGCTGTTGCTTCCCTTAAGTCATTTCTAAAACCTATAGTGTTCTTGCAAAGATTTGGTCAGAGGGGGTTTGCCATTGCCTATTTCTGAGGCTGAGAGAGTGAGGTTTGCCCAGGTCGCCCAGTGGGTTCCTGTGGCAAAGCAAGTATTTGAACCCTGTTCTCCTGGAGTCCGAGGCCATTTCTGCAGTACACTCTTCTGGTGCGATTATTGCACTTTCAACATCCTATGGAATCCTGGGGTTTGCAGTTTGCCGGCCCCTCCCTAAACTGCAAACCCCAGGATTCCATAGGATGTTGAAAGTGCAATAATCACGCTAGAAGAGTGTAGTGCGGAAATGACCCTAGTGCAACACTCAAACAACAACATCATGCTTCTTATAATGGTGTCTTTATTTTCCACTGATCTGAAAGCCTCCTTCATGCCTTTTATAATCACAATGCAAGGTTTTAAAAAAAACCAAACAAAGCTCAAAGGAGACACTCATATATTTGCAAATTCAGGAGCTCTGGTTGATCACAGTTCTTAATGGAGTTTACACTGCCATTCCCACCATGTATGGAATGGCTGTTCAATGAACCTTGGCTATCTTGTATGTATTTGGGGTGCCTCTTTCCCAACTCCATTTTCATTCGGAGGCATTTCTTAGAGAAAATGGCAAATATTCACCTAAGCCCTGGAAGATCACAGATCCTAAATAATTTCGTTGGTGCACAGACTGCTAGATGTAACTGATTGCCCCCAGATTGTGTTAAAAATTCACAGTTTTATCCCATTGCATCCTTTCCCAATGGTAAGTCTCAGAACTTTAACAACCGACTGTTGACAATAAGACATCAATATTGAAGCATTAAAGAAAATCAATTCATTGGTGTTAAGGTTATTAATTGAATTTGTTAATGAATTAGTTAAATTAAAAATCCATTAAGTTTGCTAAAAATGTCCAGTAGCAACATAACATAATGAGAACTGTTACTTAGAGGTAGCATCATTCATGATTTACAATTCAAATAATGAGTGATGAAAATAGTACTGAGTTAGGGGTAACAAATTAATTTTAACTGGTTATTTCCAAGTTCTGGAGTCCCCACATATCCTTGGGCTACAATATCCATCATCCTTCACCACATGGGAGAGTAGTCCAACAACATCTGTCAAATCATCATTGAAAAAAATGCTATAGAAGCCTGGTGCACACAAATTACCTTCTGAGATTTCTGGTCCAGGTACAAGTTTGTGATGTGGTTTCTTGATGAAATCACACTTCCAGATCCTTCACATGGAGGTTCTTTCAGACAAAAATTGTTGTGTCCTGAATCCCTGGCACTCTAGGTCCCAGCATCTTCAGATAGGGCTGGCAAAGGCTCTTAAACCCTAGAGAGCTGCTATCCATGGTGCAGAAGAAATCTACTTCATCGTGACACTCCCTCGTAGCCATATCCACCAGGGGATTCAAAAATGCCAGTAGATCTATTAACAAAACAGTTCTTGCACTTTGCCTCCCCACCAAAAGTGGGTCTTTTGTAAAGCTAACAGGTCTTGGGCTTTTCTATAAACTAATGGGGCAGCCCACAATATTGCCACAGAGCTACTATTTTTGCATTAACTCTGCACCATACATTGTTGTGGGGAAGATCCTTCCGCCTGCTCCCCTTTGGCACCAGCTACCACTAGTATTGTACATGAGCCCATATGAAACAAAGAAATGGGGGTGGGAGAGATGATATGGTCATCACTGCTAATGGAAATGCCCTGTCGTTCTGACCCCCAGCCAGGGACTCCAGTCACTACCAACCAAGGTAGACAATACAATGGCCATTTCCACACTACACTGTTATAGTGCTATCTTTCCACTTTCAACACCCTGTGGAATTCTGGGGTTTGTAGTTTCCTGAGGATAAAGAGGTCTCTAGCTGAAAATTCTAAATGCTCCTCCCTAAACTGCAAACCCCAGGATTCCATAGGATGTTAGAAGTGGAATAATAACAATATAACAGTGTAGTGCAGAAATGGCCTAAGCTAAATAGATAAATTCTGTATGAGGCAGCTACTCCATGTACATGTCAAGGACAAGGGGAAAGAGATGGTGATCCACACTGTCTTGTGCACAGAAGCTACCTGTAGTTGTTTGCCATTGTTAGAGAAAACAGACCTGATGAGTTCTTAGACTGACCCAGCGCAGGCTGTGTTGATGAGGGGCACAAGATCTCCAGAACATTCAGCGCCTTCCTTTTTCTATGCATATGAAACGACTGGTGTTGCTACGCCACAGAACAGTGCAGGTCAAAGCAGGACAAGCAAACACAAGCTATTTTGCATTTTTCCCCCTTGCCAAATAGTTGTGCTCATGCGTTGTGCTTATTCTTAAGGAATGACTGCTTTTGGATGGAGGGAAAAATTAATATGCAAGCAAATGTACAGGTTCTTAAGTTAATCCTCCTTGTATACTGGCAGATTCTTCTTTGCACTCCTAGGCACAGCTGCCAAAAGTACCCATTTTGAGAAAGCTAACTCACATGAGGGTTAAACTACAGCATAAAGCTGGGTGGCCGCTTTTATAATACCATTCAGTTACACTTCGAAGCCAGGAGGGAGGAGGAATAGCACCGTGGAGCTGAAATATATTTAAGTGTTGTTAAACTGATTTAACAAGGCCGGAAGGCAGAAGGACAAGTCTCTTTGATATTAAAGTGGCTTTATTAGCACAGTCTTTACAGCTGTTTGAAACTGGTGGTTTCTTTGTTTTATCAATTTGCATGAAAATCCTTTCCGCTGAACATTCTTTAGCTCTCTCCTAAGAGAGAAGGGTTGGGTAGAATCTGGTCCTCGGTTCAAACTACACTGCTTGGGTTTGGACAAGATGCTACTCTTGTGATGTTGCTTGCATTACAAAAACATGCTTGCCACACAGTTAGTAAGGAGACTGTGGTATACAATGTTGTGTGAAGTGTATTTGAATATGGATGACTATTGCTTGAGAGAAGGAAAGTGGAAGGTGCTATTGGAAATATGTGGTGAGAATGAACAGGAGAGAGACAGGTTGAAATTAGGAGCGGAGAATAGGAGAGACCTGTTCAGGGGTTCCCCTGAACATATATAGGAATAAAACTGGAGACAGGATCATGAGTGCATGCTCTCCAAACATCTCAATTTGACAGGGACAGATCCAGGTAATAGTCTACCATCCCATATTTTTAGCTGGTTTTAAAATTTCCTAGTTTCTCTCTCTTCGCCCTGCTTTCCCTCTTGGTCCTCTCAATTGCTGCAAACTGAACTCAAAGTGCAAAAGTAATTTGCGCTCCATTAGCAGCGAGTAGAATTCCCAGTCAGTTCAGGCAAGAGCAAACTGCTGCAGCCTCTACTAACTTGTGTATTCATCCTTATTCATACCTTTTGCCCTTTTGACCACACTCTGACATTGCTTGGATGTCTGCATCCTGATTTTTCATCTGTGAAATGTTTGAAGATATGCAGATCTATCAACAAAACAGTTCTTGCACTTTGCCTCTCCACCAAAAGTGGGTCTTTTGTAAAGCTCCAGTTTACAGTTCTCTAAACTAGGGGCTGAATCTTTGGTAGTTTCATCCTTTGGAGTATGAACAAAGAATTTCAAGAGTTTTCTCCTCACTGTTTTTGCAAATTTTCCCACCTTGTTTTTCCTGGTCCTTCAAGACTCTGAAAATTTTGAACAAAAACACTGATTTTGTGCAAAAATGTTTTTACAGAAAAAACATTGGACTTTTTTTTTAAATAACTATGTTTGAACAGAAATCCTAGTTTGATACCAAAGGCAACATTTTCTGCATGAACTCTGTTTTTTCCCCACAAAAAGAGAACTCTTTTGTACAAATGTATTTTTCACACAAAAATGCCAAAATGAGAAAGATCTTATAGTGGTTGACCATTTTCTCAACCAGATTTCCAAATGTGTCAGGATGCCCTTTGTCACCAAGGATGGGAAAACTGCAAATTTTCTTTACTTGCAGTTTTAAATCTATTGAGCAGAAAGACAATATACTTTGACTGAATTCTGTGTCCATACCTTAGACTACAAAGTTTGTTCTTGGATTGCAAGGGCACCCTCTAGTGCTAAATATCTATATTTACGTTATACACTCAGAGGATCATGTTTAGCAATAGTAATAATTATAGTTTTAATTTTAATGATTATGATGGCAACAACAAAATTAAAAATGCACATGGTATAATACAAAGAAAATAAACTAAAGACAGGTCTCTGCTCCCAAAAGGTTACAGCATAATTCAGAGTATATGGTAGAGACAAAGAGTTGTGCTGTTAATTTCAGCGGAGAATTAAAATGAAGGGATTTACTCAATGCAGATTGGGGGGAAAGAAGATTGATCCTCCTCCACCCCAAACCTTACCCCAAAAATCCCTGGTTGAGAGTATAAAAGACACAGAGAATATTGAGTGGATCTTTAATACAACACCCCAAAGTCAGATAGAATAGAATTAGGAAGTTGTTTTGGCTCAGCTAGTAAGATGGAATCATGGTCTGTACCGCAGGACAGCACAATATTTTGAGCGGGCATAGGAATCATGGAGCCTTGCAGAGGCTGCTAGACTGCAACTCCAAGCATCCCTAACTAGCACAGGCATTGATGAGGAATGTTGGAAGTTTCAGTCCAATAACATAGGCAGAGTTTATGGCAGGGGGGCAAGGGGGGCTCATGGACCACATGGAGGGTCCAGGGCCATTTTTGTAGCCCCCAGGGTTCAAAAATCATTTGTTTTGCCCCAGAATGATCACTGGGGGTATGGAGGGCATTTCCACCATGCCTGGACCCCTCCTGAACCAGCCAAGGATCAAAATGATTTTTTTAAAAAATACTTTTTGCCTAAAAATGACCCAATATGCCCTTTAGAGGCCCGGGAAGTCCCCTAAACATCAGTGAGAATGTCCCCATGTTGTCTTCTAGAATATGTTTGGAGGCAAAAAAAATTTTTTGTTTAGGAACAGATGCAGTGGAGGGGTGGGTCTCCAGGGTTTCTTGGGGGGCTAATGTGCCCCCCAGCCTTCCACAGTTGCCCACTCCTGGTTCATAGGGTGTAGAATACATTGTGTGTAGAATACAATGTGCACAGCCCCATCTGGGGGTCAAGAAGGGCAACTGGGGAGAGATTACTACTAGCTCACTCTGCCAGCAGGATAGAGCTGCCTTTATATGGGATAAGTAATACTATTTATATCACTTTGAACTATTTTCTCATCACTGAGCCATACTTTTTACCAAAATGAGCAGGTTTTTGTTCTATCCAAGACAAGCCTTAAGCTGTCCGCCCCGCCTCCCACCCCAGGTGGATCCCCGTTCACTGACATTCTCCTTTTCTTCCTTTTCTTCTGAAATATGTTGGCCCATACTGTGCATAAGTCACACCTTCCAACATTTCTCAGATGTAAACCGGGACGTGTGGCCAAGCAACATCTAAGTGTGGTCAAGATGGTAAATATTACTAACATGGAAGAGCACACAAGTTAGGAAAGGCTGCCACAGTTTGCTTTTGCCTGAGCCCACTGGAAAGAGCAAGATCTGCCTGCTCCTTCCCCTCTTCCCACTGCTAAGTTAGGCCTTTTCTGCATGACAGCGCCGTCTCAGCATGGGGACACGCTGCTGGTCTGCAATATGTGCCACCTCACGATGTTGTCACAGTCCCGCTCCTCTTGTGTTCCCGGCTGTCGGTATTGCACAGTATACCATTACTGGAAAAAATCTGGTAATGGCTTCCCCTCATGCAACAACTGTGTCACTGGTGGCCATGCAGGAAGGGCAGAAGTGCGATTGAGGGCTTCCTCCCTCAGTGCAGCCTAGGAAGAGGCCAGCTGCACTGCAGAAATAAGGAGCGTGTCCCAGCAGCCAGCTAAGTGCAGAGGAGAGCATTTGGGTCTTGCTCTGATCCCAACAGGCACTATTGGGATTGCAATGGGATGACATGGGATTCAGGCACAGCCTTAATTGTGTGCATACTACACTTGGACTTTGAAATTAGTTTGCAGCAAACAAAGTAAGCTGAGGACAAAAGGGGGAAAGTGGGAAGAGGAGAGAGAAACTGGGAAATTTTCAAAGCAGTTGAAAACTTGGGATGACAGAGGATTAAGTGTGTCTGTCACTGTCAAATCAGGACAGTTGGAAAGTGTGGCGGTGTTGCTTGAAAGTGCAAAAATGCAATCGAGTTTTCAGAATTCATTCTAGCTAGTCAGTAGGGAAGTTGCGATCTTATCAGCAGGGAATTTGCAACAAACAGGTCTGATTGACAGAGCGGAAGGAGAAAGCTCAAGAAGACTTTTCAAGCTTGGAACCAGGGGGCTTTCATGTACCAAGGTGACCCCTCTTTAAAGCGGAGAATTAATGATGTTCCAACATTCTTGTTCAACCCTCCTTCCCTTTTGCCACTTGAAATATCCTATTAAATGTTAATTCATCAAGAATACAGCTACTGTGTTCTTATTTCCCCTCCAATGCCATCTTTAAACTTTCTGGCTAAACTTGTGAGGCCAAAAGGGACATTGATCTGAAACAAAGATGCTCTACATATTCTGTAGGTCTTTGATGCTTAATTAGATAAACTGAGGGAGATATTGAAAGAAAAGTAATTTAAAAGAAAGAATGCTTCTAAGTTCTTTCTCTGATACACAATGCAATTAAACTGCATGTGAAAACTAGCTAAACACCCCTCCTCTAAATCAGGGCGTGGAACTTTTGTCAAAGCCACATTTGCTGATTTTAGAACTGGATTACTATCATAGTGGATGCAAAGCAAAGCTTGGCCATTCTAGATATGGTATTCTGGGAGCTGCAGCCTTCCCAAAATAACTTTTTCAGGCTCTGAATAATCTGCTCCCTGCAGGAAGTCCTGTTTGGGAAGGGGAGAAGAAGAGCAAGGGAGAGAGATTCTCCTTTGCCTCATCTGATCTTAAGTAGCAACAACATTTTATCTGAAGCAAGTTGAAAGCAAGTTGAAATGGCTTGCAAATCAGTTACTGAAATGCGCTTGGGCATCCAACAATATTGGGATTTGCTTCTGTAGCATGATCTCTTTTAACACCATAATCATCTTCTGGGTAATTCTAGGGTCCCTGGCAACTGATGGCTCCCGTGCCAGCGCAGTGGTGAATCCATTCTGGGTTTTAGTTGAAACTTTAAAAGAGCTACCCAGCTGGCTGGACCTTTCCCCCAAATTAGATTCAATACCTTGGATAATGCCTTCAAAGTCCCCCCTGCTCTAGAGGCCACCAGCTGCCATGCCTAGGCCATGAATGGGCAGATTTCAGGTCTGTGGGATCAACTTTCTCAGGCCTCTGCAAAGTAGGTCACCTGCCCACCTGCTTTTTTACTTCTCCTTCTTCCAATAGCCAGCAGAACAAATTCTTACCAACATCCGTTATTGTAGTGGATAGTGGCATTCATCTCAGTGGGATGATGAATCCACTCTGGGTTTTAGCCTGGCCTTCAAATGAGCTATCCATTTTGGAAATAGATTCGGAACTTTAGATAGGTCCTTTAAAGTTCAAAACTAAGGCCATTTCTGTGTCTCAGCTCATTGCCACAATGATCTGTGGACATCCCAGCATCACCAGTCCCAAGGCAGGAGCGGTTTTCCACCACTCCGTTCCACACGTGTCCCTCAGTGGTGGAGAAGTAGCAGCATTAATGCTGCCGCTCCTTCCGCATTACAGCTTCCATAGTGATGCCTTTTCCCTGCCCTTTCCTCACCTCATGATACCTGATTGGTCACCTTTTTCCAGGGCCTTTTTTCCTATTGGGGAGTATCAGACGCATCCGTGCATCCATTCATCAGGGCTCCCACATTGACAATGGGGGCTGGCACAATCACGGAACCGCACACCACCAGGTAACAGGACAGTTGTACAAATAGGGGTCAATAATAACTTTTTCCGTTATTGACATAGGGCACTATATGGGCAGGTTAAAGGCAGTTGATAGCAACAGGTTGCCCATGTCATGTGAAAGCATGGCTCCTGGAACCATGATCACCTCTTGCTCTGACGGGTTGACACAGCCATGCAGAAATGGCCTAAAACCTAAGTGTTATCACGGTTATGATATGTTGGGTGAAAGCACTAGATATCCTTTTGATATCAAATAATTTGGCCTTTGCCTGACCTTTCTCTGCCACCCGACTCCACATGTTTGCAGAGGTCCACCAGACAAGCACGTATTA
>CAOLHI010003553.1:0-168200 GCA_948474755.1 Ctenosaura bakeri | reverse complement strand
TACAATTTGCACAAAATATCTCTGCGCAAAACTAGCCTGATTCCCCTTTGTGGGGTGAAGAACACACACAAACAAGCACTAAAGGACAGACTAATTAATCAAAATGGTCCAATTCATTCAGTGTTTCTGCTTTTGTTTTTCCTCTAAAGCCAATGCACAAAGTAACCATCATCATACTTTGTATAAAAATCATCTGTGCCATTTGAAGGGAAAATAGTCTCAAAAGTGCAAAAACTCTTCAGAAATGCACCCAAAAATTGACCGTTGGAATCCCGTCAACATCTTATGTGTGCACATTTCCTTAGTTGAACATTCTGGTCTGATCCAGAATGGGCATATCCACAGTGATGTTGCGGGGGGCAAAGTGAGGCATGTGGTGCCATAATTGTACACTGAAGTGGATTGTGTGTTGATGCACACAGATAAGTATTGCACATTTGATTGTGAAACATTGCAGTCCATTAGCTAGTTGGCATTCTGCTACTACTGCATAACTCCATGACCAGTTAGTTGTGCTTGGATTTCCTTGAGGTAAGATCTTGGCCTAGCCAATGAGAAGGAAAAAAATGCAATTTTTTACTCTTACATGAAAGAATAAGATATACTAGGATTTATATCCCCAGTTTAGAATACTTGTTTCCCATTCTGTGGGGTTGCATTCCAGATGTGGAAAGGTTTTCCTGAGAGTGAGAACTTCCGGGTGTTGGCAGAAAACTGTGATGGTAGGAGACATCTTCTTGTACAGAAAAAGACAGTTGCATTTGGCAAAGGAAAGAAAGCTTGACTTCTTTTTGTCTGTGAGCTCACGCTGTCACTTCTGACATATTTCCTAACATGATCAGATATTCCTTTTGAGTGTGACTGTTCTTCAGCGGCACTCAGCAAGGTTTAGTAGCTTCCATTGTCACCACAAGTGAACGATGCACATATTCCTCTTAGCATATGTGACTTATCACATACATTTTTAAAAATGCAGCTCTCTTATTAAGACATATGTGATAGGATACTTCAGCAAATGCGGATGGCTGTTGGCTAAAAGCCACGCACTAATAAGTTGAATTGACTCTAACTGCAGTTGACATCTGTTACGATATGAAAAGAGGAAGGGGGGATGACACAAAGGTTCTCAGTTGTCATTAGTATAAAAAAATATTCTTTGCTCTTCCATGTTGCTGACGTTCTGGCTGTCTGGTAAAATCAGATTTCATTCACCGCTAAGGAATCGTTTAACACTAGGTTTGAGTTTTAGACCTTGAAAGCAGAGTCCTTTGCGGGATTGTGATGGAGGTTCTTTGAAAGTACAGTATCGGAATTGATATGAAAACCCTACATTCCTCTGGACATTTCTGCACTACGCTGATATAGTGCTATTATTCCACTTTCAACCTCCTGTGGAATTCTGGGGTTTGTAATTTTCTGAGGCCAAAGAGCTCTCTGGCTGAGATTTCTAAATGTCCCTCCCTAAACTGCAAACCTTAGGATTCCACAGGATATTGAAAGTGGAATAATAGCACTATAATAGTGTAGTGCAGAAATGGTCTCTGTCTTATGTATGAGGCTAATCTTTAAATCAGCCTGGACACTTTGATCTGTACACTGCTCCATTTGCCACTTTCTGAGCATAAAAGACAGGGGCTTCTTGGAAATGGTGCCCATGCATTTCTGCAAGAGTCTCAGCAAACCATTCCTTTTTTGTGCTTTAACTATTGTTTGAACTGTGGCCTGAATCCTCTTGCTGAGTCCTGCCCCTTGAATCATTTGTTGAATGAGGACTCGAACATAGATAATCTAATTGGGACTAACAGTAGGACTCAAGTTCATGATTATATCTTTTATACTAAACTTCCTGATAGCTGTGATTATCGGGAAGATAAACGACCAAATAAATTACTAGAAAGTACACCTAAAAGAGAATCCTTTTAGTTAGAAAGGGATGGAATGAAGTGACTGACAGTCTCTTGCAGTAATGCATTATATCATCTGAGTGCCGTTTCCAGAAAGGCTGCTCCTTTTGTGTTCACCAGCACCAGTTCTGATGATGGTGGGATATAACACTGTATGCCAGTTTGTTAGCACCTCGACTGTCATGGCTACATCATATAAAATCCTGGGATTTGTGGTTTGGTGAGGTACTTAGAATTTTCTGCTAGAAAGCTCTAAAGTACTCCCCTGAACTACAGCATTAGAACTCTAACAGAGAATGTAGAGCCCCTTGCCAAAATACAATGCCAAGATTCCACAGGCTGGAGCCATGTCAGTTATAGTGACATCAAAGTGCTCTAACTGTGTAGTGCAGATATACTCTTCAGGTAATGAGAAGGAAACTACGGGGTATTATCCATCTTTCTTCCCTCCTTCCTTCCTTCCTTCCTTCCTTCCTTCCTTCCTTCCTTTCTTTAGTGTCTGGCACTGGAGGTTATAGCAATGCCGCTGCTCTGTGGTTTTTTCCACAACGACTCTGTAAAAAACATGCAGAGATTCTACATCACGGTGTGCATTTTGTAACTGTACAAATCCACACCTACATTGCAGAAATGCAATGAAACCTTGAAGGTGGATTGTGAAGGTGCTCATCTGAGAACTGGCAAGAGTGTTCCAATGTACATCAGGCACTCCTAATGAGCATCAGGCACTTCTGATGCATATCAGAGACTTCTGTTGCACACCGGGCATTTCCCGTGCTCTTTGGATACCTGTGATAAGCATTGGGCATTTCTGATGTGCACCGCACACTCCTGTTGTGTTCTACCTCTTCCTAGCTGGTGTCTGTATGCTCATTGGGGCGTGGTGCATTGCTAACTCCATTGGCTACCCTTCTTCACTGGATGGCAGTATGTTGCAACACATGGCACCCCCAAGGTGAATACGAACATTGCAAAGCTGTTCAAGTTTATTTCCCGCACAACTATGTCCGCTAAAGAAGTAGCCTCATGCTGAGTTCCAGCCTATGTCATTACAATTGTAGGTAGTCGTATAGGGATGTGGGGGTGGGAGGGGTGATTTGCCCTAGGCAGCAGTGTTTTTGGGGCGTCCTGGCCTATAGCCATGCCCCCGCATGCCCTGGCCATGCCTCCATGCACCGCAGCCATGCCCCTGTGCACAGGGGCCCTGCCACTCATGCTGTAGCTCTGCCCCCCACCCGCTCCACACACTCCAAGCTCTGTCACTGATTGTAGGTAAACACTTCTCCTTCTAAGCTTCCCTGTAAATGTACAAAGACTTGTCAATAGAGTTAACCAGTTAAATATTTCTAGCCAGTCCCCATTTCATAGAGTCATAGAATCACAGAGTTGGAAGAGACTCCAGGGGCCATCCAGTCCAACCCCCTGCCATGCAGGAACCCCCATCAAAGCACTTCCGATAGATGGCCATCCAGCCTGTGCTTAAAAACCTCCAAAGAAGGAGACTCCACCACACTCCACTGAGGCAGCATATTCCACTGCTGGACAGCTCTGACCATCAGGAAGTTCTTCCTGAGGTTCAAGTGGAAACTCCTTTCCTGCAGCTTAAATCCAGTGCTCCTTGTCCTAGTCTCTGGAGCACCAAAAAACAAGCCCACTCCCTCCTCGACATGACATCCCTTCAAATATCTAAACATGGCTATCATTTCCCATCCCGTAAGGTGTGGCTCTTTATAACAAAATGGTTTTGAATTTGTCAATTGGCTCCTGCCTTGCAGTGAACTTTTTTTTAAAAGATGAAGAGGAAGCAGGAACATGGCGGTAAGCCCTAGGGATGGAAGTACATTTCAAAAAAAGGTAGCTCCAAAAAATGGCAGTTCTCAAGTCCCTCAGGCAACTTCATATACCATCTACTAAGTGAGTTACACTTGAAGTGTAAGTCACAGCGTGTGTATGCCTTTAAATCATTTGCTGACTTATGGTGACCCCATGAATTCCATAAGGTTTTCTTAGGAAAGAAATACTCAGAGGTAATTTTGCAAGTTCCTTCTGCCGAAATATAGCCTACAGTGCCTGGTCTTCATTGACAGTGTCCCATTCTGCTTAGCTTCCAAGATCAGATGGGATCTGATGCCTTTAGGATATTTAGCCCATAAGTCAGACCACCCCATAATAGTACTAAAATCATAGCTCATGGAATCCCTCTGCCAGCATAGCCAACTAGAATTTGTAGTCCAAAAAAAGTATAAATTTCCCCAAAACTCTGTTTCTCCCTGAAATGTGGAAGATGATTATAAGGTGCCAGTTCCTTAAACTGCCAAGAGACTCATGTATACCAGCTCAGGTTCCATAATGGAGGAAAAATAGGTTATAAAATGAAAGAAATAATAGAAGCCTGTCTGTGTTACAGGCATAGTTTCTGTTGGCTCCGATAAATGCTGGGAATGATTCTGACGAGTTAAAGGTTGGGGCAAGAAAGGAATTATAAGACACAAGTTTTTTAAACTGTTTGCCAAGAACATATTAAATTCCTTTTGATTACATCGCACAAATCCCTTAGTACTGTTTCCTTTTATTATTTTTTTTAATGTAAATTCTGACTTTTGCAAAGCTCATACAATTCAGCTATCCCCATGTGGCTTTATTTGAGCTTGATTGTCTCTTTAGATCTTTCCCCTTTCTTTGCAGTTTCTTTCTGATTTAGTCCAGAATTGTCACAGCTGCCTAAAGATGTACTACTCTAGGCATAAAATAATAACTCAATTTCTTTATTTTTCTTCTTTCTTCTTTTGCCTTTATTGGGGGGATTTATTCTCGCAACATCTTTTGCAAGGTACATTTTTATCAGGCGGGAGATAACACCACAGAGCTCTTTTCATGCCTTAGGAAAGCAGCCATTCCTGGCACAGTCCAAGCTGGCAGATCAACTCTACACTTACCCCAGTGGGTATTAAAATTATATGTAGCCTACAGAATATGAATCTTTTTCAAACAGCTACCACTTTGGATGCACAGATATGTGCCCAGATATATTCCTTTGGCAAAGAACTGAAACATGGCATAGCTTGTACTATTTTTAACTTCACTCCTAACAGGTTGCTAAAAAAGACCATATAGGATAGAGATGAGGATTTTAAAAGAATGAATTCTTTTTATCGTTGGTGCCAGGGTTTAAATAGGACCAGAATTTGGTGATTTTTTCAATCCCACACTCAAACTCAACCCATACCAAAGAGGAAACTGCACTAGAGCATTGGACAGATCATGGCCTAAATGCTGTTGGTGTGATGCGCATGCATAAATTTGCTTACACATGTTGCACTTTTTTTGACAATGAGTATGACAATGGTCATACTCAGCTCATAGTTGTAGAAGTGGGTTTCTGCAAATGTAATCATTTCACTTGCAGTTGGACATTCTTGGATAGTGTATATCTGTTAATTTCCGAGCTAGTACAAAGTGTTGGTCATTACCTTTAAAGCCCTACATGGTTTGAGTCCAAGTTACATGCAGGATCACCTCCTCCCATACAATCCACTCTATGCGCTTAGGTCCTTTGGAGGCCATTTACTTAAGCTGGCCAGGACTAGACTGGCAACGGTCACCGAAAGGACCTTCTTGTCAGCCAGCTGTAGACTGTAGAATGACCTGCCAGAAGGGATTTGACTGCAAAATAGTCTGAATTCAAAAAAGTACTAAGGACCTATCTCTTCTGGCAGGCCTACCAAGTCTATTTTTAATTATAATATAATATATTTTAATTATGATGTATTTGCATTTTAAATGGTTTTATCTGTTTTTAGTATATTTTAACTGTGATGTGTTTTTAATTGTATTGTAATTTATGTTTTACCTGCCTCAAGCCTTGGGGAGAGGTGGGTAACAAATAAAAATGTGTTGTTGTTGTTTGTCATTGCCTTCACTGTATCAGCTGATCCACTGAGACTGTGCAAACAGACACTGTGCACTCCCCATGTACAATGGGGCAATACGCAAGCACACATATGCAACTGGTTGCACACTGCTGGTGTTCAGCGAAAAATATGGTGCAAGAGAATCAGTATGTAAGTGTAGATTTCTGCTGCAGAAATAGGATAGGGTATCTCATAGGTCTCAAATTAACTCTTAAATCTGAGTCACTCTCAGCACACACAACTTGGTAGTTTATGCCTGGAGGAAACGATGGCCAGTGTCCTTCTAGCACAAATGATGTGCTTGTGGCTGTATAATTCCACACTGTGTGGGAAAGGGGGATCCAACTCATGCTACTGATTGTGTACAGAAGCGGCTGACGGCTCCTGTATTAGGGAGCGGGGAATTTGCCATCCGTTTTAGCAGCAGCCTTTGGTTTTAATTGCAGTGCCTCCACAGATGCTCCAGGTTGTACAGGAGCTATCCAAGTCCTGAAATGATGTTGGGACCAGCTGAGCCAGCTGCTAACATGAAAACCAAGGGCTGCCGTTAAAACTGAGGGTAGATTCTCTGGATTGCAATAACACAGCCACCCGCTACCTCTTATTGTCCAATTGATAATAGAACTGATTGCACACCTAGCTGCAGAACCCACTTCACATTCTGTTGCAAAGCCAGTTGTGCAGCCACTCCTACAGAGAGGCATATGATAGGACATAGGAGGGCACTACATGGCACAGTGGGCATTCAATGTCATGTAGATATAAAGGGGGGCATGGGGTAAATACTTTGAGAACCAGTGAGTTAGTCTCAGCTAGAACAGACCCATTGGATCAAATAGGGAGTCAACACATAGGCCAATGTTTATTCACTGGGGCCATTTCCACACTATAGTGTTAAACTGCCGCTATTCCACTTTCAATGCCCTGTGGAATTCTGGGCTTTGTAGTTTACTGAGACCAAAGAGCTCTTTGGCTGAGAATTCGAAGTGCCCTTCCCTAAACTACAAGCCCCAGAATTCCATCGGAGGTTGTTAGTGGAATAGCAGCACTTTAACACTGTAGTGCGGAAAGGAATGGGTCTAGTCTGGTTGGGAATAGCAATAGGATTTAGGCCACAATGTTTCGCATCATGTCTAGTTTCGCCCTCAGTTCACAGAGAAATGAGCTTTGTGCCATTGCTCAGTGTTGTCCTTTCTTCAGAGCATGTTGAATCACCTCTGAAATTACAATATTGTTCCCCCATTTACTCAGCACTTTATATATATATATATATATATATATATATATATATATATCTAATATAACAACAAGCTTTTATACGCCTTAAAAGGCTAGCAATTTCATTTTGTCAACCTTTCTATTTGTGTCTGCATGCAAATGTTAAACAACTTTTGATTTATTTATATTTTTTTAATAAATGAAGTTAGAAATGTATGTAGATTACCCTCTCCTCCTACCCTCCATTTAGGATCAATTAATATGAAAGGAAGAGGAGAAAACTAGCTAAATGTTTCAGAGGATAATAGCACTGCAAGGTTAATTTTGCTGCGTGCAGCATTTTCCGACAATTGAATTGCCTCTTATCCTCCCTGCAGGGTAGCTCCTGTGCTAGCAGTAATTGAGGCTGATTTTATTGGAAAATCACCTCTGGATGAGAATCAGACTCTAGAGGAAACAGTGGATGGGTACAAATGGGCTTTCTGGTGCCAGAGCTGCGTTGGGCTGGCCAGTATACCTCCAGTTTCCAATCTGTCGGTGCATTCATGCAACAAATTCATTAGCAGCCCTTCTGGCGGAAGAGAAGAATAACCATGTTTGGAACATTGGCTTTTGAATGGCTTTTTATTGTCCAATGCCACCACCACCATCACCTCCCCACTTGTGAGATAAAAAGTTTGGTGATCGAGCCCTGCTTCCCAACAAAAAGGTTTTACATTTTTAAAATATATTAACACTGGCAAGTTTTATTTTCACCAGGTAGTTTGTGCCTAGCCATGGCACAATTCAGGGATCTTTTGGGGGAGACATTTTTAGTCCGGGAAAAAGCTTTTTTCCAACAGAAAGTGACTCAATGGGAAGTGACCCCCACATCTCCTAATGCAAAGGGCACACTGCACACATAGGTCAGATTATGCCCACCCTGCTATGAGACACATGTGACCCCTGGATGCCATTTTTGTGGTCCTCAAAGATCACAAAAAAAGTGGGGGAAGGAAAAATTGGCCCAATTTTCGAGAAATGTTCCCCCCCAAAAAAAAAACCCATGAAGAAAGCTCTTTTCAAATGTGCAAAAACAGTCAGAAATGCCACCGCTCCCAAAAGCACCCAAGAATTCAATAGTACCTCCATTTTGCTTGCCAGATGCAACATCACTTCCTGTCTCTTGTTTTGAGAGGGACTGCTAACAGAAACTGAGGCACATGGCTTGGAAGGAGTGGCTTGATGGGTTTCAGAAAGGGTTGGCCCCTGGTCTGTATGTGGGTGCCCTCCCCTGCCCTATAGCATAAAGCAGATACATCATGGAAGAGAATGGGGTTGGGTCACATCCATTATATTAATCATTGGGTGCTCTGACATGCACTGTCTCCTTTCATAGGCCATTTCCACACGACTCTCTTATAGCGTGATGATTCCACTTTCAATCTCCTATGGAATCCTGGCGTTTGCAGTTTCAGGAGGGGCCAGCTGGCCCCTCCCGGAACTGCAAGCCCCAGGATTCCACAGGAGGTTGAAAGTGGAATCATTGCGCTATAAGACTGTCATGCAGAAATGTTCATACTCAGGTTGACTTCTAAGAAAGATCTAAGGACAGGGCTTGGGAAATTTACTTATTTGGACTATAGCTCCTCGGATTTCCCAGCAGTATGGTCAGTGGACACCCTGGCTTGGGGATTCTGGAAGTAATGATCCAGAAAAGTCACTTCCCCACATTTTGCTGAGTGAGAATGCAGACTGGATTTACTGTGTCTTACCTCTGGAGTTAGCATGGAGTTAGCATGATGGTTTAAGGAAAGGCTGGGGAAAATGTAATTGATATATCAGCCAAAGAGAAAACTATCTGCTTCTTTTGGATAATCAGGATATATGCCATCAAGTTCATTGGGGTCCAGGAAGCAAGTAGCTGCCTCTTGTAGTTCAGTCACAGCTCAGTTCCCAGTGGGTGTTGGTGAGATGATTGTATTTATCGAGTTTCTTCTGTCAGTCAAAGACCACAGCGTCTCCAACACATCACTGTGAACTCTTCTCTCTTCAGCTCACTTTTCAGTTGCCAGTGTTACAATGTGGAGCAACTCCTTCGCAGCCAGGCCGTATTTGTATTTCAAGTTGTTGTTTTTGTGAAAACATTGGGCAAAATCTTCTGAGATTCTGAATCTGCAGGAAGGGCTTGGAGGAACTTTATCCCTAGACCCAAATCATGGTACGTTGGCAAGAGAGATATGACACCTTCAACAAAAGGTTGTACACTCTGAAAACTATTCTGGTCTTCAGCCAGCTGGTGTTGGTATCAGATTAACATTTTTCAATAGGGCTTAGCTACAAGCTGGTGTCATCCTATTTAATACCATTCCAAATAACAACTGTCTTGCAGCAACTTAGAATTATGCTATTTATGATTGGATGACCAAAATCTTGGCTATAGTTAGGAATTTGCCTTATCTTCAATCAGATCACCATTCCATTTTAGTCCAGGATTATCCACTACATTTAGTGGCATAAGATAATACAATATACCACCTCATCATCCTGCACATGTCTGATCTCTTGTTTCAATTCAAGTTTAAGTTTGGTTAATACTTGTTTGGAAGATCACCAGGACATAGCAGGCTCCTCCTGCTAGGGTACAAAAAATCCTGCTTAAAATGCCAAATAGCTGCTGCCAGTCAGTGTTGACAGGACTGGGCTAAATGGCCTGATCAACAGCAAGACCGCTTCCAAACAGGAATATAAAATAAACACAAAAAGTGTTAAGAAACAACAAAAAGGAGGCTGCATGCAGTCTAAAAATGATATAGCTGTGTATTGTGGGATAGAATCTGGTGGAGTGGGTATCCTGAGTGGCCGAGCTGCCCAGGAACCAGAGTAGCCACTCCAGAAGGAAACCCAGACCATTAGTGGAAAGTAGAGTTTGGTGGACTGAGAGGGAAAGGTATATGTAGAAGGCACACTGAATTGGTTTTGTCAGACTTTAGCAAGGGCTAAAAGTCAGTCCTTTAGCCAGAAAAAGTCTCAGTCGTGAGGGCGCTTTGGGGGCGGGGGGTGAATCTGATCAGAAAGTGTGACCTAGATTTGGGAACTGAGTCTTTGGGCAAAAGGGTGGCCAAAGGGCTGTGTGTGAGAGACCTGTGCCTTTATGCTGATGTAGACATATAAGGAACTGTCTAAATGCATTCTGAAGATCTGTTTGAGCTTGGACATATATAGGAAAACCAATATTTTATTCTGGTTGCTATTTTAATAAAGATTATAGCATATTTTTATAAATTTTGACTCAGCGGAACGATTTTAAGTAGTTATAACCAACCAGAACCACACTACCATAGAGCATTAAAGGGGTTCTCAATAACAACTGAAAGGCTTTACCATTTTTACACATACCATCTCAATAGAAGATAGATTCATATGTTTCTGTTGTGGTGGAGACTGTCAGTTGGCCAGTGGATCCTCTCTGGATTTTAGTTTGAACTTTGAAGGAGGTACACTAAGGTGCTGAACCCTCTCTCCTAAACAGATTCATCACTATGGACAACCTCTGTAAAGCTCTATCTCACTCAACATGAAAGCCATCAGCCATCACTGTCCTACTGTCTGCTCTATCTGGTAGCTATCCAGTCCTTCTTAGTACCTGCTTCCGGGATACCAGAAAAAGATACTGTTTCAGAGACAGGGAAATTGTACCTCCAGATATTGTTGTACTCCCGTCTCTATCACCCTGGCCAGTGATGAGGAATGATAATGATAGTTCCCTGATCCTGATCTATTTCCTCCTGGAGCAGGACTGGGGGGGGGGTCCTGAGCAATGTGCAGTCCAGTGAGCTCCCTCCTCCAACTGTTATCTGTTGGTGATTGGCAACAACTCTGAATGGATCCATCTAGTTGTCATGTTGATGTCCTATCATGCCCCTAGAATAACATTACTCTAGAGCATACTGGATGCATAAAATTGTACCTGGACCCAGCCATTCTATACTGCTGAGATTGATAGGACCTAGAAAAAGGGAAAGTAAAGAGGGAGGCATCAGTGCTGGGACCTTTTAAGATGCTGGGGGCCCTATAGTTGCCCAAACATGCCAAGCAGAAACACAGATGCTGTCTTGGAAGGAATCACATTTGGAATCTTTGTCTCTATAGTAAGCAGATGACCAGCCATTGGTTGTCCTAATAAACCATGGTTTGTGGTAATCATGGTTGGTAGCTAATGCTTCACATTGCATGACAGATGATCAAACAAACTGTAGGTTCTCTTCCCCATTTTGGATTTGTTTTTTGTTTATTTATCTACCTTCCCTCTTCTCAGCTCCTGTTTCAGGTCAACCACTGGGGTGACAAGCAGGGACAAGCCATCTCTGGTTTTGGAAATCACAACAAGCCAAAGTTCATGAGTCAACCAAAAACAAACAAACAAACAAAAAAACCTGGCCACAGTTTGTCACTTCTGTTACAACAAGCCACACCATGGTTTGTAATGATGTGTAAATTCAGTTATCTTCTCTGAGGAAGTCATTATTATTCTTGGAAAAAGCCCACAGACAATCAGCAAAGCCATTGGTGCTCCAGGCTTACCCAAAAAAAATGTGGTACTTCTTAGCACTAAATATTCTAGGTGAATATCATTGTCTTGCTAACTTGAGATTCTTTACAATGCAACAGATATGTAAGAGAAAACAGACTGAGAGTGTATAAATATCTTTCCTTCAAAGTGTACTGCTACAATAATATTTTAAATACTTTTTAAAAAAAGATTATGAGCTCTTCCCAACCATTAACTGCCTGTAATCCTGTAATTACCCAAACTGGAAGAAAGAATGATGGCAAAGTTGTATATGAGAGCTTTCAAAGCCTCTTCTTAACCAAGCATGGCAGTTGGTGCAGTTTTCTGCGTTGGCTATCCATCCTACACTTTAATGTCTCAGCAGTTGGCTACAATTTTGTGGGCTTTTCTTTCTTTTTTTCATTGCAAGTGAGGTCTCTCAATTATGCAGCCATCATAAGTTTTGCCAACATGGAGTACAGATCGATTTGTGTTCATTAGAGCACAAAATTAAAATTTCATTGCGGCAACTATAAACGCGTTGGCTCAAAGAAGTCAAAATACTTTTCGGTATAAAATCTTGGATTAACTGTCATTGGCAAGTTTTAACTTTATTTTCTGTGCTGTTTATTTAAAAAAAACAGGAAAAATATTTGTGGAATTCCCTAATACACACATACCTTCTCCCCCAAGCAGGGTTTTTTTTGTCACCCATTCAAATGTACCACTGAATTTCTGCAGCAACCCAAAAATTCCCCCTTTTAGAAGATGAGTTGTGGTTTTTGAACAGCTTTAAAACCCCTTTGTAACAAGCATTTCTTGCTTCTGCTAAAAGCAGAATTGTTTGTTTGCTTCTTCTTTGTTTTGCATAACAGCAGCAATGTCACCAGTTATCAGGTTCCAGGGAATGAAATTGGCCCCAGGACCTACTGGTTCAGTGACTGACCCAGAGTCATTTCTTCATATACCTGGGCAAAAGTCCCACTGACATCAGAGAAACCTTTTTGAGAAAAAATAATAAACAGGCAAGAAGACCAATCTTTTCAAGTCTTATCTGTTGGTATTGGTCTTGTCCATTCCTGTCCCTCTCCTTGTGTCTCAGAGCTGATCAGCCAGTTTTATATGAACCCGTGGCCTAGACTGGCTTTCTAGTGTCACATGATTTACCATCTCATGAGGATTGTCCCTTCTTACTATTCCTGTTTTGGCCAGAAGCCAGATTACTCAAGCTCTGTGCACTCACTTTGCACAGGAATTGTTCTGAATCACAACACAAAGAGAGCAATACACTAGCCACACACACACCCACACACACCATTTGAGATGAAGATCCATCACTTACTTCACATGGAAAGTCTGCCCAGGACAGCTTCTTCTTTGTGTAGACATTCTCACTCTTCATATAACTAGTAATCCTAAAAAAAAATCAAAACTCCAGTTGCTTGCCAGTCCTCCATGTATATACTCTCCAGCACAGGTGACAACCGAGACACGTTTGACCAAGTAACATCAGAGTATGGTCAAGATGGCAGAAGTTCTTAATAGTGATCTATTTCAACCTTTTACTCCAAGTCTCAAGTCAAGTCTCAAATTTCTACCTTCAAGTCTCAAGTCGAGTCTCGGGTCATCACAAGATACTTTTACGTCAAGTCTCAAGTCCAGGAGCTAGTTTCTGAAGTGGGGAGTAGAATCCTTCTTATTCCACATTAATAAAGCTTCAAAAGCTTTAGAAGGAAAGATCCTTCCCTGCGCTCTGGTGGTGAGTCTTTTCTTCTGCTGTTGGGAAAAAAATTCAGAAGCTTCCTCCAATATGCAGCAGGGACAGGCTGCTGAACAGATCTCAATTCTGCCTCAAGTCTGTTGCCTAACACCTTTGCTGTTCCTCTCCAAGAAATGACCCAAGCTTTCAGCTTGCAACAGATCATCACACAACCAGTAATCAAAAGGAGATGGAAGCGTTGTTCAAAGTTGTAAGGTTTCTGGATGAATGTGTTACATTACTGAACCGAGGGCAGCAAGTCAGTCACCAAAAATACACAAGTCACAAGTCAAGTTGAATGAATGTGTCATT
Organism: Ctenosaura bakeri; assembly: GCA_948474755.1. Taxonomy (NCBI): domain Eukaryota; kingdom Metazoa; phylum Chordata; class Lepidosauria; order Squamata; family Iguanidae; genus Ctenosaura; species Ctenosaura bakeri. The sequence continues at coordinate 154,565 of CAOLHI010003553.1, read as the reverse complement.
TATTGCCAAGTCGAGTCCAAGTTGAGTTAGTAAAGTGACTTGAGTCCAATCTGAGTATGAGCCAATTGACTCAAGTCTACATCACTGATTCTTAATGAGGAAAAACATAGAAGCTAGGAAAGACTGAAGCAGTTTGCTTTTGCCTGAGCCTATTGAAAAGGGCAAGATGTTCCCTCTCCTGTCCTCTCCCTGTTCTGAGTTCAGGGAGTACAAACGACTTTTGCATTTTGAACTCAGCTTGGAGCAACTGAAGGATGAAGGGTACAGTGAGTGGAGAGTGAAACTGGGACATTCTTAAAGCAGCTGAAAAAGTGGGATGGCAGAAGTTTCATCTGCACTGTCCGTGCCCAACTGGGACACTTCAAGGGTGTGGATGTGTAGGTGAAGGCTTCTTGTGCAGACTTAACCACTCTGTACGTGAGCACTGGAGAAGTTGGGGTTAGGCTCTGCCCTCTTCATGAATCAATTGATTATGTTTCTTGAATGAATAAATCAGCTTTCAGAAAGAGCTAGGGACACCCAGCATGCTGGGCTAGCCATCTGATCCCTGCAGCGCTTGATGCTAAACCTGAATTGCAGAAGTGGGAGAAACACATTTCTCCTTCCTAAATATTTGCTTTCCCATCTTCCTGCTTGTTATCAGCATTAGTATCTTGTCTCTGTAATTGTGAAGTGCTCGGGTTAGGAAGAGGTGGCAGAAACTGACTTCTTCCATTCAGCATTTGTTCTGCAAGCACTGTGTAAACATTGGCTCCTTCAGCCTCTCTTCCATAACCTGTAATTTAAACGTCAGCTGGCATAAATTAGTAAGGTGAAAAATCTAAATATGCACCTAAAGCTACTCTCAAAGGAAATAAGCAGATGAATACATGCTGTGACAAATGACTGGGATGGATAAAATATCAACATGCTTTTCCCCACACAGGTTACGTATAAATCAAGGGAGGTGCAGAAAAGCCCTTTAAGCTTTTAAGATTTATATAGGCTGTTTGCACTTTAGAATTCTCTCACTTAAGGGGGAAGAAAACAATTTCAAGGGCTTTTAGTATGGAGAAGAAAATTGGCATATCCAGGCAGTGCTCTTCCATCAAATGGCATCAGCGCTGAACCCACTCCTGAATTAATACGCTCATTCGTAAGGTGGAAGTCTTAGAAATGGACTCAGAGCGAGGAAAAGAGCTAGCTCAGAACATTTATTTATTCTGGAGGAAAGGTGTCCATAAAATTATTGTGAAAATGTGGAATTAGAAGGGAAGGAACCGCAGTTTGGAATTTGGCAGTTGCTTGAAGACACAGATGGCCTGATGGCTTTTTAAGACTTTCCAGGCTTTTGATATCGATACTAGCATTAAAAAGTGGCTTCATTTTTGTGTCTTAAATTTATCCAGAATAGCCACAGGAAAACAAAGCCTTGTATGTTTTGGATCACACGGTATCCCACTACTGCCTTTGCCTCAACTAGGAGTGAGGAACTTTGCTTAGTCCAGTGGGGTCACATAGCTATTTTTTTTTTTCAGCTGGCAAAGAGGCTGTGTTAATGAATACCTTTACATCTCCCATACCCTCCAAGAACAATAGATCAGGGGCTTTGTGGCAACCTGGTATTACTCTGTATTTTTTTTCCAAAAATTTTCCCCACCTTTTTTCTCCCTGTAGGAATCAATGTTAAGAGTAGAAACAGTTTGACATGCATTTGGGCCGTTTCCTAGGCCATGTGAATCCTCTGAATAAACTAAGAGATATGGGCCAGAAAATCATCTGAATATACTTCATCCAGTTCCTCTTTTTTATCTTTTTTCCCCCATGAGGAAAAAAGCAAAAGTGAAGCCATTGGTGGGGAGCAACCTAGACCAACACCAGCTTCCCCCAGTGTCCTTGATCAGTTGCTCTGGCACTCACTAGGAAATTTAAAAGATGGTCTGGCCCAGTGAGCTAGTGCTACTGAGAAATACTGCCATCACCAAAGTAGTAGAAATGGCTTCCAACTTGGGTTTGAAGGAGGATTGGTCAAAATGATTGAGCCTGGGGCTACCAATGGCTAGTAGTCATGAAAAAAATGTGCACTGTCCCCATTGCCAATGACAGCCTCTGTGACCTTGTGTGTCAGGTCAGATGTCCCTGGACAGAGAGTTCTTTACACTGGATGTGCCACTGCCAGAAAGGCCCTGTGCCTCATACCCCAAAATCGTGTCTTTCTTCACGAGAGGCCAAAGAGCAAAGTCCCTGATGCTGATCATAAAGCTTCTGTTAGGCTTAAAATTTTAATGCTTGGTCATTTGCTATGGAATTGATGTGTGTTAACAATTAGCTATGGTATTAATTGGTTGTAGACACTAGTAGCTCATCAAACAACCTTGCTTTAGAGTTATTTATTCTGCCTAGTGCATTTCAGTGATCAGTATGTACAAGCGAAGGATTCTTGAAACATCAGAGATGTCTTCAGGGATGAGCCAGGGTCATGTAGACTTAGGAAGTTAATGGTCAGATGGAATGTAACATATGTACAAACTGAAATTTTGCTGATGCTGATGCATGAATATTTTCTTTCATGTAAGCATTCTTTAATATAAACATAAAAATGGTATAGGAAGGAAAGCCTGAAAGAATGAAATCTTCCTTCCTTGTCACTATTGTCAGTGGTGATACTTGGATGGATCCTTTAACCAAAGTTACTTGTCTGTGTGTTTCTTTCTTTCCTTCTCTTTTCTATCTTCCTACCTTGTGTTTGGGGGTTCAAGGCAGTTCCATGTCCTCCTGGGGATACAATGAGATGTAGTTTTTTTATCCACCCTAACACTTGGGTTGGTCTGTATGAGTGAAGGCACTTCCTATGGTTACCTGGTCATACGCCATTTACATGGCACTTCTTCATATCTACTAAGGAATCTTGAGTTCAGCAGGGCTTACTTCCAAGTGTAAAATTTCAGCAGTAAGCTCACTTTCATAGGAACATAGGAAGCTGCTTAGTACTGCATTACAACATTGGTCTATCTAGACCAGAATGGTCAACCCTGGACCAGCACCAATGGCCTTTCATGGCATCAGGCAGGATTCTTTTCTATCCCTGTCTGGAGACCCTTTGGGCATTTTCCATCCAAGTTGTCACCTGGCCCGATTTTGCTTAGCTTCTGAAATCAGTCAGGATCCAATGTATTCAAGTGGTGAATTTGTAGTAACACTATGTCACTAGCCTGACAGAGTGCACCATTATTTGATTTATTCCTTCTTCAGCATGGAGCCATGCTGAAATTGGCAAAAAGAGTTTAGCCACTCATCAAAATCTAAGATCAATCATTCAAAAGGACATGGCCCAAAGCAAACACATTGGACAAAAGCCAGCTTTTTTCTCCCCCATAATAGTGACTGTGCAAAATAAAAGTACCTTTGTTTTGGCTTTAAGGCTGGATATTGCTGGGGAAATGCCTTTATTGAATGTCAACAAGCAATTTGATTAAATTTTACTGAACAATCATATACAATTGTATCAGGTGCCTCGCAGATGTGCCAAAACCCACTCACAGAGCTTGGAAAAGAACTTTATTTGGCCTGTGTTTCCCAGAATCCTCCAGCCAGCATGCCCACTGGTATTCTGGGAAATGTAGTTCAAAAAGGAACTTTTCCAAATTCCACCAACTCGCATGCATTCAAATTAAGCGAGAGCAGATAATAGTATAGACAGATGTTAATGAAAGTAGTTTAGTTGCTTCTTAGAACACATCCATCCATGTTGCCTACACATGTTTACTATATAAAATATATAACATTTAATTTACACAGTTTTAAAAAGATATAAAATTACATATAGGGAGTATAACAATAACACATAAGACAAAATTTCACTACAAAAGAAATTAAACTAATACACAGATACCTAGAGTACGCTAACTCTAGTACTGACCGAGACATTGAAGAGGAAAACAAATACACATTTGATTTTCCACTCTTCAGAGGACAGTGATTAGTTATCCTTAATTATACTTCCTCTAACTTCTTTATCTACTTTTAACTATATTTATAACAGTTAATAAAACATGCCGCTACTTTTAAAGCATGGAACAATTATTCTCGCACAGAATCTTAGAAGGGTTTCCCCCACCTTTGTTAACTTTAATATAACTTTTTGTAATGGTCTTTAAGGTATAATATGGAATTGTCCAAGCCACTGGTCATCTCTGATGGAAAACAAAGCGGCTTTCCACACTAGCCTGTTATAGCGCGATGATTCCACTTTCAACATCCTCTGGAATCCTGGGATTTGCAGTTTTGGGAGGGGCCGGCTGGCCCCTCCCGAAACTGCAAACCCCAGGATTCCAGAGGATGTTGAAAGTGGAATCACGGAAATGGTCAAAATGTCTGGATGTTCAAAGTGGTCATTAAACTCTTGAAATACTCACTTACTTATACTTATTTACTGTTTTGCAGAGAATATCCGGAAAAACTTTGGGGGCTGTGTTTTCTAAACTGCATGTGGAATGATGAAAGGATGAGGCAAGTAGAGCTAGAGGGCATTAAGGTGGTGGTGGGAGGGGAGCTAAGTATTGGACAGAGATTGGGCTTAGCAAAGAATATCAGACTACAGTCCTATGCATCGATGAAAGTTTTACGCATACCTGAGATGTTCCTATTAAAACATAATAAAGGGATAGGGCAGGGAGGGTCAAAGTGTGGCTTATCGGCTCCATGCCCCCAAAGCCATTTTTTGGTTATCAAGGCTTCCATGTGGCTCAAAAATAATGTTTGACAAGTCACTCTAGAGTGCATGGGGATATTTTTGCCAAGTGTTTTTTGTTGTTGTTGTTTCTGGGGGGGCATTTTGGTCCCAGAAGCAGCCTTTTCTAAGGCCATTTCCGCACTACATTGTTATAGTGCTTTTATTGCAGTTTCAACCCCCTGTGGAATTCTGGGGTTTGTAGTTTCCTGAGGCCAAAGAGGTCTCTGGTTGAGAATTCTAAATGCCCCTCCCTAAACTGCAAACTCCAGGATTTCATAGGATGTTGAAAGTGGAATAATAGCACTATAACAGGGTAGTGCGGAAATGGCCCATGGCCCTTTTCGCACGGGCTTTTCCGAGCGAAATAGCCCCGTGAGCCGTGCGGGAGTGGGAGCACCGCTCCACACGACGCACTCCCACTTCCGGTGCTCTCACGGGGCTGCAGCGGCACGAGCGCGGGGTTTGATTTTCGCTTCCAAGCGAAAATCACCCCGCGCTCGCGCAACGCTCCGGGCGCCCACCCGCACTTACCTGTTGTGCGGTGCGTCGGAGAGGCGGCCGGGTAGCGCTTCCTTCCCTCCGCTCCTGCGGAAGGAAGGGGTGGGGTGGGGCGCTTGCGTGACGGATGCAATGGCATCCTGCTTCGCGCGGGTGGGGGGCTGCTCGCGACAGCCTCCCGCTTCGCGCGCGCGGGGGGTGGGCGGGCGCGACTGTCGCTCGCTTCCCGCGTGCGCGGGGGGTGGCGTGAGAGGCTCCTGCTTCTCGCGCAAGCGGGGGAGGATGGACGCGCGACCCGCCTCCGCCTCCGGGACGCTGCCGCTTCCCCGCTTGTTCCTTCGCCTGCGGAAGGAACAAGCGGGGAACTGGCAGGCTCTCGGAAGAGGCTTTTCGCGCAAGCCGCCCACCCCGGCTCACGCAAAAAGCCTCAGTGCGAAAAGGGCCCATGTCTACCTTTGGAATGTCATTATAAGCTAGCTATACTAGGCTTCCACTCTCCTTTAAAAAGGTTAACTTAACTTACAAGAGAAGTGTCAAGTTGGCTCCTTTAAGGCCAATTTCACTGAAAAGCTTTTTTTTTTACAAAAAGGCTTCGTCCCACTAGTGTATAAAAATAATTTATTGATCTATGGATAGTTGTGTTCATGCAACATGAGTTAAGGAGATATTCACTCATCTCTTGATAATTCAGTGTTGCAGCCATTCTGTATGAGGATCTGTACATTTCGAAGTTTGAGGATGAGAGCATGGAGCATACAGGTCAAGCTTTCCTTGGCCATTTCCGCACTAGCCTGTTATAGCGCTATGACTGCACTTTCAACATCCTATGGAATCCTGGGGTTTGCAGTTCCGGGAGGGGCCGGCCGGCCCCTCCCGGAACTGCAAACCCCAGGTCCATAGGATGTTGAAAGTGCAATGATAGCGCTATAACAGGCTAGTGCGGAAATGGCCCTTGTGTGGGTTGAGGAAGGAGATGAGTTTATACAAATCTAGATATGAGAACAACTTGGCTTAAGAGGTGCTTTACCAAATAATGCAGCCTTTTCAAGCCCAGGGCGAAAGCATCTTGAAAGGGGAGGAAGGATTGTAGTGGTAGATTGTCGTCGCTGCAGTGACACGGAGCTTGAACTTTGAGTTGATGAAATGGGAACAACTGGAGGTGAAGTGACGTTATCAGATCAACAGCTAAAAGAGATGATCTCGGCATCTTGTCCGGATTAGAAGGGAGAAAACGGCCGTCAGGCAGCTGGGGGGAAAAGCAATTTCACACTCATTTTTGCATGCCTGAACACAGACAGCACTATCTCTAGGCTTGCAGTGGGCTATTGGTGGGTCTGAATCTCCTTTTCATTCACTGGGATAATAGAGATGAAGACGGATTTTATTTTACCTTTGAATATCTGACTTGGCCCCTATGTTCTTCTAAATATCTAGATGGCAGGGAGGAAAATAGGCTGCTGGATATGCTGAGGTCTCTCAAAGAGCCAGATCCCTGCCAAAATGAAGTACAGAATTAAAGACCTCTATTAAATTACATTTATTTAATTTCTGGAGACAGCATGGTGTAGTGATTTGGGTATTGAATAACAACCTTGGAAACCAGGCTTCACTTCAGTTCAGACTAAGGAGCCATTTCTGCACTAGACTGTTATAGTGCTATTATTCCGCTTTCAGCGTCCTGTGGAATTCAGGCATTTGTAGTTTCCTAAGGCCAAAGAGCAATCTGGCTGAGAATTCTAAAGGCCCCTCCCTACACTGCAAACCACAGGATTCCATAAGATGTTGAAAATGGAATAATTGCACTATAACAGTATAGTGCGGAAAGGCCCTCAGTAAGCTTCTGGAAAAGTACTGGCTTTGAGGGTGGAAAAAGAAAACAAAACACAGGTCTTTAGCCTCTCTTCTTATACTTGGCTATATATTAAGTAGAAAGCTCTCGTCAGATTTAGCAAATCAATACAGTAAACATGTGAAATGGTCTCCAGAAATAATCAGAATTCTCTTTCACAGCAAGAGAAACTGAGGGGGAAAGAGAGAAATAAAGAAAAGGAGAATCTGCAATAGAATAACTTACTAGATAGCCATTTGGATCACAAAAGGGTCATAAAAGTCAGAAGCACTTTGTTTGAAGCAAGGTTCATCATGTAACCATCTAGGATTTGCTGCAAAGGAGGGAAAGAGTGGGGCAGGGGAGAGGGAGAGGAAGAAATTGCACAACAATTTGTGGTTATGGCTCTTGCCGACAATGCTGTTGGGATTTAAAACTTGTTAAAGGCATGAACTTCTGCCATCTCGCATTCCTCAACCAGCCACTGATACCTCTTGTCAGAGCAACAGAAGAAACAGCCGTTATTGGAATTCAATAAAAGCACCTCCAAAACAATGTTTGCTTCACAAGGTTGTTCATTACCAAAAAGAAAGTAGCGTGCCAAAAATATCCATAGCAATAATCTGATTACTGCTTAGACAACGGTTAGAATTTACCCCCCTGTATTTAAGCGTCTAAGTTGCTGGTTTTCCAATTTGTTTCAAATTAACAGTTTCTTCTCCAGGGAGGTCAGGGTGGTATAAATTGTAATGGTTTGCTTTTAAATGGGAGCAGTTTGGTTGTAGAACATGAGTGACGGATTGTTACTTGGCTGGCATTTTAACAAATTTTAGTGGTGTTTTTAAGCCCTCTCTGGATACATATGTTGACACTCTTGGGTTGTCCCTTTAAACTGTTTGCTTGAATTTGTTTGACCTGCTCTCAACTTGATTTAATTCTGTTGGTTTTGCTCTCAGAGGTTGTTGGTCGTCTGTCGCTTGCTTGAGTTTTGGTGGGAAGGAGCACTGTAGCTATTCAAAATTAGCATCTGTTTGGGGGGAAAGGTACATAAATTACAAGGCCAGGAGGGTTGAAGACCATTTTGGGGACAGTGACAAAAAAGGAACAACAGAGCAGCAAGGGCTGGTTGATCTGATGTGAGTAGGGTGGTGAATTTGTTCTGGATTTTCATTCAAACTATAAGTTTCATTCGAAGGCCCTTTTCGCAGCGCCGGCGCTTGCGCAACGGAGGAGGGCGGCTCACGTGAGAACCCTCTCCCGAAACACCGCCGCTTGCCCTGCCTCCTTACCGCACATGGAGTCTTATTGCGCGACGGGCACTCTTCAGCCACGCCCCCAGCTTCCGCAGCACCCCCTGGGAGCTGTAGGTGCCGCAGGGGGTGGAAGCGGGGAGGAAGTGCGACAGGCCCACCTGCAATGGCGCTCCGCACTCCGGTAAGTGCGGGACGCTGCCGGGAGCCTTGCACGAGCGCCGTTTATTTTCGCTTCAAAACAAAAATAAAAAAATCAGTGCTCGCGCCGCTTCAGCCCCATGAGCACCGCGGAAGTGGGAGTGCATCGTGCAGAGCGATGCTCCCACTCCTGCGAGGCTCACGGGGCTATTTCGCGAGAGAAAGCCCATGCGAAAAGGGCCGAATTCAAGCTGCTGAACCTTTTTGGAGGTAGGGTTTTTGCACCTTAGGCAGTCTTCCTAAACTTCAGACTAAAACCAAGACTAAATGCACAGTCCCACAGACATTGGAGTCACAGGGTGGATGAAAGCATCAGGGACTGGGAAGCCAAGATGGACATTTACGTGGGTGGATCCCTGATCAACTTGCTGTCCAACCTCAACAGTGTTGGTGGCCTTTTTGTGGACTCCTTGGCCATTTCCACACTAACCTGTTATAGCGTGATGATTCCACTTACAACATCCTCTGGACGGCCCCTCCCAAAACTGCAAACCCCAGGATTCCAGAGGATGTTGAAAGTCGAATCATTGCGCTATAACAAGCTAGTGCGGAAATGGCCCTTGAGATTGAAAGCGTAACTAGTGGATGCTGGTACAATCCATAGTAGGGCCCTTTTCGCACGGGCTTTCTCTTGCGAAATAGCCCCGTGAGCCTCGCGGGAGTGGGAGCGTCGCTCTGCATGACGCACTCCCACTTCCGCCACGCTCACGGGGCTGCAGTGGTGCGATCGCAGTTTTTTTGATTTTCGCTTTGAAGCGAAAATCACCCGCGCTCACACAACGCTCCCGGCGCCCATGCGCGCTTACCTGCTGTGCGGAGCGTCGGGGAGGCGGCCGGGTCGTGCTTCCTTCCCTCCGCAGTGCCTACAGCTCCCACAGGCCCCTGCAGAAGGAAGGGGTGGGGCGCTAGCGCGACGGACGCGCCAGCAGGAAGCGCCTGCGGAAGGAACGAGGGGGAAGCGGCAGCCTCCCGGAGGAGGCTTCTCGCACGAGCCGCCCTCCCCCTCGCGCGAGAAGCCTCAATGCGAAAAGGGCCTAAGACGATCTGTTTATCTTATTGAGAAAGAATGGGCCAAAGTAGCACACACTGCAGGTATCTGGCTAAATGCAAAATAATGTATACTTTTCTTTTAAGTGTGTCAGCCAAGGTACCAAGTATGGCACCCAAGTAGTTTGAAGGGCAAGGAAGGGCAAAAATATTTTTATGACCTTCTTGAACCCCTGCAGGTTGATTTTAAATTTGCAACAGAAGTGTTATTTTTTTACTCACATAAAAGTTTATTTTCTTTGAGTATGCATTTTAATTGAAACAATATATATGTAAGTTGATGTATCTATATATGTACATATAATAGATTTTGCAAATTATAATTTGTCTCATGATGTAACTTACTGTGTTATGGCCTGGATAGCTTGCCCTCCATAATCTTCACTCGGAGTTAAACAGCAGTGTTTATTTGTAGCACAGCAAACAACACAGCACATTTCATTGGAAACTGCTGAGACTAAAGCATGCATAACAGTTACAGGATTTTATACTATTCCATACTACTATACTATTCCATGCAGATTTAGGTGTACAAAGCTGTGATAAATCCCACATCATCTCATTGTTCTAGACAGATCCCAAGACCACAGTTGTTTAGAGATCTTTGCCTTTTTTTTCCATTTTATTTTTATAAAATCATATATATTAATAAAATCCTTACATACATATTATACGTTTATCATCCTAGTTTTCAGATAAATACAAATATTTACATACCTTCTTGGCAATGTAAACCATTTTTAGCTTCCTTGTTAAAACCATTTTTCTTTTTAAATCTTTACATATAATTTACATTGCCTTGACTTCCTTGGCCTCTATCCTAGATTCTCTTCAGACTGTTATTTTCTTACCTAAATTCCAAAATAACATCTATATAAATTTTTAAATGTTTATCCATCTATCTTCTCATTTCCATATAAATTGTTGTCATTCTTCCACATATTTAAATACATTCAATCTATCTTATCTATCCAACATATATATTTACTATTATATCACCTTTTGTTATATCAGTATCAATACCTTATCAATCTCCATACAATACAATATCAATGTCAATACTAATATCCTTTTTTCTTCCTAAACTCTGTTACTTGCTGCCAGTCTTTTTCAATTACATCTGTTTGCTTCCCTTTTAATTGTAAAGAGAATAAATCGAATTGTTTTAACTTGGCTATTTTTTAATCCACTGCTCTATATCTGGAACTACAGGTAATTTCCACGCTCTCGTGAACACCATCCTTGCTGCCATAATTAAATAAAGTAGTACTCTTTTATTTCTTGATTGGAAAGTTTTGTTGAACATGAATATCATATTTAACAAAAATAATTTGGGCAACATGGGAAATGATATGTTAAATATTTCTTTTATAATTTCATATATATTTGTCCAATATTTTTTCATTCTTGTACATGTCCACCAGATGGGATAGATCTTTGTCTTTGAGGCTAGAATAAGTTCCTGCAGTGTGATGCGGCAGCTAAGAAAGCCAATGCAATTCTTGGCTGCATCAATAGAGTATGGTGTCTAGATCGAGGGAAGTACTGGTACCACTCTACTCTGCTTTGGTTAGACCTCATCTTGAATACTGTGTCCAGTTCCGGGCACCCCAATTCAAGAAGGACATGGTCAAGCTGGAGCAAGTCCAGAGGAGGGCGACCAAATTGGTGAGAGGCCTGAAAGCCATGCCCTATGAGGATAGACTTAGAGAGCTGGGTATGTTTAATCTGCAGAAGAGAAGGTTAAGAGGGGACATGATAGCCATGTTTAAATATTTGAAGGCATGCCATGTAGAGGAAGGAGAGGGGTTGTTTTCTGCTGCTCCAGAGACCAGGACAAGGAGCAGTGGATTGAAGCTGCAGGAAAGGAGATTCCACTTGAACCTCAGGAAGAACTTCCTGACAGTCAGGGCTGTCCGGCAGTGGAATCTGCTGCCTCGGAGTGTGGTTCAGTCTCTTTCCTTGGAGGTTTTTAAGCAGGGGCTTGATGGCCATCCGTCGGGAGTGCTTTGAGGGTGTTCCTGCATGGCAAGGGGTTGGACTGGATAGCCCGTGTGGTCTCTTCCAACTCTACATTTCTATGATTCTATGATTCTTATCTTTGAGTATTCCCAGTTTTCATAACACCTTTCACTGCTTTCCTTCCTCACCCCAGTCTTCTTTCCGTTGACCAGAAACATTAAAGCATTGGGCAATAAAGCAATTGACCATGTGGTACCCTGGAATACATTACAAGCTTCAACAGATGCATGGTTGCAATCAACAATTGGCAACTGATGTTTTGTAGTGCTGTAGCTGATTCTTGTGATATCTAACCTAGCTGGTCTATTCTAATGCGCATTCTATTACACATCCAGCAGATACTTATGCAAGAAGTCATGCATCCTGACATCGTGTTACCTGTTATCCCCTTTTCTTTTAACAGCCCCTGAAAAAGGCCATGCAGATATTTTCAAACTGAAATGCAATGGGATATTTTCAATAATAAAATCATCTTTGTGTTCTACATCCTGAGACTTTTGATCTATTGGATGTTTCCCATCCTCTTTGGTCTTTTATTTTCTATCAGGGAGGAGCAACTGGGACACTCCAGATGTCATTCAATTGCAACTCCCATCATTCCTGGTCATTGGCTGTGTTGACCAGAGCTGATGGCAGCTGCAATCCATTAACATCTGGAGGGTCACAGCTGTCCATTCCTGATTTATATTTTCCCAACTGACGCTGGTCTAATGCTGCTATTATAACATATTTAGGTGCTTCAGTGTTTTATAGACTGTAGTTTTACGGTTTGTAATTACATCATGAACAAATTTTGTTTTTAATATGCTCTGAGCCAATTTAGAAAGGGTGCTCCGTGAAAGGCAGGTTATAAATAGTGAAGTAAATAAAATAAATAGAGGAAATGACTGAGTAACTGGCTGAAAAATATCCACTCAGTTTCTTGAGTGAGTAGGAGGTTGATATCAGATGTGTTCAGCTCATTGTCCAAAACTTTCCATGTACCAACTTCCCATTAAAACTCCCCGGTCTTTGAAAATTAGTTTATCAAGTGCAGAGGTTCCAGCTTTTTCCTTATGTGTTAGAGAAGGATCTTCAAAGGTTAATAGCATTTATTGCCCAAGTTGCCCTCATTTTCCAGCTGTGGAGCAAATGAAATAGTGGTTGAACACCATCTCTGAGACTCTGGCCTCAGCCACATGTGTTAGGCACAGGAATAGGGGAGGCTCAGAGCCACCATTTCCTCCAGCCTAAAATTGGATTATGTCTCCTGGCCTGACAGTCCTACCAAGCCTGACATGCACAAAGCTGACACTCCACCAGCAGAGCTCACAAACCCACACAGTAGAGGGCTGCCTTGACCCTGTTCATCTGGCCTTGGTCTGGAGAGCAGAAGGGAAAATACGAGATTGATTTTCACTGGAGAGGTAGCAGATGTGAGAGGATAACTTAGGGAAGCACTCGTAGCGAAATAGAGCCCAAACTCCCAGGTTCAGGGCGTCAGGATGTTTTGATGAGCAAGGATGATGCCATCATCTGCATTCCAGCTTCTCTGCTTCCTCTGGGCTTAGCTGCCATCCTTACTGCAACTTGACGAATATTGTGTTTTTCTTTCACAGCCATATATTGTGGTCACCTGCCCTTTTTGTGACATTAGCTGAGATTTGCATCTGTGCTTGGAGTTATGCGTGGATTCTGCTATGCAACCCTCGTGTTGAACACCAGTGCTGCACAGCTGAGTGCACCCCCAAATGCGCATGAGGATATGCGTTCATGGTGGCATCACATGCGCAACTCCCTTGCTGCAAACTTGAACTGAATGTAGATGTTTGGGCTTGGATGGAAATGTCCACCTGCTTACATAGGGGAAATTACACTTGCTTAAAACACCAGCCAGAGTATTTGAGTGGCTTGGTCCTGAATGGGCGATTAAGACCCATTAACATTACAAAAGACCTTTTGCCCAGTGGGGTTGAAAAGTTCTAGCACTGGTTTGCTGATTTGGATTAGCATAGCTCCCTGTATTTTGGATTCTCCTTCAGAGTGTGGCTACGGCAGTTGCCTTGATGGGCACCCACTCATCAAAATTTCCTACTGTATCCCTGAGCTGCTGCTATTCTCTGCTATCCCATCCACCCCCTGACAAATCATATTGTTTCTACCATTGGCAAATCTTACTTTGAATCATTTGGGGAGCTGGCAGTATCAAAGGCAAACATCAGGAGCTCTGGCTGACAAAACAAGACTGGTGCCAAATGTAAAAACATTGACTGACTTCAGAGATAAGCCAAGTGCATTGTATATTGTGGTGTGGAATGTGTGCATATGTGTGTGTGTGTACAGTTTCATTAAATCATGACTTTCTAGCAAATGACATCCCAAAAGATATTTATCAAAGCAAGAAAGCACTAGAAAGGTGCTCCCTGCATTCACTTTAATATTTCTCCTTTTCGTCTGACATTTTTCTAGCCTAGAGATCTAATTCCATTAAATATGTACATTTTTTGACTGGAAGACTTCTTCATGTATCTTTCAGATGAATCTTAAAAGTACATAAGGTCTGTAGGGCATCTTTTTTAAAGTGCAAATGAGGCCCGCAGTAGAATATTGTCGATGAGCCTTTTCAATTTATTTATATTCCTACAGTGTTTTACCTTCCTCTTACCGTGATAATGATGTGGAAAATGTCCAACACACCTTTTATGGAGCCCAGTCAAACAACATTAGACTGACTTAATGCAGGAACTTAACTTTGGCCAATCTTATTTGTATTGCCTTTATTAGCAGTTGCCGTGTTGGCTGATGTCATAAGTTTTACATGACTCTATATAAATTTATTGTACATTAATGCTGTCTGTGTGTATATATGTGTATGTGTGTGTGTGTGTGTGTGTGTGTGTGTGTATAAAACATGTATTTTTAATGTACATTCTATTCTGCCTTTTTACTTTATGTGTTTTTTGAGCTGTAATGAACCTGATTTCACAATAACTGTAACTAATTACTGTTCTAAAGTAACTTCAGCGAGCTCTGCTCCACAGACTCACACAAGCCTTTTCCTCACCAGATTGTTATAGTGCTATTATTCCATTTTCAACATCCTATGGAATCCTGGGGTTTGCAGTTTAGAAGCCCTTCCCTAAACTGCAAACCCCAAGATTCCATAGGAGGTTGAAAATGGAATAATAGCACTATAACAATCTAGTGTGGAAATGGCCACATACACAAGAGAATGCTGGGATGGACCACTGCAGGTGGAAAACAAATTAAATAGGACCATTAGGGCATTTCAGACATCCAGGTAAGAAAGAGCAGGATGGCTGAGATCATTCCATAGGTAGGGGAATTACTCCAAGTCTGGCTTACAGACTCAAATATCCCCAGTGATATTCAGTACGACAAGTGGGATTTAGTCCTGTCGATGCGAGGCGTTAAACACAAAGGTCAGGAAAAGTGGCGGGGAAAGGAATAAGCTCTTTTACACAATAGTCCTCATCCAGAACTGATTCCAAGATGGAAATAACAACCCGAGTAAGAAGCAATTTTGTACTTTGCGCGTAAGACACCCTCCACCTCAATCCTCTCAAGCAAAAAGCACAGCTTTAAAGCTTTCAACCCTCTCCGTTACATTGGATAATTGTTATATCCTTGTTTTTCTTTTGTCGGGAGTTCTGTCACCGATAACAGCCTAAGGGGAGGGAGGAAATGTAAGGTTTCTGCAAAATTATCATCCCTCGGTCGGAGGGGGGGAATAGTCAGAACATCAACGAGCATGTTTTGGTTTCCAAAAGGGTAAGCAGGTGTCTTAGGAGCCCCAGATGAGCCGTGTCCGGGCTTGTACAAACAACCTCCAAATCACGCTTGTTTGTTATTCGCACCGAGTTTTTAAACCATCTTAATTCTGCTGTTCCCAGAATTCAGATGGTACACAATGGCCCATAATGAACCGCACCTGTGCTTACCTCAATTACTATACAAATCTAAACGCAGTGGCAGAAAAGGCGCTTTTTAAACCAATGATAGATTTGAATGTGCCTTTCACAATTGGATTCAAAAGCTTCAGATTCCATTTTGCAACTTGTTCATAAAATCCAAAGGGAAGGAGGGAGGGGGAAGCCTGGCACGGATTCAAAATAAAGACTTTGCACCAGAGAAATTGCAGAACCAGCCAACTGCTGGTAACTAAGCAGCCAAATTTTTAATCTGAGGATTTGGGGCACAGCCGGTCTCTCTCTCTCTCTTTCTCTCCCTCCCCTCCCTCTCTCTCTTCCTCCTTCCATATCTCCACACTCTTGTCTCTGGTCTTTGCTGTAGTTATTATTATTTCACTAATTGAATTGCTGTTAAGGCACAGAGTATAATTTAACATCCAGAATTTATGATACAATAGTGTTTTTTTTTCCCTGGTAATAAATGCATTATTACAGTCACTTTTAATGGAGTCGCGCGTATTCCCCGTGCAATTGCGCCTGGTACAGCTAGTGCATCAGTGTTGTATGTAGACAGTTGAATTAATTGGAGACAGGGTCATTAACTCGACCTGAATACCTCTGATTGCTTCTGTAAATAAGGTTAGAGAGCAAATGGCTAATCTTTGTTGTCATTATGGATTCTTTTTCACATTTTCACACTGCCTAGTATATTAAAATCATTTTGCTAAGCAGCTTTCAGGCTGTTGGTGTGTTTACCATACTTCCTTGCATATCATAAAGCCGTAATTGTATCATCCTTCCATTTCATTTCCCGTATCAGTGTAAAATATGATACTGGAGGGAGACCTGTACTGACTTTGAGCTTATAAAAACCACCGGACCAACAAATTAATAAGCCACAATGAATAAACTCAGTTAGGGATGGGGGAGAGCTTGTAAATAATTTTCTTTAAAAAAAGAATCACCCTAATCAAATTGCCAAACAAAAGTTTATTTCTAATAGTATGCCATCACCATAACCTTACCTCCCCAGTCTGATTTCAATTTGGAACAAAGAAAATTTGTTCTTTTCAAGAAAGTTGGATGAACATTTGAAGAGTGGTCATTTTAATTTGATGGCAATCTCACTTGAGCCTAACATAACCAGGTGTCCTCTTTTAAAGAGGGGTGTGAGGTCTTTCAAGGGCATTCATAGGACAGCCCTCCTCTTTGAAAGTGTCCTACATTTGATGGGCTCCCTGATCCAAATCTAGATGAGAAGAGAAGGAACGAAAGGAAGAGAAAGCAAGTGGAGCCCATGAAATTGGGCATCAACGGCACCTAGACAACAGACTGAGAGGGCAAACACATATGTCCCTTCTTGACCATCCTATCCCCAAGGATGAGATGTATGGACCAGCCTGGATGTTAAGATCTGCTGGAGAGGCCCCTGTCTCTGTCCCACCATCTTCACAGGTGCGTTTGGTGGGAACGTAGGAGAGGGCCTTCTCTGTGGCTGCTTCCAGGCTCTGGAACTCCCTTCCCAAAGAGGTTAGACTGGCACTTTCGCTGCTACCTTCTGGAGACAGCTAAAGACATTCCTATTTCAACAGGCATTTAATACATAATTAGTATGGAGAACGGTGCTGGTTATTTTAATTGTCATTTGTATGTTGTTTTTAATATGTATTTTAATATTGTTTTAATCACTATTGTTGTTTAATGTGCGTTTTAAACTTTGTATTCTGTAGTTTTAACCATGTGCTCTTTTAAGTTTGTGAGCTACTTTGAGTCCTCTAGGGAAGAAAAGCAAGATATAAAGAAAGATAATAGTGATGATGATGATGATGATGATGTCTTTTTCTTATTTCTTGTTACAGTCTCCATTTTGATTAGTGACCGAGTCTGTGTATACAAAATCTTTAGCTATTTTGATACCTTTATTACCACTTTAAAGTCATGTAAATCATCTGTAGTTATTATTTTATTTTCTTAATCTAAAGCTCTCACCCTGTGTTGGGACTTTCTTCCAAAACTTTCATCAATGACATATTTAGAGGGCACTAAGTTGGAGAAAGCTGCTGTACAGGATCGATATAATAATAATAATAATTATTATTATTATTATTATTATTATTATTATTATTATTATTATTATTATTTATATCCCTCTTCTCCCCATGGATCGAGGCGGTACTACAACAATACATTAAATACATTAAAAGCTTTAAAACATAACCAATCCTCCCCACCCACCAACCCATCTAAAACCAACCCCCTAAAACACATTAACTACAATCAACTAACTATTAAAGAACAGCAGACTGGTCTCCCTCCAGTATCATATTTTACACTGATACAGGAAATGAAATGGAAGGATGATACAATTACAGCTTTATGATATGCAAGGAAGTATGATAAACACACCAACAGCCTGAAAGCTGCTTAGCAAAATGGTTTTAATATACTTGGCAGTGTGAAAATGTGAAAAAGAATCCATAATGACAACAAAGATTAGCCATTTCCTTTACGGACCTATTGAAGATTGGCATTTGATGCCCTGCTCTCTGTCCTAGCAGAGTACAGTTCAGGTTGGCAGGGACTATAAACAGTGTCTTCCCAGTGGTGACTCCTTAAAAATTGAATTCTCTGCACGCTGTTTTTATCTGGGGCTCTCCCTTCCTATTACACAAATTGAAACTCTTCTTTATTTTATAAAGCTTTGGAGACTGAGTTTATGCTGCTTCTCATCTGCATTTTAACCTACAATCCTTTATTGCACTTAGCCAGGATTAAGTCACGGAGGCTTACTTCCAAGTAGGTGCATAAAGATTCTACAGTTCAATCTTGTATTTTTTATTATTATTATTATTATTATTATTATTATTATTATTATTATTATTATTATTGTCGTCATCGTCATCATCTGTGTAGGTTCTTTTAAAATCTTACTGTGGATTTTCAAACTTGTCATTTAAGCTAGTTTTGGAGGGTTTTGTTTTAAAAAGATGGATATTAAATAATGACTGTCGAATTCAATGGGCCTTACTCTGAGTAAACCCATGTGGGAAATGAAGCTGTGCAGAACCGTCCAGTGCAGGTTTACTCAGAATTAAAGCCTCCACATTTCAGTGGGAGTTGCTTCCAAGTAGTCATGCACTGGATTGCAGTGTTAGGATGGCTTAGAATAATTGAACTCAGTGTGATTTCCACCCAGGAAAATACGCACTGGGTCCAAGTGCACAGAAGGAGAGAGACTTGTTTGCCTGACTCACTTGAAAGCACTTCTTTGAAACAACAAACTTTTTCCTCCTTCCATGCTGCTTTTTCCCCTGATAGAGAGCTGCTGGAATCCGTAATGGGGAGGAAGCAAGTTCCATGGTGATGGGTGAAGCCGAGTTGCTATTCATCATTTGTAAACATAGTTATGATGCAAGCAACTTGCTGCAAATCCCTTTGAATTTCCACTTTAATCTTATACTGCCTTGATAATTATTCATGCCACTGGAACAAGTTATTATCCTGTAGAGCCAGTGTTTCATTTCCTTCTCTTTCCTTTGTTTCCTTCACTCTCTCTCTTTTTTTTTATTTAATGTTAAAGCTCCTCAGGAGCTCTATCCCATATAAATGAGTCATACAGAGGATTTAGATGAGTCACGCACTGTGCACTTTCGCAAAGAGCTCTTGACAGCAGGTTACAATATACCACGAAAACAGCTATAAAAATGGAAATAAAATACACCAGCAAGTATGGTTGCCTACCAACCAACTGGCCAGGAGGGAGGTACAGCCAGGTCAGGTCTTTGTGGAAAGAGGGAAGTTATCGGAAAAGTCAAGATGACATGGCGGTTTTATGTCAGACCGTTTTATTTATTTATTTTTATTTTTTAAAAAAGCTTTAATCTCTAATCAAAGAGATTATAATTTAAATCTTATTTGTCGTCTGAATTAGAGTAGGTCAAATGAATCTATTGGATTTAACTAAGTGTTGAATCATGGTTCAATAATTGATCCAAGATAATGTGCTGAACCCTATCCCCCAAATAAGTCCAGCACCTTGGATAGCTCCTTTGAAGTTCAAACTAAAATCTAGAGAAGATTGAACATCTCAGAGACATAGAAGCTACTAGCTGCCATTGCACCTACTAGCCTACATCCTAGACCATTTCTGCACTAGACTATTATAGTGGTATTATTCCACTTTCAAACATCCTGTGGAATCCTGGGATTTGCAGTTTAGGGAGGAGCTTTTGGAATTCTCAGCCAGAGAGCTCTTTGGCCTCAGGAAACTACAAACCCCAGAATTCCACAGGATGTTGAAAGAGGAATAGCAACACTATAACAGTGTAGTATGGAAATGGCCCTACTATTTGTCCAAATTAGAGTGGAACCATTGAATCAACAGGATCTACATACATGTTGATTCATCGTTTAATAATTGATTCACTGAGTCTACTTTTCTTGGGGTTTAGTTAGAATTTGGAAGGAATTATCCAAGGTATTGAACTTTGGGAGGGAACAGAGTTAGGATATTTTATTTCTCCTTTACAAATCTGACTGAAAATTAAATATACCCCATTGATACTGAAGTCATCAACCACCGTTGAGTATTCATTCTAAATTCTGCCTCTTTATCAGAAATCTTCTATGTCTACCCTTGTTGTTGCATGCCTTCAAGTCATTTCTGACTTCTAAGCTGAAAGTATCATAGGGTTTTGGGGAGACTGAGAGTGTTGATGAACCCAAGGTCACCCAGTGGGTTTCCAAGGCCAAGTGGGGAATCAAATCCTGATCTCCAGGATCATAGTCCAGTGTTCAAATCACTACACCAGAGTGGCCCTGCAACATACCAAAAATCAGTAGCCCCTAAGATTTCAGTAGGTTCTTTGATGACTCCCTGTATGAGTCTCTCTTCCAGGGCTTGGGCATACAACTTCTTTGGGCAACAACTCACAGAATCCCACTTCTCCCCACAAGGCACCATGACCAAAGGAGCTTCCTTATACTTCATTTGTTCACCACAGCTAAAAAAAAATGCCTGTCAGCTAGACCTGGTGCTGCAGAAGATACCAGTGGAATCACTTTTGCTCTGAAAAATGTCAGGGACCTGTCCTCTCCTCCATTTCCCCCACTACTATTCCCCCTAATGCAAGAGAAGAAGAGATTTCAAAGAAAGTTTGGAAAGAACCAAGGGAGAAAGAAATTTGAAAGAATCTGAAGTTCCAGACTCAGTGCTCACCAAGGGAGGATGAACATAATCCATTAATAGAGGTGTGCTTCTGGTCACGATGAACATGTGGCTTGGCTATGTCTTTTCTTAAAGATCTGTGGCCCATTCTCAGTATAGAATTATAGCATTATTATTCAACTTTAATTCTATCCTATGGAATCCTGAGATTTGCAGTTTAAAGTGGAGCATTTAGAATTCTCAGCCAAAGAGCTCCAGTGCTTCATCATACTACAAACCCCAGGATCTTATCATATGAAACCATGGCAATTAAACTAGAATAGCAGTGCTATAATTTTGTAGTGCAGATGGCTCCCCGGTCGCTTGATGGCCAATGCAACCTTCAGAAACTCACTGCTCATCAACAAATAAAGGGTCCAGTAAAAATATTGCTTGAATCTAATGTTTCACTGGTTTGTTGGATACCAACACAATGGAACTTTCTCTCCGGTGACTCAGGGCCAGAGCCTGAGATATGGCAACTTTACCCAGAATCCTAGTCCAGCACTCAAACAACTTGACCTTTTTGTACAACTGTCATTTTATGAGAATGCTGACAGACATAGGCCTTACCGTTAACTGACTGATTTCGATGAGTCCAGCGCCTTTGAGTAGCAAAGGAATCTTGCCATAGCACCAATGGCAACATGTATGGGCTGGAAGGCAAAGTTGTCAGTCAAGTCAGATTTAGAAGGTTTATGCCATTGCTTTTACTGTCATTCACAGTAACGGGGCACTGGAGATTCTGCTTTAAAGGGAACTGAGCCTTTAGACTTCCAGGGTTTTCACATGCTGAAGATTTAAGATGTCAGTGTCAAACATGACACTGATAACATTAGGCAAAGCACGGGAGCAGAATCTTGTAAGGGCTGTCACTTCCCTTCCATCCCACCACAACTGTTTATTAATAGTCATTTTTTTGATTTATAGTGAATGCTTAGAAGGATTTTCAGAGCTATTTATCTTCAGCAGAAACACCTCTTATTCTTAATGCTTTCTGAATGCCATAATTAGCAAATAGTGCGAGATGAAGGGTGGGAAAAGATTTAGCTCTCAGTTTAGCATCAGGTCCTTCAAAACAAGGTTCAGCCAACACTCAAATGAAGAGAGAACTTAAGATGAGGGTCCTCCCCATTTGGAAATTGTATTTTTCTGTCACTTTCATTTAAGCAAAAGAGCAGTTTTGTCTTTTGGATGACTACATTATTTTATTTTATTGTTTACAGTTTGGGTGTTTGTACTTTGATTTGCTGCTTTAGATAGTCTTTCGACCAGTAGTTCTTAACCTATGGTCCACAGACCCCCGTGGGGATCACAGTGTCCTCACAGGGAGTCCACAAAGGCTTGAAGATATATTATGAACTTTTACTGTTAAAGAAAGAAAGACAGACAGACAGACAAATTTGTATGAAATCATTCCAAATATTATAATAGGTGTGCTTGTATTTACTTATTTCTCCCTTCTTTCCAAAGACCTTTGATGACCAATTTTAAATAAAATATTTAATGCACTTAGGGTTTTAAATCTGGGGTTTGCAGTTTTGGGAGGACAAACTCCAGGATTCCATAGGATGTTGAAAGTGGAATCATCGCGCTATAACAGTCTAGTGCGGAAATGGCCAGTGTTATAGTAAGGGGAGAAAAGAAGACTAGGACTATATATGCCACTTCGAAATCCTCAGAAGTTGCAGGTGAAGGTGTGATACAAATATAAGTCAGAAAGAGGAAAAATGCTCTGTATGATCTGTTTTATAAATCCTGCTCTTGAGTTCACCCCAGCAATCAGTTTAAACTGGACATTTGAGAATATTGTAGGTCTTTTCCTTGTTCAAAAGATTAGCAAGTTCTTATCAAGTGAGTCTTCAGGCTTTCATTGCTTTAATTAACCCACTAAGATAGGGGTAGGTGAGTGCCAAGGGTTGGCCAGCCAACTTCAACTCCACTGAACTCTCAGCAAGTTGCAGCATTGCTTCCAGACAACGGGATGACATTTCTTGGTACTTTCAGGCTGAGTGCTGGAGGTTACCTTTTTTTTCCCAACAGTTTTTGGGGAGCAAAAACCTTTTGGGCAGGGATGAGTAACTGCAGAGGGAGCAGGAGGCATTTGCTGCTTTCCCAATGAGCCAGACAAGACACAACTGGAAGTGACTTTACATCACTCCCATCTTTGTTTTCAGTCAATTTCCAGCCATTTGAGAGCCATTTTTTTAAAAAGTGGTTTTGCTACTTTGAGGGATTTTCATTGGGGGGCTCCAGGGTCAAAAATCAGGCCCTGACAGGCTGCTTGCAGCCTACGGGTCTATTTTCCCCACCCTTTTTTTGAGCCAAAACCACATTTTTCAGAGGAAAAAAAAATAAAAAGTGGGGAGTCTGGGAGAACCCCCGAGCATGAAGAGCACACAGGACCGCCCCACCTCCACCCCCAGGCCACATGTGACTCACAGGCCACATAGTTATGCGCTAACAACACAATAAATCAAAACAAATAAAAACATATTGAACATTTCCCACCTTTCTGGAACCCAGTGGATCACAGGGCTGGCAAAAAGAGAAATGATCCGAAGATATATATGTTGTAATTGAGTTGGGGGGTCCACCATGGCCCACGTTTGGTCCAGAAGCTGCCCAATTCCTATTCCTGCCTTCAGTGCCATTCTTCATTTTGACTAGTGAGCAAGAGCAGTGTTGTCCACTAAGTTTACCTTTAGTCAGTGGAACACTAACTCTAATTTTTTGAACCTGATCTTCATTTTGGTATGTCAGTTTATAGGAGATGATAATGCAAATAATGTATAGATGGCCATTTGAGGTTTAATGTTTCATGTTTGATTACTACGTTCATCACACCTTCCGGTATCTCAGAAAAGCATCTCTTAGACTGAAGCTTTTGTTATGTGCATCTGTATTTACATTCAATACATTGATGACTTGATTAATTACCTGCTTTTTGTCCAATAAATTAAGTAAAAAACACTTCACTCAGTCGGGAGACCCGGTATGTCAAGGGACATTTTTTGATTACTGAATATACTTATAGAACAAGGACTGGCCCACGTTCACCCTGGAGGAGATTAATAATTGTCAGGGGTATGCATTATATTTGTAACTACTCAGTTTCACCTTTCAAGTGGTTTATTAAAATATTAAGAGTAAATGACGTGTTGAAAATAATGTAATAACAGTCTCAGCAGTGAGCAGGGGGAAACAAGTAATGCGTAAATTGCTCATTCATTCTTCGTTTATGGTGCAGAAAAATAAGCCATGCACGCAACAGCTTCGTAATCATTTAAGAGACATTTGGAAAATGAATCTCCAACTTCAGGAAAAGACTGAACGCAGAAGTGGAAGCTTGAAAATCTAACTGCTTGGCTTGTTTCCCCAACTTGTGTCAGGGGAAAACAAAATCCGAAAAAATTGCCCCCAAAGAGAGTGGTTTAGCTTCCCACACTTGTATTGCCCCAAACCCTACACAGACACACGCCTACATTCTGGTTAAATGACAACTGGAAGTGATGGGATGCATAGAGCAGATTAAATAACTTGGAGCACTACTGTCCCATCTGTGGATAGCATCGCATTAGGACATTACTGTGATGTCATGGACTGTTGATGGGAAATATTGGCCCTTTTGGCACCTTACCTGTTTCTGAAGCCATCGTGGGGGGTTCCAGGGAAAGCCTCTCCTGGGAGGGGAGCATGACAGAGGCGCTCCTCTTTGCACTGGGTGGATGGGAGGAAGCGCAATGGCTCTGCCCCTCCTTTCCACAGTGCAGCCTGACACTTTCCCAGGCTGTGCTGGGGGAGGAAGCACAGCCATTGCACTTCCTGCCATTCTGCATAACAAGTAAGTGTGGGAGGGAGGCAATCACATGCCATTGATAGGGGAAACCCGTCAATGATTTAATTCACAATAGTGATGGGTGGCCATGGGATTGTGACAGGATCACGGGTTCGTCATGCAGAACCGCCATTGCGATTCTGTGGCCATTGCGGGTTGGGGACAGTGTGCAGAAAGGGCCCCTGTTCAGTTTGCTAGATGTATAATAGATAATGGTGTCCAGGGGGGATAGAAGTTGCCTAAAATCTCACAGGAACCTTGAGGGCATCTAGAAGATCCCTGCAGTTGGGGCCTTTCCACACTACACTGTTATAGTGCTATTATTCCACTTTCAACATCCTGTGGAATTCTGGGATTTGTAGTTTACTGAGGCCCGAGTGCTGTCTGGCTGAGAATTCTAAAGGCCCCTCCCTAAACTGCAAACCCCAGGATTCCATAGGATGTTGAAATTGGAATAATAGCACTATTGCTGTGTAGTGTGGAAAGGCCATTGGTGGTAACACAGGTGGAATAAGAGGCAGTCTTTACCTTGGTGGAAGAGGTAGACATCAGAGAAAGCCATTGTTATTTGCAATGGCAGAGAGAACCATCAAATTCTTCATATTTCATGGTTAAGGGGTAAAAACCCCACATTTGGTGGCAATGCTGGGATTTCCTGAGAGAAGCCCCACAGTTAGATCATCATAAACTGACTTATGGTTGTGTAAAGTTGAATTGCACCCTTGTGCAGCATTCGTATTCTTAGGAGGGAAGTGGAGACGTAGCTACACCATCCGGGTCATTGGGCAAGCAGAACCAGCATGTGGTTGTTCTGTAGCAGTTCCATTCCACAACCTACCTTGAGATGCAATGTGTCCCAGTGCACAATGTGTCCTGTTGCACAGTGGAAGCCCACATTGTACATTGTCGCAATTCACCAGCATAGTTGTATACCCCCTCCGAAAAAGACTTGCAGCCTCTCTATTTCAATTAATCTTTCCTGCGAAAGTGGTGATTTCCTCTCCCTTTCCTCACCATCAACATTACGTCTCATTCTATACGTGTTCCTTTTCTCGGAATCAATTGTACTACCTATCAGTATGCATTGATCTTTCATTTTGCACAGGGCTGAGAAAAGGTGTTTCTCATTGTAGCTGATTATATAGCAGGGCTACTCATACGCTGCTGCTAAGTGCCAGAAAGGGAATACTTCTGCTTAAAAGGATATCGTTTTGTGACAGTGGGTCCTTCAGCCAGAAATTGCAAGATGTAGCAAAAGTCATAATTTTGTTATCCAAGATGAAAGGCAAACATGACCTCATCGTATTTGGTATGGACAAGAAAAGCAGTATTTTCAGCCAGCTAGCAATCTTGCAGAAGTAGGTTTTCACAATGTTGTTTGGCATATAATAGATTTTGGGGATAGTTTTCAGATTGCCTTTTTGCCAGAAATGAAATTAAGGCCAAGCTGGGTCTTTTTTTATTATTTTTGACTTCCCTTTGTCCAACAATTAAAGGACTATTCAAACTCATTTTTACTGCTCCCATAACAGTTTCTCCCACACTGGTCCAGATATGTATAGAAGAATGTTTCGAAATACATGCTAAGTTGTTCGCCGCCTCAATCCATATGGAGAGGCAGGATACAAATAAATAAATAAATAAAAATATGGGTAATGGCCAGGAATATAAAGAATATTCACAAATACTCTTGTTTCCAAAGTGAAAGGGGACACAGAGACACACCGCATCTTTTTTTTAAAAAAATAGCTATTGCAATGACTTCTCTCATTTCAGGACTTCTTTGCAAACAAAAAATTGTTTGCACAAAAAATAATGTTTCTATACAGAAAAATGTGTACTTTGCAGAAAGTATACTCCTTTCCGTGCAAAAATGCTGTCTTTGTTGCAAAAACAAGGGGGGTTTGCACCAAATTTCAGGCTGGCCTCCTGTTCAACAGGAGATCCTAAGCTGCACTTACAATTTCATAGCTGCTGAGATGTCATGTTTACAGTTGTGAAACATAGAACGTGACCCCCAGACTCCAACATTTACAGCCTCACAGTGTGCTGATCAAAGTGATTCTGAGACAGTGCTGCTCATGGCACGGGGGAATAACATCTGCAGCACTCTCCTGGCCACTAGGTGCATTTGTCAGGACCCTGGCACTCCAGGACTCAAGCTCTGAGTCTGAGCCAGAGGACTTCAAAGCCATGGAGCCTGCTGCACCAGCAGAGCCCACCCCAGAGGCTGCCATGGAGCCTGCTGCACAGCCCACCCCAGAGACTGCCCTGGACACAGAGCCCTTGGCCCCAGTGGCCCCAGTAGCCCCAGCAATGGAGCCAGGGGCTGCCTTAGACCCAGAGATTCAAGAGCAGGTGCCTACTTACCAGCAGCTTCAGGAGCAAAAGAGTGCTCTCAGAAGGTCAGAGTGTTTAAATAGGAAACACAGAACAATCAAGCTCCAGCTGAGGTAGCACCTGGGTGAGGGTCTGCTTAATAAAAGCACTCACTCAGCCTTGGGTCTTTGTTGGCTCACAACTGTCCATTTTGGGTGTGCCTGCTGGGCTTCTGGGGTCCTTGCCTTGCTTCCTGGAATGCTGCCCAACCGGCTGAGGAACAAGCTCTGTGGTATGTGGACTCTGTTTGCTGTTTTGCCTGGCTGTGCAGTAACAGCCAGGGATATCTTTGCTGCAAAAGTCTCTTTAATTTACTGCTGCTTTACCTACTTACTGCTGAAGTAAAGCCCTTTGATTTATTGCCTGTCTGCCTTATCTGTGAAAAGACCTTTTAGCTGGCTCTTGGCTGCCTGCCATGCCTTGGTGCTGACAGCATTGAGACAAGCAGTTGTGGTGGAATCCCAAGGGGTGTTTGCAGCTGCCTGTTCTCAGTGTGCCTCATGAGTGGAAGAGGACCACAAACATCATTCCCCAGTACTCTACTCTGCACAAATGTTGGGAACATCTTCATCAGGGCACTGCCAGGCTGCAAAATTAGTTTGGTTTGGTTTGAGATAGAATCATGAGAAAGAACTACCATCATAGTTATGTTCATGATGTAGGATTTGCACCCAAATGAATTTTTCACACATGCACACAAATCCCTAAAGTCCAAAAATGAGTGAAAAACCTATAAACCTTTCATAGTCTCACATATCAAGGAGGGGGAAAAATGAAATTATTCATTCCTGCAGGTTGTCTTTGTTCCTTCCACATTTCCTCATGTGGAAATGGCCATTTCATTCCATGCAGGCTTTGTTTGAGTACTGACTTAGTGGAAGTATAAATGAAAAACTAGTTTCCAGTGAAGAATCCCCAGGGCCTCTCAAGGGAATCGTAATATGCCTACAGCTCTTTGTATACAGCCCTGGAGAAAGGGTTAGAATAACCCACAGCATTCGTTAAAATTAATTTTTAAAGTGTTTACATCCAGATATTAGAGCTGCCTAATGCCCTTCGTTTGAGCATAAATTATAAATGTGTTGACCAGAGAAGGAAAGAGAAAGAGAGAGAAGACTGTGCATTTCACTTGGTAAATTATTTAAACTATGATTATTTGTTTTCACAAGCCACAATCTAACAGGTTTGGATGTGTGACAATAAATTGTGTCTTGTTTGGCCCTTTGTTCGTAATCCCCATGTCCTGCTTGGCTTAAAAACCTCAGAGACCACTTCAAAAATTAGAAGATGCAAATCCTCACCTCCTGTGAATCGGGTGTAGTTTCCTTTTATTCAAATGGGATTTCTTAGAGGAATATGATTAACAGTTGCAGTTTAATATGCCAAGAACATGGAAATGACAAAGGCTGGGGTTTCACCCATTATTGCATGAGCAGAATAGTAAGTCCCCCAGGTTCTGTGGTGCTCCAGAAACAAGATTTCACATGAGAAAGGATGATGTGAGAACTCTCCACATCAGCACTACCCATGTCTCTCTATGGCCATTTCTGCACTACACTGCTATAGTGCTATTATACCACTTTCAACATCCTGTGGAATTCTGGGGTTTACAGTTTGCTGAGGCCAAAGAGCTCTCTGGCTGAGAATTCTAAATGCTCCTCTATAAACTGCAAACCCCAGGATTCCATAGGAGGTTGGAAGTGGAATAACAGCACTATAACAATCTAATGTGGAAATGGTCTGTTTCTCCAATCCTTCATTAAAGCTGTTTCAGCTATGGGCCATCACTAGGGCCTTTTCCGCACTAGACTCTTATAGCACGATGATTCCACTTTCAACATCCTCTGGAATCCTGGGGTTTGCAGTTTCGGGAGGGGCCGCCTGGCCCCTCCCGAAACTGCAAACCCCAGGATTCCAGAGGATGTTGAAAGTGGAATCATCGCACTATAAGAGTGTAGTGCGGAAAAGACCTAGGTCTTGTTGCCATGAATTCCACAACATAATGAAATGTAGTGAGAGAAGGGCTTTCTTTTGTCTT
Organism: Ctenosaura bakeri; assembly: GCA_948474755.1. Classification (NCBI taxonomy): domain Eukaryota; kingdom Metazoa; phylum Chordata; class Lepidosauria; order Squamata; family Iguanidae; genus Ctenosaura; species Ctenosaura bakeri. The sequence continues at coordinate 125,636 of CAOLHI010003553.1, read as the reverse complement.
CCTTGTATCTACTGTCAGTCAGTCCTATTAGATGATTCCATGTTTGCTGTTACTAAGAAAGAAAAACTTCTGTCTCCTTTCTACCTATTATAAAGCTTTCTCAGGTCCCCTGACATTTGTATGTTGTTGTTGTTTTCCTTCTTAGCTGTAAATCCCCAAGTGGTTTAGTTTTTCTTCATAGAAACGGTGAATCCAACTCCCTCATCGTTTGGGTTTTCTTTTTCTGTGCTTTTCTCAGCCCTGAAGAAAACTCTCGCATGCTTGTTCACAATTATGCAACTTGGTGAGCAAGTTGATCAGAAGTGATCTAAGACCCCAGCACCATTCCTGTGGAATCTTGTTTCCCAGGAGGAAAAAATGGTGCACTCACACACATACTTTGCATTTAACATGTTTTGCAGTTGATCCTCGGATGATAAATGTATTTTCTTATAATCTTATCTTCTACTCTTTTATTTTTACTTTACCCTATCCTATTGTGTTTCGTCATATCTTACCTTATTTCAGCCTGTTTTGTCTTTTTTTACTGTGTTTTACTTATCCCATTTTATTGTATTTTATAATGTTTGATACTATTTGCTTTGATATGGCCAATTGACTATAAAGTTATGCTGCTATTACTTGGAGGTAAACAGGGGCTTAATTTGCAAGTCTGATTGTTCAGGCACATTTCTCTGAGGAAGTCCCATTATGGGAGGAAAAACAGGTTAACTGGAGGGAAAGCACATTTCACTTAATGTTCAGTTTGACCCACAGCAGGATGAACAATTCAGTTTCAAGATCCTGAACCTACTGTGAATGTTAAATCAACCAGGATGGAAGAATGGATAAACAGATGGATTTTTGGAAATATTAATATTCCTCCCTCCCTCCACTTCTCATTTACAGTGGCCTTGCATTGCCGACAACACACAACACAGTGTTAGTACATTCCAGTGGAGGCTCAGGGAGTTCCAGTGAATCCGAAAGCAGCTCCGAATCGGACTCAGATAGTGAAACCAGCTCCAGCGACAGTGAATGCAATGAAGAGTCACGCAGTGGAACTCCAGAGGTAACACATAAGTTCTTAACACCTTTCCTCTCCATACTGTTAGAGGTTCTCTAGGACTGGAATTTTATTTTTGCAACCGATCCCTTTGTAAATGCAGTACCTCAGTGCTTTTGAAACAAAAATGTGATCCATTTAGGACTGGCCACAAAACAATGAAAAATAGCTTAGCTTTTTCATTTTATTGTCCAGGCGAATTGTCAGGGATACTCCCCTTGCTTCTTCTCCTTTATACGTTTGTTTTACCAATACAATTTAGCAGTGTAAGATGACCTACCCCAGACAACTAAGATTCATTTGCAAGTTCTTCCTAAATCGGTGTAAATCTCGTGGGTTATAGTCCAAGTGCTATAGGCTATGTTTCATAGGAGGGAAATGGCAAAACTGAGTATGCCTTGCCTAAGAAAACCCTATGAAATTCATAGGGTTGCCATAAGTGAACGGGCAACTTGAGGGCACATACATACGGTCATTATTACCAGAAACAAAAGAACTGAACTTCTCATGGTTCACTTTTCCTGATTGTAGTTTCCATCAGAATAACTTCGTGTGTAAGATGATTTGACATTCCATTGATGATGGAACCCTAAAATTTTAACTTGCATTCTAGCCACCTCATAAAGAGACCTATAATATATACAGCAGATGCATTATTGCATTTGTTCAACAGGATCTAAGAGCAGACAGGCCTAAATACCCTAAAGGCACCAGATCCCATCTGTTCTTGGAAGCTAAGCAGGGCAGGCCCCAGTGAGTCCTTGGACTGGAGGCTGCCAACAAATCCCAGGTGCTGTAGGCTCTATTTCAAAGGAAGGAACTGGTAAAACCACCACTGAGTATTCTTTGCCTAAGAATCCTATGAAATCCTGTGAAATTGATGGGATTGCTGTAAATCGACAGGCAACTTGACGGCACATGCACACATCTAAGACCAGGTCCCTAAATGTCTATGTTACAGAACATTTTTAGAAGACAGTCAAGAAATCTATAGACTGTTCCATCTCCAACAAGGCAGCTATCTGACTGTGTTGCTATTTTTTGGTTGATCTGGCCCCTAGCTGGGAGCAAATTGAGGGCAAAATGTGAAGATGGGGGTAGAATTAAGACTTTGCTTCTCCAAATACAAATTCTGCCCCCCCCCATGCTGAAATTTTCTTTCAGTCCTCAAATTATTAGCATTGCTGAGACAGAGCCACTGAAAACCATTAACACCTAGGACCCTTATATTTGCTATGAGTGGGTTCCCTTGCTCACTTTGTCCCTTTTCTTTTCATGCCCAACATTTTTTTCTAAGTCCTCAACTAAAGTTTTAGAGCAATGCAATGTTTAAAATGTGGGGACAGAAGGACAATTTCATTCTGAGGCAGAATTCTTATTTTGAGGACAATGGCCTCATTTTGCTCCAGCCCTAATGTGTACATCTATGATGAGGGTACATTGCCCCCCCCACCCATCTAATAGGTTGTTGCAAGAGTCAACAATCGATTAAACATTGAGGTGCATTTCATAGAATCGTAGAATCACAAAGTTGGAAAAGACCACAGAGGCTGTTGAGTACATCCCCCTGCTATGCAGGAACACCCATCAAAGCATTCCCAACAGATGGCCATCCAGCCTCTGCTTAAAAACCTCCAAAGAAGGAGACTCCACCACACTCCATTGAGGCAGCATATTCCACTGCTGGATAGCTCTGACCGTCGGGAAGTTCTTCCTGAGGTCAGGTGGAATCTCCTTTCCTGCAGCTTGAATCCATTGCTCCTTGTCCTAGGTCCTTTCTGCACCTTACCTTTTTTCGGCACTGGGGTGCGGGGATCATGCGAGCAGTCTCCAGTGAGAGGCTCTCACATCCCTGCTGCTTCAGCTCCACACAAGCTGTCTGCTCCCGAGCAGGCAGCACTAGAGCCCCGCCTCTTCCTTCCACAGCGCAGCCTGGGAGTTTCCCAGGCTGCGCTGTGGAGGAAGTGTGACTGCCGTGGCTCCAGAGGCTCTGCATGCATGGCAACTGAGCATGGGGCCCTGGAGCGATGCACAATAGTATACCATTTTCGGCTGAAAGCCAAAAATAAAAAAGTGCGTAAGCAGTGCCTGCCCTACCCTAGAGTGTCACACGATTGTGAGTGCATTGTGCAGATCGCTCCTCACAATTGCACAACACTCGAGAGGCCCTTTTGCATGGCAAATGCTGTGTGAAAAGGGCCTTAGTCTCTGGAACAGTGGAAAACAAGTGCACTCCATCCTCAATGTGACATCCCTTCAAATATTCAAACATGGCTATCATGTCCCTTCTTAACCTTCTCTTCTGCAGACTAAACATCCCCAGCTCCCTAAGCTGCTCCTCATAGGGCTTCATGGCTTCCAGACCCTTCAGCATTTTGGTCACCCTCCTCTGGACATGCTCCAGCTTGTCAATATCTTTCTTGAATTGAGGTGCCCAGAACTGGACACAGTATTCCAAATGAGGTCTAACCAATGCAGAATTTTGATTTTACATGCGTAGGCTTCAAGTATGCCTTCCTAATCACAAATGGTTGGGGGGATGACAGACAAGCACATTCTTGATCCACACCAGGGGTGTCCACCTTCACCCCTACTTTTTACAATATGCCTCAAAATATTAAATAATGAAATTGGAAATAAAGCTATAATTCAAAGTATCCATATATAAGATGCACCTGTGCATAAGATGCACCCCATTTATACACAGAAAATACTATTTGCCAGTGTATAAGACACACTGGTATATAAGACACACACCATTTTCAAACAGTATTTTTTGGGGGAAAATGTGAGTCTTATACGCCAGCGAATATACCCTGTTTCCCCGAAAATAAGACATACCCATAAAATAAGCTGCAGCAGGATTTCTAAGCATTTGCGCCATATAAGCCATACCCTGAAAATAAGACATAGTGATAGGCATGGCTATGCAGCCTTGCAAAGTTGTACCATACTTAATAAAAATAAGACATCCCCTGAAAATAAGCCATACTGTGTCTTCTTGAGGAAAAATAAATATAAGACAGTGTCTTATTTTCGAGGAAACATGGTAGTACTCATATTCAAGGACAAAATTATAAATTAGAAGCATATGCAGACGATCTAGTAATCATATTAGAAGACCCAGTTTCCCATTTCTCAAAAGTAACTATAACAGTTATTGTTGGGTTTGTGTCACAGAATTACTTTAAGAGAAAAATCATACAAACAATACAAACCATTGGCCCGTGTCAAAATACAATCTTCTCCTGTCCCTCTCATCGTCATCTCCTTCATCACCCACCACAGAGCATAGGTAGAATTTGAACCATCCTCCTCCATTTAATTAGGTTGCACCTCAATAACAACAGAAATAACTAAACAGTTATACCACAAAAGGAATCAAATTATCCCTTGTTAAGTTATGATAGCAACGTTCTCCAGTACATTGGCCAAGCAGAAACAAATATTCTTAAAACTAAGAAGTTCTGATCTCTCAAACATTGTAGAAGATGGTGTTGCAAATGCGTTATTCCTTTATTTTTATTAAGGATACTTTTCCTTTCTTCTCCCTCTCTGCAGCCTGAACCTCCCTCAGCTAACAAATGGCAGTTGGATAAATGGTTAAACAAAGTCAATCCCCACAACAAGACGATCATCAACAACCAGCATGAGAGCCACAGTGAGAGCGGCTCTCAGTCTCAGAGCAGCTCCCAGAACGAAGGACAAAACAAAGGGAAGCTAAACAGCAGCATGCCCCTGACTGATTCCAAAGACCGGGCACTGCGTAGTCCCATCCGAGAGAAAGCCAAGCCCCGCGTGGCCCAGAAAGCCCCAGCCGAAGCGAAAAATTCTAAGCAGAAATCTCCAGCTCACAATGAACCTGCCACCCAAAGGACTACGGGGAAAAAGCAACCCAAAAAGGTAGAGCGGACTTCCAGTACCGAAGACTACAGTTGGCCCAAGCCAAATATTACCAGCAGCACACCCAAAGAGAAGGAAATGCAAGAAACCCCAGAGCAGCCCAAAGTTCGCGCAAAGGTCACGGCGGGGAAGACTGCTCCCAGGAAAGAGCCGAGGACCACCACGGGACCCATGCTCGAAAAGAAAAAATACCGAGGCCCCAGCAAAACCATTCCAAAGTCTCGGGAATTTGTGGAAACCGATTCATCCACTTCTGATTCAAACACAGACCAAGAGGAGAACCTGCAGGCAAAGACCTTGCAGGCTTGCAGTGGTCCCGAGAATGGCATCAAAGCCAAGGACTCCAGCAGTAACATCCTCAGCATCAGCAGCTTAACAAGCAGTAGCAGCAACGCATCCATTGACCCAAATAGCAATGACTTAGAGGAGCCCCTTTTCTCCCCGATCCCCATTGTTCAGAATGAGCCCCTCTCCCCACTGAAAGAGTTTGAGGAGCTCAAATACCTTTGGGTGAAAATCGACCTGAGCTTGCTCTCTGGATCCCCGGGCAGGACTCCTTCGAGAGCATGCCTGGGAAAACGGAGCCCAGGGAGGTCAACGCAAAGCATAGACGACAATGTCGAGAGTCCCCAACACTTGCTGCAGAGAAGCCACCCACTAAATCGAAAAGGAAGCACAAGGTAACTCCCCATACACTTTATAATCTGAGTTTCCATTTATTTGCAGGTTCTATACGTTGATCCAACAGGTATGGAAGATAACATTCCTGTACAGAAAATGCTGTTTTCTGTGCAGGAATCTCCTTTTTCATGCAGAAATGTTGTTTTCTTCACTAAAAAAAATGCATTCTTTTTGCATAGAGTAAGTCCTGAACTGTGGCTTTCAGAGAAGCCACATAATTTTCAGTGATTTTTTTCATAGAAAGGAGAAAAATGATAAAATTGTTTGTTTTTGTTTCTGAAAGCAAAATTTATGAAGATTTGCATCCCTGCATTAACAATGTGACAGGGCAATAGCAAACATGGGGGTGAACAATTCCTATGTAACAGGGTGTTGTAGTGCCCAATGGCCAGAATCCTTTTGGTGACTTCTTCATAGAAGCAGCTAGACTTTTTTTGTTTAATGTGGAATGTCTTCATTCATTTCAAGGTTCTGGAAACACAGTTCATTGAATCATAGAGTTGGAAGAGACCCAGCGGCCATCGAGTCCAACCCCCTGCTATGCAGGAACACCCATCAAAGCATTCCCAACAGATGGCCATCCAGCCTCTGCTTAAAAACCTCCAAAGAAGGAGACTCCACCACACTCCGAGGCAGCGTATTCCACTGCTGGACAGCTCTGACAGTCAGAAAGTTCTTCCTGAGGTTCAAGTGGAATCCCTTTCCCGCAACTTGAATCCATTGCTCCTTGTCCTAGTCTCTGGAGCAGTAGAGAACAAGCCTGCTCCCTTCTCAACATGACATCCCTTCAAATATTTAAACATGGCTATCATGTCCCCTCTTAACCTTCTCTTCTGCAGACTAAACATCCCCAGCTCCCTAAGCCACTTCATTGCTTCCAGACCCTTCACCATTTTGGTCACCCTCCTCTGGACATGTTCCAGCTTGAATTGAGGTGCCCAGAACTGGACACAGTATTCCAAATGAGGCCTAACCACTGCAGTATAGAGTGGTACCATTACCTCCCTCAATCTAGACACCATACTCCTATTGATGCAACCAAGAATTGCATTGGCTTTCTTGGCTGCCATGTCACACTGCTGACTCATGTTCAGCTTGTGATATACCAGGACTCCTAGATCCCTTGCAATAGAGCTTAGAATAAACAGAGAAGAAGAAAATATAGGATTGCCTTGCCTTGCCTTGCCTAGTGCTGTCTCTGCCTGATGTTCTTTGTAGCGACTAGAACATTAATGCTATATTTTCCTCCAGCTTAAATAGGCATGCCTGCATTAAAATCAACAGACTGTACATACTGTAGCAGTTGCAGAGTGCTGTCTTTTAGTGTGCACAGAAGACTGTGGGATTTGTTACATAAACATCTGTGATTTATCAAAATGCCATTCACTTAAATAGCCATTGTCCTTTTTTGGTTTTTTGCAACAGCTACCTGTAAAGCAGAATCTATTGTGACTCAAGAGACAATGCTTTATCATGTGTTTTATTTTATTTATGCCCATGGGTATCCTATCGTGTGGGATATGGCAGCATGCTTCAAATTGAAATGTGTCTTTTAAGAAAGAAAACAAGGGTTTTATATAACAAATGAATATTTGCAGGGATCTGAGTGGGATGCTTTTTTTACCTACCTGAAATGCTTCTATTTCTGGTTTCACTGAAGAAGAAAAAAAGAAAGTGGTTTTAGGATATGGGGGGGAAAAGGATGTCATAAATCTCAACAAATGCAGTGTCAGCCATCAGTATCATCTGCCTTCTGAAAATGTCAGTTTTGGAGCTGTCTGAAAGAAAAGACTGGCTGCGAACAAACGGGTTGCATTCGTACCTCTGCTGGAGATGAAACACAAGATTTCCAGACCATGGTTTCTGATCTGTTTCTCAGAATCAAAACAGGATGGTGGCAATACTGGCTGAATCAAAGCATGCAGCTTCTAGCACATTGGTTGGGAACCTCAGGCTGTGGGTCTAAATCTGACCTTTCTAAGGTCCCAGTCCAGCCCTTTGGGGTTCCCCAAATAGACACACCACCTTGCCCATCGTTGGGTGGTTTCCTGGCTTCTGACCGTTTTTTTTCCCCATTCTAAAAGGTTGAAATATGGTACTTCTCCTAAGGCATCATGCTATTTTAGTGTCAAAATACAGTGCTGTTCTTGCTCAGACCCATATCCCTGAGGACCCACATGTCACTGGAACATGGGCCCCAAAAAGTTTTCTGAAATTGAATTGGGTCCTTAAGATGAAAGAGGTTTCCTGTTCTTCCATTAGGACTAATCTTAGTTCAGGTTTAGTTACTGGCAGGAAGAGTCTGCAGCGTAAATATGCTGGTATATTTGGTCAACTGTCTTTGGCCTTTGGCCTTGCCCATCAGTGGAATATGACCCCTGAGGGCTTCTCTGAAATTCATTTCATCCCTGGAGATGAAAGAGGTACCCTACCTTTGTTCTGGTAGACAGGGTATGGCCCTTGGTTTACTTTCATGTGGGGTCAATGTGCCCAGAGTGGAGGAGAAGACAAGGAGAAAATAGTGAAGAAGAGTTGGAGGAGAGGGGGTAGCAGAGAAAGAGAAGAGGGAGGTGCATGGTATCTAATAGATTTTTACTAAGGAAAGTGAGCCCTCGACATGGAAAAGAACAAGAGTTCCTTCCCAAACACATGCCCTGCTGTATCATACTGTCCTTCCAGGCTTTCTGTCTTAGAAAATATCCCAGTTCACTTCTCAGAAACTATGGCCATTTCTGCACGAGCCTGTTATAGCATGATAATTCCACTTTCAAACTCCTATAGAATCCTGGGGTTTGCAGTTTCGGGAGGGGCCAGCCGGTAAGTGCACGCGGGGTCCAAGACCAATGCACGATCATGCACCGTTTTCGGCTTCTAGCCGAAAATGAAAAGGTGCACGATCAGCGCCTGCCAGCCCCTGGAGCGTCGCGCGATTGTCAGTGCATTGTGCAGATCGGTGCCCTTTCGCAGGGGAAATGCCATGCAGAAAGGGTCTATGGCAAGCCAGAAGAACAGATCACTTTCAGTAGCACACTAAATGTGTGCTGGATTTTACAAAATGAAATTTTTACTGTGGAAAGGTAATTGTATTAAAGAGAACCAGAGTTGTGTGATGGTTTGAGCAGTGGGCTGCGACTCTGGAGACTGGGATTCAGTTCTCTGCTCGGTGATGAAAATTCACTGGGTGACCTTGAGCACATCACACACTCTCAGCTGCAGAAACCCCTGTGATAGGGTCCCTTTAGGATTGCCATAAGTCAGAAATGACTTGAAGGCACACAGCAGCAACAAGAATAGCAAAAACAACAAACAAAAGCATTGTTTGGCCTTACTCAGGTTGTCTAGATGGTTTGGGCTTAACTGTTGTTAAAACTGCTTAGAGGGACACACTGTGATTTCGTATGTTCTGCAGTGGTTGGTAATGTTGCCATGATGAGATCTAAGTAAGATGAAATGTAGTGTTTATAATGCTGTAATTATCTGTTTTCTTGTGCTTGAAGCAATCAGAAAGTTTGGACACATTTGGTGAGAACAAGAAACAACGCTTGGAGGAGACTTCTGCTTCGTGCTTACTTCCACCCTGCATTTCTCCTATACCCAACCACAGACTAGCCAGTGCTAAAGAGTAAGTTCTTCCTCTCCGTTCCTTTCTTTTCCTTTCCTTCCTTTTTTTCTTTGACATTAATGCAATCCATTACAATAAAACAGCTCAGAACCACATGTTGTAGGGAAATCTGTCTTTATCAGTGGTTGTTCCTTTGTCCAAAGGGATGTTACTGTCCTTCATCTTCTCTTTTAGGAATAATTGCAGTCTGTCTTACTTTAATGCAAGTGTGGACCAACAAGTGGTTCCCATTTTTGTGACCCCCCCATTCCCCTGATGGTCCCTTCCAAACCCCCAAATTTGTAAAACAAATTTTTTCACCTGAAAATGCTTGAAAAACATTCCCACACACATCAGAACCGACATCATTCCTTTTTCTTGGTGATAAATTGGCCATAAATTGACTGAAAGTGATACCTCCTTGAGATGAGTGTTTGTGGCCTGTGGAAGGGTCAGAAGGGACAAAAACTGCCCCCTGCCCCAATTCTTGCCTTGATAGAGCATAGTTCAAATGTTCTTACATACTATGCTGGGCACTTTCTGGGCACTGAACCGCACTCCCATATCTGAAGCTACTGCATCACCAAACTTTGGTGGCATAAAGGGGAAAAAGCCACATCTTCCCTATACAGAGCAATCTTTCTCTAGGAAATCTGGTAACTATTTGTGAGGCACCACACTGGTGGAATGAGCTACACACTCACTGCCACCCTGTTCTATCCCTTCCTTGATTTCCTTGAGTTATTTTTGGCTTCTCCTCTCCGGGACCAAGAAATCGTTTCTTCTTCTTCATCTGAAACACACTGTAGCAGAGCAATGATATTTATATTTATGAAATAATCCTGCAATTAACATGTGATCCGTGGTTTTTTAAACCCATTGTGAGTTAAAGCCAGCTGGTTCCTAATCTCTCTTATACCTTTGTAATTACGAACACTACTTCCTGCAAATAAATTTATCTAGATTTACTCTCTTTAAATCCCCCCATTTTCTCAAGTCAGAAAAGGCACATGCCACATAGGGTTAGATGCATTTTAAAATGATGCAAATTGCCTTTGTCATTCTATCAAGTGTATATACTTATCTTCTCCAGCACTTACATCATCTATTTAAAAAAAAAAAAATCTGTTATTTCCTGCCTTCATCAAACCCTAGGGATCGACCCCCAACCTGATGTTTCTTAATTTGAGCTTGTTTTCTAGGTCATTAATTTGATTCCTTAGAGCTCTGTACCATTGGTATCCTCTGTTAAAATATAATTGTGTTCATCAATAGTTATTTCCCTTATGCTGGTTCTCCGATCCCTTGGTCCCAGATGTTTCCAATTGCCAAGCAAAAAAAATTTAGACTTTCATATCTGTTATGTTTAATTGAGACCATGATCACATTGTGGCTTGTTATTAATATCCTCCAAGTTCATATTTAACCCAACCCATTTTCATAACTTGGGTAATTCCAGAGGAATGCACAAATGGTGCTTTCTGGGAAATGGGTGAGAGAAGAAGTCAAGAAAATGAGCCAAAAACAAGGAATGAATATAGGTAATGGATAATACACGTTGCTTTGGTGAGGTTGTTATCACCAAGACTACACTGAGTATTTTTCCCCCTTTGGTTTTCAAAATCAAAATAATGCTTTCAGAGTGCAGAGACCTGTTAATTTTAAAAAACACATTAAAAGAACAGTTCGGTTTGGATGGGAGAAGAATGTATGGCACAGCAACTATCACTTCCAGATGGTAGATGGTTGAAAGAGAGAAAGAAAGAAAGAAAGAAAGAAAGAAAGAAAGAAAGAAAGAAAGAAGGAGTTTTTCTAATTCTTAGGCTTTTTTTAAAAAAAAACAACTTGGTCTGAAAACCAAGGCTGATGACAAACGACTTAGGAAGCTAGCCATGTTTAGCTTAGAGAAGATTGAGAGGTGACATATGATGGCTAACTTTAAATGCTGAAGGGATGTCATGAAGAAGATGAAGCCAGATTGTTTTCTGCCGCTCCAGAGACTACAACACAAACCAATGGATTTAAATTACAATTGAAGAGATCCTGCCTTAGAAGGAGCTCTTTTACTGTAAGAACTGTTTTAATAGTCAAATAGATTGCTTTGAAAGGTGGAAGCTTTGGAGCACTTTAAACTGAGATTGCATAGGCATCTTTCAGGAGTGCTCTAGCTGAGCATTCCTACATGGCAGGGGTTTGGATGATGGCCCTTGTAGCCCCTTCCAAGTCTAAGGACCTTTCCGTACTACATTGTTATAGTGCTGTTATTGCACTTTCAACATCCTGTGGAATCCTGGGGTTTGCAGTTGAGGGAGGGGCAATTAGAATTCTCAACAGAGAACTCTTTGGCCTCAGGAAACTACAAACCCCAGAATTCCAGAAGATGTTGAAAGTGGAATAATAGCACTATAACAGTGTAGAGAAGAAGGCCCCTAAAATTAGATGATTCAGTGTTTCTCTTCAGTTGTTTGCAATGAGATGGAAGATAGCTACATACTAAAATGTATATAAAATGCAAACTTTATATTAGAATATATGCCAAAAAAATGTATTCTAGAGACACACACACTAAGATCTTGAATTGTCAGACATAGCAACAATGCCAGAGCTCCATTGTTGAGTTTACTTCTGCCAATGCCATCCCAGAAAAAAACTACCTCTTAAGCCAGGCAATGTCCCAACGGAAGAGTTTCGAAGATGCTGCAAATCAGGGCACTGGGAAATGGTGATTGCAGCACCCACCCAGTCACAGAACTTGTTGAGACAGGGAGCTGGTGAGACACCCCTCAGGGTCCTGCCACAGATGCTTGTCTCAAAATGCCCTGTGCCGAGAAGGATGCTGCAGTCTTCATTTCCCAGAAGCCCAATCCTCAGCACCTCAGAAACCCTTTGGCTGGCCCATTACCTTGCTTAAGAGGGAGGTTTTGAGTGTTGGGTTCAGTCATTAACAAGAAACATGAATCCCAAAAGTGACACAGCCATAAATCTGACTTAGAATCTTGTAAGAATTGAAGAAGATGCCAGCCATAGATACACTAATGCAAATTTTATAGAAAAATGTATTCAGAAATCATGTACATATTCCTCAGTTATTTTTTCAAGTGGACAAAGGGATATGAAAACTGGAAAAGTGGAAACTGAGCTTGGGTTGTAATTTTTTTGTCTACAACTCCTAGAATTCCTCAGCTGATTCCTCTGATAGGTCAGCTGTCAGTGAGTCCTTGCGCCATGCCTCCTGAGGCTGCTTTTCAACAGGGAAAACTGTAGGGTTTTCATCAGGCTCAGATTCCAAGATTCCAGGTCAGAAGCACACAACAACAATGTTTGGATAGAATCTCTTTTCTAGCAATTTGAATCCATTTGTGCAGTGGTAAACAAGCTTGTCCCATTTTTTACATGACATCCCTTCAGATATTTAGAGATGGCTATCAATTCACCTTTCAGTCTTTACTTCTGCAAGCTAAATGCACTCATCTTCCTAAGCTGTTCTTCCAAAGGCCCGTTTTCCAAGCCTTACGAATATGTATTTCTTAGATAAGTATTAGACAAATGTAGAATATTAGTGAGAGTGATAATAACATTCTCATTTTGACAGCAGTGGTTTTTATTTGCCATTGGCCACAATTAGGAAATAACTGGAGTAGATGCTGCTATCATTAGAAGTGGTGAAGGGCTGTGACGTTCAGCCAGGTGAGGCTATCGAATTTCCCCCGATTGTGAAATCAAGCTGCTTTGCTGAGCTTGTTCCTCTTTGATTTGTTGCTTTGAGGTATTGTAAATCTATAAATGCCTGACACTGACTTAAATTGACTAAGAGGGAGACATAAATTCTTGTTGACTTAATTTGCTATTGAAAATTTGAGTCAATAATCATGAAAAGTAAATGGCTGTAGAATGCAATATGAGTTGTCTAAGGAAAGATTAAAATTCAAGTAATCTTCATTGACTTGACTAGGATAGTAACTAAAAAAATAGCAAAAAAATAAATAAAAATCCATGGTTAAATTAACATGTTAAGAAGCCAGCTGGTTCTATTGGCCTTAAAAAAAAAAAAACAGGTTTTCAGCAGGTTTACTGTTTTCCTAGATGGGAAAATATGTTTTCCAAGGCATCTGGCTTACTGTGAGGTCAGCCAAGGACAGCCTTCTTTTGGTTATAGCAGTCATTTTCTTCCTAATCTGGCTTTTGCCAAATGTATTTCTCCTGCACAGGACTAGCAAATAGGGCTGACAAGTGAAAGAAGGAAATTGGCTTCTTTCCCTGTAATTGTGCAAAGTGACAAGCAACACTTGGTGAGAGTCCCATTTTTACACAACCATTGCAGGGTGAGGAGCCCTGTCTCTTATTTCATCTGGCAACCACACTAAAGTGGGAGTGATGTGTGGAAGCTGCATGGGCTCTCACAAGAGATATGCAGTCCTGGTTGCACAGGGATAGAAGCATGTGCCCCTCTCTCACCTTTTCTGTGGTCCCTAGATCTCTTCCAGACCCACTCAGATGTCCTCCCCCATCAGCCAAACAAGGAGAAACTCCATTCTTGGAAGCTTTCAGAAGACAACTCTCTTAAAACCAAGGTCACCTGCCACTTATCACCTCCCCAGAAGATGGTTTTGTGAAACAGGAAGTTGATCATTGATGGGCCATCCACTGAGGGTCTTGAGGGAATAAAATGAGCTTGCCCACCTATCAGGAGGAATGTTCAGAGAAATTAGACCTTTGCAAAGGGTTGGAATCACACAAACCTTCAGATGAAGTTGGACTGTAACTCCCAGCACCTGTAGCCAGCATAGACAATATTGAGAAATGCTGGGTATTACCACCCAACAACATCTGGAGAAAGGGCCATATGACTCTCTGGTCCTGCATTTCCACATTTTGAAACATGTATGATGTTTCACTATAGGATCCCAGCCATCGTACGGAGCAGTGAATTCCAGAAATGGGTGGCAATTCCCTCCCGCTTAGAATAACTGGTCCCATCTTTTTTGTTCCTTGGCAGCAACAACCCCATTAAAAAGGTGACGAAGAAACGGGAAGAGAAGTTGTTCCCACCTCCATTGTCACCTCTGCTGGACGAGACAGCACCCAAGCAGAACAACAACGAGAGCAATGCATTTGGTCAAGAAAATGCCCTCTCAGCCCCACTGCAAACCAACACCTGCTCCAAACACAGGAAAAACGAGAACAAATCCTCTTCCAGTGCAAAGGGGATCTGTGTAAGTTGCTCAAAGATGGGTTGTTCAATATGAAGATGGTGTTTTTATTTAACTTATCTCTTTAAAGACTGCAGTCCTCCCAAAACAAAAGAGCACATTCTTCCAGAATAGCCTTCTACCAACAGAGGCAGAAGGTCCTGGATGGTTCACTTCGGGCCTGGTGAAACACAGCCCACTGGCTATGTGCTGCAGCCCCAGCTATACTAGATGACCACCAGCCAAACCTAGAGGAGTTGAGAAGCAACAGGGAGGAGCAAAACTGGATGATATCCCCCCCTCCATACAGTAGTGTTTGTCCTGGTTGTTGCCACTCCCTCTCCCAGATATGCTACATCGTAGGTATGTTGGAGACTCCCTGGTACTAAACCAGTCCAGAGTAATTTAGTATAACCAACTCTGACTAGCAGCAGCAGATCATGGGGATTTTTCAACACAATCCTTCCATAGCTTTACCTGGAGATGCCAAAGATTGAACCTGGAACCTTCTGCACGCAAGGTTTGTGCCACAGAGCTACAGCCCCTCATCATGGCACAGCACCATTTATGGTGGCCTTAAATAAGTGATTTTTTTCATTCTCAGAATCCCTCTGAGCACCATGATGTTGTGAAACTGTGTCAGAGAGCGGGGAGATTTATGATCATGAGTGGGAGGCATTGGCACCACTAGTGAGTGTGTAGCCACAAATTTTGCTCCCCCTCTATCTGTCCCATTTTCGTTGGCTTAGAATTGGGCAGGGGAAATGGCAGGAGTTTATGATTTCCCCCCCACACACCTAATGTTCCCTTGCTTATTTTCAGCTCTTGCCCTAATCGCCGGATACTATGAATTCTCCCTTGCTGTTCACCTTCTTACATTTTTATTTTAATAAGCGAGTGATGCTACAAGGCACCCATGCTGACATTACAACTTTGGGGAAGTGAGTGTTAATGATGCTGTGCGTGCAAGCGATATGTAGCTACTTGCGCTTAATTAATCTACTGAGCTTGACTTTTGACACAAAGTCCGTGAGATGCAAAATATGTGCCTGGATTTTTAATTTTGAGACCACAGACTTGCGCTGTGTGACATGCAAAGGTATTATTAGCATGAAAGCTGGCCCTGCTAATTAAAATCACTTTCTGCAGGAGGAAGACTCCCTCAGCAGGGCCCCAAACACTCTGCTCGACACCAGCCATCTAGACAATGACATTTGGTCTACAGCTCCTGCCTTTGCCAATGGGAATCCTGAGCCAAGAAGACCTAAAATCACGTTTGATGACATGTAGGTAGTAAGATCAAACCCATGTGTTCCTTTCTTGTTCAGACTTGTAATTGCCCAGGATCTGCAGTTGTCCAGATTTCATTATGAGGACAGGCATATTCTCTAAAAAGTGTGTGTGTGTGTGTGCACGCCAGTCGCTACGCACGGGGGAAGTGGAGCATGAATTCCACACAGCCATTCTGCCCTGTGGGAAGAACTGCTTGTGTTAGTCTGGGTAGGAAAGAACTTTGGAAAAAAGTGCTTATAACTGAGTTACAGTGATAGGGAAAGCAATTATTATGCTAAAGTTAAAAAATAAATATAGCTAGCACTGTGAAATATGGAAGGAGTGCCTCTCTCTATATAAGCCTGCCCAAGGTTTGAGGGCTGCTAGAAGAGCTCTTTTTTGCATCCCATCATTCAGACAATCTGCTGTCAGAGGACACAGGAAAGGGCTTTCTCTACAGTGGCACCCCATTTCTGGAATACCCTCCCCTTAGGAGCTCACTTGGTACCTACATTGCTGTCATTCCAGTGCTGTGAAAACGTGGCTGTTTTTTTCCTTTCAGACCTAACTGACTTGATGATGACGATGATGACAATAAGAATAATAAATAAATATTTGTTACCTGCCTCTGCCCAAGGGTTGAGGCGGGATACAGAATAGATAGAGCGAAAAGCCATAGTTAAAATCATAATTAAAAGTGCAATTAAAGTACAGTTAAAAGTACGATTAAAATACAATTACAAGCACAATTAAAACTAGATTTTACACATATCTACACATGAGCTTGATTTTAAATTATTGTAAAGCATTTTAACTGGTTTTTATTCTGTCTCCTTTTAACTTTTCAAATTGTTTAATACGTTTTTAACCTTTTAAAACATCGTTTGCAACTTTTTGGCATGTGTATGGCAAAGTGGTCCTCTGCAGATGTAACACTTAACTGTGGTTTATTTTCGCTAACTATGGTTAGACATGCTATTGAATACCAAAGGCATGGTAAAGAATCAGTTGCAAACCAAGGGAAACCGTTCTCCTAGCTGAGTTTCTAAATCATTGTTTGTGTTAACCATGGTTAAGGATTACATTTGTACTGGGCAAGCCATGGAGATGGAAAATATTCATGTCCTGAGTTTTTCTGCCATCTCTGCCAGGATAAAAAGGTAGGATTTGTGGTCACATTTGGTTGATAACAATAGTAAATGTGATTCTCTAGCAGTTATGAGTTCATAAATCCAGCTTGTGACCTTGTAACTACTGGACAAGATGCCAACCATCCTTGAGACAGTCATGTGTGTGCTTTAGTGCAAGACTGTTATTCTTTATGCACACAAACGCAATCTTGCACAACAACAACAATCTTGCAGACTAAAAGTTTTGTGCAGAAAACTGCAGTGTTGCCCAGTGAAGCCATCAGACTAGATGACTTCCTTCTCCTTGCCTTTCTTTAACTTTCCTTTCCCAAGATTGTTGGGTTTTTGCACAAGATTTTTTAAAAAAAACTATTCAAAACTGCACAAAATTCTTGCCATGATATTATTCTGCTCAGCTTTCTTTTTCTTTTTCCGGGGGGGGGGGGTCTGAAGATGAGCAATGTAAATTTTGTTTCCATCCCATATGTAGTATATGTATCACTCCAATAGTTTTCACTGATTGAAAAAAAAAAAGTATCCCATTGCCAAAGACAAGAGATTGGAGGGAGTAGATTTTCTTTTGCCTCACCTGTTTTTCACTATATTAAAAAAAGTATACATTTCAAGTAGCTAGAATATGTCAAAAGTCTCCCACGATAGCTCTGTTGTGGCTTTTTTCCCCCTCCATTATTTTCATTTGGGAAAACATGGTAAACAGCAAGTAGAAATTGTTTTAAACTGTGTGGGTGACAGTGTCACATAATGCCTTCACTGTAACTAGATTTGTCCAGATTCTGCAATAAATCGTGAGGGAATAAAATACTCCATTTGGGTGGATGAGGATTAAACTATGGTTTCACTATAGGTCTGGAAGCTGAAACAAACAAGAGCCAATGCAATGTAGAAGTTGTACCAACCTATGCTGCAGCCCTCCATAAGTTGTTGGACTGTAACTCTCCGCAGCCAAAGGCCCTTTCCACAGGGGTTAAAAAAACGGTGTAGAGTGACCTCCATGGAGGTCATCTACACCGTAACGTGGATTGCGGCGGACTACGTTTGTGTAGTTCCACACCCCAATCCGCGCAGGGGCGACCGGAAGTGCCGCTGCCCCGTGCTTTTTGAAAACCACTTGTTTTGTGGTTTTTAAAAGGCCCGGGGTGTGCAGCCCCGTGCAGCCCCATCACAGCGCCGGTATGGATCTGCAGGCGTGCGCAAGAGCGTGCCTGCAGATCGTGCGGGGGGTGGGATTTCCGGCTGGCGAGCTTTTCTGACTGGCGGAGAGCCTCCACCAGTTGAAAGCCGCCATTTTGGGCACTGCCGGATGCCGCGGACACCGCCGAGTGTGGAGCGGCGAAACGGGCTGCTCCATGCTGCGGCAGAATAAGGTAAGCTCCGTTTCTGCGTGGGGCAGCCCGTTTCTCCGCCCGCATGTGGAAGGGGCCAAAGCCGGCATAACCAATGGTGAGGAATGCTAGGCACTGTCGTCCAACAACAGCTGGAGGGCCACATCATTCCCGCCTTTTAGACTACCAAACTTGGATTTAGGAATTTCAACTTAAATCCCTGCTTAGCCAAGGACCTGAGGTGACCCTGGACCAGGTTGTTTTACATCAGCTTCTCTTCTTTACCCTAACCTACCCTGCAAGATTGTTGTGAAGACAAATGGGAGGATGACACACACAGCACTGAGATCTTTGAAAGAAAGGAGGGAAATTAACAATGGTTTAATGAATCCAAGTTAAGGCTACAAGCCAAGCTAAACATTATCTCTAACCCAGGAAGGCCAATGGGGAGACTGAAACCTCATCAGCTGATGCCTCTGATCTTTGCTGTTGTTATTGTTTCCTTAGGCTTCACAATGCAGATTATTACATGCAAGAGGCCAAGAAGCTAAAGCACAAAGCAGATGCCCTGGTAGGTGTCCAAAATTCCATTTTTTATTTTATTTTTTTGTGTGCCTGATTGGGCAGCTTATGCAGCACTATGGTGCAGTTTGCAGAGGTATCACGATAAACCAGAGGGCCACTTCTAATTTGCATGGCATATTAAAGTGTGCAATTAATTACACTAATTATTGGCACACAGTGCCATTAATTAACAGGATCTGCACATTGTCTGCTCAGTAATACAGTGCTCCCGATGATGTCTTCTGGCCAAGTGGAAACCGTCAGAAAGTTCAAAGTTGGATTTACTGTTGCAAGTAGACAAGTCAGTGGAGAAAGAGCCTCTACATGCCAGGGTGCTTGGAAGGTGGGAATGGCAGGTTTCACCCCATTGACCACAACCCATTGAGCTTGACCTACAACATGGCTGGAGAAGTTGGGCAGTTCCAGGGGAGATGTTTCACTCCCCTTGGATTACTGCAGCCTTGTAAATGAAGCTATAAGTGGCTACGGGTTTACTTCCAGTTTGCTAAAAATACAGTCAGCCTTCCACATTTGCAAGTTTCACTTTTGTGGATTTGATTATTCACAGATGATCTCTGTCACCTCTGTTGCCTCTCTATGCTATTTTTAGTAGGGACTGCAAGCCTCGTGAGATTGAGAAACTGTGACCAAGGCTTGTAAGTCCCTGTTAAATGTTGTGGGGCAGCAGTAGAAGTGGCATTAAGCCTCACCAGCCACCTACTTCTGCCTTGTGGAGGAATCCTGAGGCCTCAAAGGAATCCACGGCGGGTTGAATATGGTGATCATCCTTGTTTGTCTGTATTAAATATAGTTTGAGAGGGCCTAGAGTTATTCACGTCTTTTTCATTTTCACGGGGGTCCTATGTCCCCAACCCTAGTGAATGTAGAGGGATGACTGTAATGTTTTTCACTTTCTCAAAGTGGAGGGAGTGCATGATTCTTTTCAAAAGAGAGCTATGCCTCCAAGGATTGTCCTTAAATGGGCAGGTGCTTCTTCTTACACAAGTACCTATGTGTCTACAAGGGATCGGCAGATATAGGGACAGGTTGTTAAGTTTCCTTAGGAGTGTTTCCTCTCTGTTTTGTCTGTTTGGCTTCCTATAGACTAATATGATCAGGTCTGTCATCTCCTCTTCTCACTCTTTCTGTAGTCTTTGGCCCAGATCCCACTGTTGGAGCATAAAGCTCTGGCAACAAACTTAGGGGGAAAGGCAAAGTCTTGTCTTTCCCCAGATGTGCAAAGTAAGCTGATTGGTTCCCTGGACACACCTCCACGGCCAGTCAGTGGCCAGGAAGGCAGGACAGTAGAAGCCATTGTGCAGCCAGAAGAAAAACATTGTGGATACCTCCTTGCTCAACCCCACCCACAAAATACTTACATTGGCATAATGGCTGCTTATAATCACATAAGAAACCAAGCACCTGCAGCACTGTGCGTCCACAACTGGATCTGGCTACTTCTCTGCATCACCACCCCTCCACTAGCCAGTAAATAGCTCTTCTGGGGCACTTCAGCAGCTAAAATGTGAGTTTGTAGGGTGGAGGGAGGAGACATGCCCTAGTTCTGCCTGGCAGAACTTTACCATCCATATTTGTCCTAGCAACCCCATGGTTGTGTAAGGTGGGTTTTGATACTGATTTCAAGCAGCCAGCTTCCACACAAAGCTAACAGCTCTTCCACCTGCCCGATTACTTAGCACAACCGAACAAGTCGAGAAACTCCTTTATCCTGGGTCAGACTCTTTGTCCCTCTAGCTGAGGATTTACTGTGAGTGGCAGCAGGTCTCCGAGGGCTCAGGTCTTTCAAGCCTCAGACTGTAGGTGCTAAAAATCCTGAACCTGGGACTTTCTGCATGCAAAGTCGGTACTCTGTGATTGAGCTATGATCTTTTGATCTATTCTGCTCATCACCGATGTAACATTCACACCTCTTGACTTGTCTGCTTCAAGAAGCGGGCTGCTGCTGATTGCTGATATCTGGCTCACTGGCTCATTAGGAATGCCATCCATCGAGAAGGCTTGCAGAAGCAGGCTGTCAACACCTTCTATGGCTGATTGACCTTTCCAGGAAGAGGCACGTTGCCTACGCAGTGGTCCACTGCCTCTTTGTTGCTAGCAAATATTTACAGGGATCAACTCAACGCTGCCCACATACAACATGCCAGCCCATTCCCCCACCCCACCTCATCCCATTGCCTGATTCACTTGGACTGTTGACAAGTCTTCCATCTTGTTACCTTTGTCTGAGCCCAGCAGAATTGGGGCTGTTTCTCATGCAGCACTAACGCAAAAAGGCACCGCACATCATGCTCTTGCCTGCAGGCAGCTCTTTCCTGTCACATGTTGTTTGATGTCCCCTGTGCTTTTACTGGAATGCCAAGACAGGCACCGTTTCACAACTTGATGCAGTATTAGATGACCAACACAGACCTCCTTCATATCCTTCATTACATATCCTTTATTTGACCCTTTCTTCCCCTATATCACAGAGCTCTCCCTTGGCAGGACCCTTGCTATCATTTTACTGGATTTCCCTGCCACTTTTTTGTCTGATGTCAGCAGAAATCTTCTCTGTTATGTTCTTCTTCTTTCTCAGCTCCTTTTCCCCCATGGAGTCAACCTAAAGGTGATGTTCTCCATGTCTTTGCCCTTATTGTGGTTACTGTTGGGCCAAGTTCCTACATTCTGCTTCTGTAGTATAAATCTACACTCCCGCAGCTATATCTTGGCTTCACTACATTCCCCTGCTGCTGAATTCTGACACTGTGCAAGTAATTGTGTATATGTCAGTGTCCCTGCTTATTGCTCCATTGTGCAGTAGAGCATGCACAGTGACTACTTCTGCAATCCCAGTTTGTAATACAGTACACTCAAGAATGCAAAAGTGCATGGCTGGAAACCTAGATCGATTGGATCACTTTGCTGAATGGTGAGTCAATGTGTAGATCCATACAGTCAGTTCAATAACTCTACTCTAGTTGGGGCTAACAATAGGATTTGGATCCCCCCATAGGATGCTTATGCAACCATGAACTGGATACATCTGTTGCAAAATGGCCAAAATGGCGTGTGTATGGGAACTCACCACTGCATGGGACTCTAAGAGGATTCTGCTCTTGGTGTTTTTACAACAATGGCATCAACAAGGAGGCAGGATTGGTAATTAAGGGAATCTGAAGAGGCACAGAGCAGGGTTTTAAGGCTTTTCTCCCTTTGTGCAGTCAGGGGGAAAATCCCTCTTCTGACAAAAGCCTTGTAAGTCATGTATTACAAGAAACACTGTCACCTATAAGTGGTGGTGTTTTGTGGCTTCCATGTCAGTGGAGCATTGAATCCACCCCGGCTTTAGCCGAAGCTTTAGCAGTGCTGTCCAGGGTTCTGAAACCTGTCTCCAAAATGGGTTCAGCAATTTGGATAGCTACTTTAAAGTTTGGACTAAAGCCCAGAGTGGATTTATCACTGCCGTTCACAGGGAACCATCAGCACCACTGCCTGTAAGGCATTACTTTATGGAGTTACAATGGGTATAATAGCATTCCTATTTTTTATTTTAAAAAACTGCATTATGAGTATTTTTTCCTTTATAATGAGAAATAGCTCAGTGGCTATTATTTTTCCCATTGCTTTTGGGAGACTGAAAATTCTTCCTTGTGGCATTTTGAGGGAATTTTTACAAAGTTTAGGCTTTTATCATTTTAGACATATTCCCCTCCTCCACCTAGGGGTGGAACATAAAAGTAATAGAAAAGTAATACACAATGTAGCAAATTACTTTCAAAAGTAATATTAGCAAGTTGCTTTGGGCCTTTTGTCGCCGGTTCCATAACAAGTTCTGTTACTTTTAAAAAGGAACTTTCAAAGTTCTGGTCTGACCCTATGCATTGGCTAGAAATCCTCAATCTGGACATTTAAACAAAACAAAAAATCTACATGTTAGGGGTGGAAATCCATTTAACATCACCTCTAATTTGCTCCTCAAGTTTCAAAGGGGTAAAAAATGAGGTTCAAAGGCATTCTTCTAAAGGGCAGCAGACTGCTCCTGAAATATGGAAAGAAACCTCTGCTTTTCCAGATATATTGATATCAGCTGCACACACTGCAGTGAAAGATGGCCAAGAGCTGGCAGTAAACTAGATTGGTCAAACAAACAAACCAGGATCTAACGTTAATTGGTCATTGGGCTTAACTTAATTCAAAATTCCCTATCCTGGAGTCAGAACTGAATTGAATATTACCTTAAATATCATCCCTGTTTCCCTTTTTTTCCCCCCAGCTGGAAAAGTTTGGCAAAGCGGTGAATTATGCTGATGCTGCCCTTTCCTTCATTGAGTGTGGGAACGCTATGGAGCGCGATCCATTAGAAGCGAAATCTCCATACACCATGTACTCGGAGACTGTGGAACTCATCAGGTTAATGTCTTCTCTGTGATCATTTTCATAATCTCATTTCACTTATAATTAGAACTCGCTATGTTTTTTAAAAGTATCGTCTCAACCTCATTAATGATTAGTCCAAGGCATCTTCATCTCAGAAGTCATCATAATTAGTTCTTCTTGCCATTTTATTAATGTCACGGAAAATTTATAATTGATGGACACTGCTCTTATAAATTAGCCCCGTTAGAGGTTATAATGTGTGTGTTATATAATTTGCAATATTCATAAAATTAAAATTGAAATGTAGTGGGTGGAAGTAAAGCATAATAATTTCACCATTTGGCAATGACACTTGTCTTTTAAAACAGATAGTTATGTCATTCCAAACATTAAAGGGAGTCCATTGGGGTCTCTGTCAGAAATCCTGATTTCCAGAGGTTTACAATTTAGGTATAGAAAAGTTCTTCCAAGATGAAATTTGGCAGATAAGATTGCACTTTGCAAGTGCTTATCTGATATAAACACACAGACAGGCACACATGGAAATTTTAGCAAGATGTATTTATTAATTCATTACCTTGACTTGCCTCTACGTAAGACAGAGTTTGTTAATACCAGCACATAATGAGTGCTCAATGTTGGACAGTTGCTGTTCCATAGAAAGCAAAGGAGTTTGGCAGGGAGAAATTTCCTTCTGCTTTTTGTATAATTTGCTTGTTCAGTTTCTGTGATTTGCTGATCAGTGCCATTTTTTCTCACTTTAAACATCTTCATTATGTTGGTCCAGGCAATCAGGGAACCCAGGGCAATGTGATAATTCTACAAAGCTAATCAGATATGAAACAGAGCTCTCCCATGTAACTTTTACCCCAGTGCATCTCAAATCACACATTGTTATGCTAACTGGGCGACAATGAAGATGTGAAATGCACACCCAAATCAAAGTAATGTGTGGATTGGAAACACCCACTTAACACCTCTGGATGCACATTTCTGTTAAGGGAGTGAAACTAAAGTGAGATGAAGAAGAAGCAGTCCAACATCTTGCTATCAGGGAACTATTTCCTCTTCCTGCAATACCCAGCCTGTTGGAAATGGCTTGATTTTCTTTCACAAAGGAGTATGGAAAAAGAGTGTGGAAAACTCACTAGAAAGAAGAACACTTGGGATGAAGGATATTCATAAAATGAACCAACCAAAATAAGCATTGTTAGAAGCCTCCCTGGGAGGTGGTTCATAGGTATGGCCATTCAGTAGCACATCTAATGCATAGTTTTCCATTCCATTCAGGGCTTGATCTGCTCCCTTGGGATTGGCTCCATCTCTCCATTTCAATCTAAACTGTGTGCTCAGAGTTGTGACCATTATATTCCAAACAGCCCCCATTTTCTAATTCTGCTAGGAAACAGTAGTTTGAGGTATACACGTGTCATATTTCAAGAAACTGGATGCTTTGGAAGTGCCTTCCTTTTATGAAGAGCTTGCAGAAACCTTCCACAATGGGTGTAAAAGATGGTCTAAGGCTAAGTTTAAACTTGACAGAGATAAAGATAGTTCTATTGATCAGTACGCCCAGCTCTATTTATGGATTGGTAAATATGAGGGATGCATGAAGATGCTAGAGTTATTAATAGATTTTGTCCTACAGTCATATTCAATTTAATTTGTTTAGCTGGAGTGATTCACACTAAACATGGGCATCACTTTTTAACAACAGCTGAAACGTGATATATATAAAGCTGTTATCCTTTTTTTCTAAGTACTTACCTGTTTTACTTAGAATATTGCTAGCCCAGCTTTTCATAATGGTCAAAGCAGTTGACAAAATCATTTACGGACAGTTGCATATCATAGGCTGAAATCCTGCATTGTGAAGAACATGAAGTTCTGCATCTCTCTCCCTAGCAGCTATCATATCTCAGGATTTGCTGCTACAGACATTACACAGCCACCAATAGGGAAGGGAGGCAGGCAGCTGGGCAGTGGGGACTGCCTCCTGTCCCTGCTACAGTTCTCCAAGGAGAGAGGAAGAGGAATGAGGTTATCATGTCTCTTCCTCTCTCCCTAGGAAACTGCATCAAGAGTGGAAGGCAGTCCTTGCTGCTTGGTCATCCTCCCCTTCTTGTCCATTTAACAGCCATAGGGATGTCCCCATGGCGATTGGAAGGTGTTTATCAGGAAGGTTTTAGCTGGAGTGCAAGTGGTTAGTCAACAGCACCTTCTGCTTCATCCAAAACTATATATACAGGACATATATCCTCAAGTCATGCCTACCCATAAACCATTCCTACCCACAAACCACTAATCAATTTAGTTTCCCATCTCATTTCATGTGGATGCTTCACAAAGCACACTGAACTGACCCTTAACTGGCTTTCTGGTTCTCCCGTGGAGGCAAACTATGGTTTGTTCCACCAGGAATTGACAGTAAATCTGAAGCCAGGGGATGAGGGAGAGCACAAGTTCTTTGCATGACCCCAGTGGGTGAAACATGGTTTGGGTCTGAGAAGAACCGAGGGTGTAGAGATGTGTCCAAACCTTCCAATTCATTTCTTAACCAGTTGGCTGGCATGAAAGTTCCAGTGGATTCCACTGAGATGTTTTGCATTTTAAGTAATTAAACTAAGTTCTGTTCTGTCTTTGATGGTCATTCACACATGCAAGCAGATGTTTCAGCCATCAGATGCAGGTATCAGCCCAAAGGTACAGGATCAAGCCATGTGCATGCATGTGTAAACCCACTGCCAGAACATATCGGATCTTCCCTCAGCAACATAGATTTTTTAACATGAAATAATGCAGCGTAGGAAGACGACTAAGGAGCATCAATAAGGAAATAGTACACTCTTTGCATTATGAATGAGTATTTGTTTACATAGCAGAAATGTACTGGATTTGAAAAGAAGCTGTTATCTTTGGGGAAATAATATGCCTTGTAAATATTTCAGAATGTGTATTTGCATGCAGCTCTGGTTTAAACAGAACGGAGGGACTACAAAGGAGTCTACACTGCAGTAGAATGATCGTATATAACATTAAAGCAAAAGTAAACCAGACTTATCAGTTATATGGGAGCTCTTGGGTTACAACAGAGTCTTCTCGTTATTGTATTGGCTCTTGATTCCAACCCTGGATGTCCTTGTTTATGCTGTGTTGTCTTCATTATCAGTGCATATGGCCCTGTAGAGAAAAGTCAGGTCTCTGCCCCATGGAGGTTACCATTTAAATTTAAATCAGGTTGAAAGAAACAGTAAGGAAGGGAAGTAAATATAAGAGGGGACAGGTGGAAGCCAAAGCCTGACACTAGGGTTGGGAATGCATAGTCCTCCAAGGGTTATTGGACTGGAACTCCCATTAGCAATAGCCAGCATAGGCCACATTGAAGCTGTAAAATTAACAGTACTCCCAGACCAAAATGTTCAGGGGAGTTTTGATCTGGAGAATCAGAGAAGCATCTAAAAGAATAATAGTTGACTTTGACGTCCTTCACATAATCTGGATAAATTCATGCTCCAGTCTTAACAAAGAAGGAAATTTTCTACATCTAGTAAGTGCCTATGCCCTAGAACAGCTGGTCATGGAACCCACCAAAGGGTAGGAGACCCTGGACTTAATTCTAAATTTGAGACCTGCTGAAGACCTAGTGCAAGATGTCAGCGTGATTGAACCCATTCAGAGCAGGGGCCATAATGCTGTTACCTGTAATATATATGCACAAGAGGAGAAGTGGCAGGGAACTCCAACACAGTTCTGTTTGACTTCAAAAGAGGAAACTGATTTAAAATTAGAAAACTAGTAAAAAAAGAAGTTAAAAGGAAACATTAAAAGTGTCAAATCTCTTCAGGATACTTGGGGCCTACTCAAAGCCACACTATTAGAGGCTCTGCTACCGTGGGGCAGAAAGGGAAATATGAAGACTATGGCCTTTTGCGCACTAGACAATTATAATGCTATTAGTCCTCTTTCAACATCCTGTGGAATCCTGGGGTTTGCAGTTTGCAATCCTGGGGCATCTTTGGCCTCAGTAAACTACAAGCCCCAGAATTCCACAGGATGCTGAAAGTGGAATAATAGCACTATAACAATGTAGTGCAGAAATAGCTTATGACTCCAGCATCATGGCTGAGGAAGAGCCTGAAGAAAGCTATTAAAAATTCCTTTAGAAACTGCAAGTTTTACCCAAACAAGGCAAACCTTTAAAAGTGCCAATTTGCACAAAGAATGTACAAGCAGAAAATGAAGGATTAAAAAAAAAAAAGAATTTGAGGAACATATTGCTAATAGAATCAATCCTGGGAATAAAAACTTATTTAAATACATTAGGAGACCTGGAGAGGCAGGGATATTGTCACCGCATCCGAACTGATGTGTTGTCTGGATCATGCTCAGTGTGCTGTGTTTATCCCAGAGCTGAACCATGGAACACAAGAGAGCAGCGTTCCTTGTCTCTTCTCGTCGTCTTTGCTCTTAGCAGACCTTTGGTTTTGTCCAGTTTGCTAATTATAGCTAGTCAAGAGGCACGGGTACATGCAAAATGACATTGATTTGTAAGAATGAGCAATGCATCTCAGTGACTCAAGATGCCAGAAGTATGACTGCCAAGGCTGCTTAGACTAATTGTATCTTTAAATCCTTTCCCTTTAAGACTGCACATCCTCGAAGGGTACGAATCTTTGTTATTTGGCCTGACCTACCAAGTATGACGGGAGCAATCATCAAGCACATATGAGGTGGAGGCAGGGGGGAAGGCACTGAACTAAGAGGGTTTTATAGAGAAAGCACATAATGATGCCAATGACAAGGGCGGCAGTGTTCTAATGTGGTAAAAGCGGTGCACTTTGTCTCCACTCCATTACTGCCTTGTAAATGAGATGGCCCCAATACCTTAAAACTTTCTTATGCAACACTGAACTCTATTACTTATTCTAACACAAGTACCTGTGAAATTGTATTAAGGCTCAGAACAATGGTTTTTATATGATGATTTGATTTTCAGAAGGCTAAATGCATGGAGTCCAGGGGTGGGGAGATAGCCTTTCATCAGAGAGGTAGGGAGAGTGCAGGGAGAAAAGAAAGTGATCCAGCTTTTCTCACTCGTCAGCCATAACATGATCTGTTGCACAGAAAGAGGGGCGTAGCTCAGCTGCCTGGACAGAAATGCTTATCTATGGCTCTGTTGCAGGGCTCATGTGCTGTCTGTGCAAGCTACAGAACACATGCGCTAACTGGGAAGACCTCTGACTGTTGCCCTGAACGGCCACTGGGGAATCAGAGTAGAAAATGCTGGACTTAACCATTTGTCGTAGGCCATTTCCGCACTACACCGTTATAGTGCTATTATTCCACTTTCACCATCCTGCGGAATTCTAGGGTTTGTAGTTTAATGATTCCATTTTACTTTATTAATCACTCTTGCTTTCACCATTTTTCCAGGGATTTTACCGTAATGTTGCTGGCCAGCTGATACCGCTGACACTATTTTTACTTGTTTTGAGAATTTGACATTTTATTGATGCTTTTGGTTTTCTTGGTATTTATCAAAAACCACGTTGGGACCCCAGATGCTGAAAGGTTGGGTATGCATGCTGAAATTGAGCTAAAAGTCAACAGGAAAATAAATAAATTTCATCTGGCTCAGAAAGCTGTGTCATTGTTTTGTTCTGAAATAACCTGTCCATGTGCCACTGTACCAAAGTTTTACCCAGAGACTTTTATTCCTCAGAGATAAAAGCAGGACAATACAGTTATAAAATTGCAGCACAGAAATGAATGAGAGATGCTTTAAGATACAGTCATTTTGGAGTGTCACCAGTTTTTGCTCAAGTTTGCACTGACTTAAAGTTTCTCCCTTTCACATCTCTCTTTCAAGGTACGCCATGAGACTCAAGAACTTCACTGGCTCTTCTGCCACAGAAGGAGACAAGAAGTTGGCAGTTTTATGGTGAGATACCTTCCATGTTTTCTGTATTATTATTTAATCCAGAGCAACATTAGGACATGGCATCACTAGGCAACTATCACAGCCAGCAGGGGCCTGCTGCTAATGCATACTACTGGGGTAGGCACCTCAGACTACCCTCTATGGTTGCACTCCTTCCATACAACAAGCCATTTATCCCTGACACCAATTTGAGATGAACTGCAGAGAAAAAATGGACATATTTGTCAGTTCTAAAGGTTTTTGGG
This sequence comes from Ctenosaura bakeri, assembly GCA_948474755.1. Taxonomy (NCBI): domain Eukaryota; kingdom Metazoa; phylum Chordata; class Lepidosauria; order Squamata; family Iguanidae; genus Ctenosaura; species Ctenosaura bakeri. The sequence continues at coordinate 96,345 of CAOLHI010003553.1, read as the reverse complement.
GTGTTTTTGGAGATGAGATTTCTTTTGCATGTTTTCATGCATTTGAGAGGCTTTCTGCCTGACTTGGGAGAGGTTTGAGGAGCATTGGGGGACTTTTTCAGGACTTCAGGGGCACAAAAATAGGGCCCAGAGGCTGCATGAGCTACGTAGAGAAACATTTTCTGATGCAACGTTCAGACTACAACTCTTGCCATCTTTAGCCGTGCTGGTTTACCTGTTGAGAGTTGATTTCAAAACATCTGGAGGGCCCTCTGCCTTCTCCTTGATGTTGCACAGAAGCCTTCCAGGGGTTCCGTGTCGTTCAGGGGCAACACAGTTTCCAACTCTGATTAAACGAAAGATCTAAGAGTGTCCTTAAGTCTCTCCTGCTAAAATCAAAGGGATTTTTGGGCTGTTGTATGTGTCCCTTTCCAGGGTCTCCCAGCTATAATTCTAAAGCTTTTTGAAGCTTTTGAGACAGTGCCAAGAGGATGCTTGACTATGACCAAGACAGTTGGTAAGATTTTCTGGTACCCCCATCCATTTCTGGTCTCTTTTGGAAATTATCAGAGCTAAAAGAGCACCGGGGGATGACAAACAACAGGCATATAGAGAGCACTGGACATTAAGTCTGTACATTAACTCAATTGTATCTCCCCCAAGAGAACCAGCATTTTGTAGTGATTTGAGCGCTGAACTAAGGCCATTTCCGCACTAGACTATTATAGAGCTATGATTCCACTTTCAACTTCCTATGGAATCCTGGGGTTTGCAGTTTAGGGAGGGGCCGGCTGGCCCCTCCCGAAACTGCAAACCCCAGGATTCCATAGGAAGTTGAAAGTGGAATCATAGCTCTATAATAGTCTAGTGCGGAAATGGCCTAAGACTTTGGAGACCAGGGTTTCAGCTGTGAAAACCTACTGGGTGACCTTGGGCAAATCACACTTTCTCAGTCTCTAACGAAGGAAAAGGCAAACCCCCTCTGAACAAATCTTGCCAAGGAAAAAACACGAGAGGTTTGCCTTAGGATCACAATAACTCAGAAAAAACTTGAAGACACACTTCCACCACAACCTTCTCCAACCCCGCCTCCATTTTCAATTCCATTACAATGCAATAATACTTTTTTCTCCCGTAACTTAACACAGCTACCGTTGCTTATCCCTTCTGTACCTGAGAATGTTCAAACTAAAGAAGGACCATGCTATGAAGTACTCCAGGTCTCTGATGGAATATTTCAAGGTAACCATTTCTCCTCATCTAAAATGATATGCATTCTTGTCCTACAGGTACCAAATGCACACATAAACACCAACCATGAATATATTTACTTACTCATTTCATCTCCCAATTTTCTTTTTTCCAGGATTGGGATGCAAGGAGGCTTCCAGCATAATTTGAAAGGGTTCTAATAATAATATTCTTTTTAAAAATTGGCTTGATTACTCCCAAGTTCAAGAGACCCATAAAGTCAATTGTTGAATTGTGAATAGGCCATTTCCACACTACACTGTTATAGTGCTGTTATTCCACTTTCAACATCCTATGGAATCTTGGGATTTGCAGTTTAGGGAGGGGCATTGAGAATTCTCAGCCAGAGAGCTCTTGGGCCTCAGGAAACTACAAACCCCAGAATTCCACAGGATGTTGAAAGTGGAATAATAGCACTATAGCAGTGTAGGGCAGAAAGACTCTTTGTCTACTAATTGGTATCTCCAGCTATGAAAGCCAGACTTCCCAGTACGAATAAAGGCTTTCTACAACCTTCGGTTGAAAGGTGCTTCTCTTATCAACACTGCAGTGCAATTTCCCTTCCTTTCAAGTGATCATCCTCAAGGTTTTGTGTCCTGATGCAAAGTTGGCCAGTATTTCCCTGCAAGGTGAAAAGCACCCTTTGCAGAATGAATTTTAGATAGAAATAATTAAACTGCTTCTTCATCAAAGGTGCTTGGTTTATTCTGGAGTTCTAGAATATTGCCTGTTTTCATTGAGTTTTAGGCCATTTCTGCACGAAACTACAAAGCCCAGGATTCCATAGGATGTCGAAAGTGAAATAATAGTGCTATAACAGTCTCGTGCGGAAATCGCTTTAGACTCCTGGTTAGAACTTGCTAATCATGCAATCTAGTATGCTCTACCACCAGTGGGTTTTTTTTGGGGGGGGGGTGACTTAAAAGAAATTATTATGCTCCCATGGTTCTTTATATAATATTCTGCTTTGCTACTGAAATAGAAAATATCTCATCCTGAAATGATCAGTGTTAAAGCAATTTAAATCTTTTGTTTCTCTGCTGCGTTGAACGAAAAAAAGGTCTATCTCTTGATTCTTAGTCTTGTTTCTTCTAACAGAATTCGTCCAAAGTTTCACAGGCTCCATCCCCTTGGGGAGGCAATGGAAAGTAAGTGTTCTTTCTCTGTGGAAATTAGCAATTAAGTGGGATACGGTGGGAGGCCTTTTTTGTTGATGAAGATGAGTTGTTATATTCCGGTTAAATGTTCCATGAGTTATGGTTTGACAAGCAGAACAAGAAAAAGGTCCACGTGGATTGAGTGATCCCAGTTTCTTCATCAGTTTGGTTCCTAAAGCCAAATGAGAACCATAAAAATAGCTGTTAATTGGCTAGAAAATAGTCTGTCGTTCCTGGATGCCAAAGTAAAGTTAATCTCCAGGGCAATGATTTTTCCCCCAGAGATTTGTTCAGTAATGAAAGGCCAATAAATATTTCATTGATATATGATAAGTGCTGTTGAATAAAACTGGAGGCATAATAGCAGTGGATACGGAAAGGCGCTTGAGTCAGCCAATTATCTGGACCCTTTTATCAATGCAAAAACGGCCTGAACCCAAATCTGAAAGAGTAGTGTGAGATCAATCGGTCACGCATTCTTTATTTCACACTTTGTACATGCTTCACCTGCACTCACTACATAATATGCAAGGTGTATTGGGAGAAAAACAGGCTATCAATCAAATAAATAAATTGGTATTTGACCAATAAACTATGGTCACACCCCATCAGGGCTGGCCCTTCTAAGTAGGTACAGCAAAGCAGCCACTGGCCATTCTGAGAGAGGATTTAGGGAATTATAGTTCAGAAAAATAACTTTTCTAAGTTCTGCCCTCTCCATCCCACATATATACATTAGTGCCCTTTTTTAAAAAAATAATCTTGCTTATTCATTCGGACACCAGCTCTTTCCGTCCTTGGTTTTTCTGTCTCCCACTGCCACACACACACACACATACATACACACACACCAGTTCCTTACTCCGGCCATTTCCACACTAGACTGTTAGAGAGCTATGATTCCACTTTGAACCTCCTATGGAATCCTGGGGTTTGCAGTTCAGGGAGGGGCCGACCAGCCCCTCCCTGAACTGCAAACCCCAGGATTCCATAGGAGGTTGAAAGTGGAATCATAGCCCTCTAACAGTCTAGTGTGGAAATGGCCTCCCTCTATTCCAGGGATGGGGACAGCGGCCACATGCAAGATTCCTGGGGCCATTTTTCCAGTCTCTTCCCCCCATAATACACACACATGCACACATTGATTATTTTTATTTTGACTGAATTGAGAGGAAAGAGAAACTGTTTTATACTTGGGAGGGGAACCCACACATTTTCTCCAAAACATGTACTTCTGGTCATTTTTGGCTTCTTTTTCATTTTTAAAGACAGTTGCATGGGGAAAGGAGTTCATGCAGGCCCTACAACAGACGTAAAATGGCCCAAGGAGAGCTTGAAATGTGGTGAAATTGCCCCACGCCCCCAGACATCATTTGGGGGGGAAATGATGGGGGGTGCAGCCCTCCAAGCTCTCCAGACCCCTAACTTTCCACAGTTCCCTACCCCTGTCCTAAAGCATTCTTGGAGAAGAAAATTGATCTCCTAGAACTTGTTCACACTTCAGCTATTCTCTTCTCCTCCTCATCACTACCACTCCCATCACCTTGATGCAATGTGAAATGCATTCACCCTGCTACACAGCAGGTTCCACTCTAGATTCCTGTGCTGCATTTCCGCACTATCCTGTTATAGCGCGATGATTCCACTTTCAACATCCTCTGGAATCCTGGGGTTTGCAGTTTCGGGAGGGGTCGGTCGGCCCCTCCCGAAACTGCAAACCCCAGGATTCCAGAGGATGTTGAAAGTGGGATCATCGCGCTATAACAGGCTAGTGCGGAAATGGCCCTGGTTTTAGATAATGCTTTACAAGTTTACTTTACAAGTTCATATTTAAGAATCAGAAAACCTGGGTATTGTAATTTTGTAGAAGATGTGGAGTGAGCTAAACATCTCTAACCTAATATTTTTGGTGCTCTTCCACCAAGCATATTTCTGCACTACATGGTTGGAGCAAGTCGATGCCACTTTAACAGCCGTGGCTCCCTTCTGTGAAATCCTGAGTTTTGTAGTTTGCCAGAGTACTTTGAATTCTCTGCTAAGGAGCTCTAGTTTGTTTCCTTGAGCTACAGTGTTAGAGAATTCCAAGTCCTTTGCCAAACTATACGCCCTAGGATGCCATCAGATGGAGCCGTAACAGTCAAAGTGGTATCTAGTTACTTTAACTGTGTTAATACTCTCCCAATTCCAATTTCAAGAATTGCCTGGGGAAACCGTGCCAGATGTAGCAGAATATCTGACAGATAAAATCACGGATATGGTTACAGTTATGTCAGTTTTGCATGCAAGTTAAGGATTTAACATCAGCCTCAAATGTTGAAGCCATGGGCCCTTAATCGTGTAACTGGAAACCAGAATTTGTTGAGTGTATGGCACTGCATTGGGCAGCCCCACAGTGCTGCTCTCAGCCAGCAGATGTTTCCTAATTGCTGGTGTTAGAATTAAAAGAAAATCCATACGAGAGCATTAGTGCAGCACTAAGTAGGTAACTTAAAGCATAGCTACTTCGAAAGCCCTGCACAGATGAACTGGTGCCAGACAGAAACAAGCTGGAACAACAGTACTTAAAGATTCCTATAGAACTAACCATAATCCTCCTGTATGTACCCCAAAGCTCCTTACATCATTCCATGGGGAGCTTTCAAGGATGGCGCACTGTCTGTTGGGGAGGGAGAGGCTGGATTTTGTAGCAAATTGTCATTGTTCTTTCCACCCAAATGCTTTGATGGTAAGCCAATAATGCGCACTGAGTGTTTTCTAACAGTCACTCAGAAAATCATTACAGCTATGAGACATGTTTATATCTATCATCCTCCAGGAAAAAAGAAAAAGAAAGGCTTTAGTTTCTGCACACAAACAAGCGCACACAGGCACATAAAAAGACAAGAACCTTACAGTCCAAAGACCTGTCTGGTCCAGCAGTTTGTTTTCTAGGGTAAACAAACAGACGCCTGTAGCTTGCAAGCAGAGCGTGAGAGCAAATAAACCTTACTTGCTGTTGTTTCCCAGGTACCAGCAGTGGCAACAGGTGGCTTCCAACAAGATGGACCCACTCTGGATTTTAGTCCAAAATTTAAGGGAGCTGAACCCTTTTGGCAAAATAAACTCACCAGTTGGGATAGATTCTCTTAATTTTGGATCTCAAAATCCAGAACAACCTAGGGTTGCCAGAGAGAAAACTGAAGAGGGCTCCTGTGCTTTTAATAGTTGTGTAGAGGAGGGAACTTCAGCAAGTGTGGCTTCTTAGTTCTACACAACTATTAAAGGTACAAGAACCCTCTCCATTTTTCAAATTGGCAACCACATTGGTGACATAGAAGCCACCCATTGTGGGTGAGAGTACAAGCATTGGGCTGCACAGTGGGAGCACATAGGGAGCATGTAGTTGTCATGACTAACAGCTATTGTTATAGCCTTGATCTCCTTGGATTTGTCAAAATCCTCCTTTAAACTCATCTCAGTCTGTGGTCATCATGTTGCCTGGTGGTAGCAGAGTCTGTCATTTTCCTACAGTTAACATGCATTTCCCTTTGATTATTATGTATACGGAAAGTGTAACTCATTAAAGCCCTACAAAAGATTCCTAACTGTGTAGGATTAATCATTCTGGAGGACTGCTGGCACTCTTGTTTGCAAAATACTTGTGAAATGCAATCCTGTCCTCGTTTACCCTGAACTGAAGTCTAGCAATATTCACCTGAGTTTATTCCTCCCAGAAATAGGAACTAGATAGGAGCTTCAAGGGTCAACATGCATGCTGTGTTAAAGACAGCTCCTTGTTTGTGTATTGTTCACTCAAAAGTAAGTAGAAGTGCCAATCCAGGTCAAGATCACATCATAAAGAGATGAGGCTTAATCTTTCCTTCCTTAGTTAAAAGGGCTTCCTCCCCTGTTCAGCAGATAGTAAAAAAAACCTCTCATGAGTGTTTCAGGAAAGTAAACAGAGAGCTGCAGCCTGTGCATCCAACATAATGATCCTCAGATTTTTTGTTTGTTTATGTTTAACCTTTTTTGGCTGTAATCCTGTGGGGGACCTATGTCTTCATCATTAGAATCATAGGTCTGGAAGAGACCACATGAGCCACTGAGTCCAATTCTCTTTCATGGAGGAAGACACAAAGCATTCCTGAGAGATGCCCATCCAACCTCTGTTTAAAAACTTCCAAAGAAGGAGACTCCACCACACTGTGAGGCAACACATTCCTCTGTCAAACTGCCCTTGCCGTCAGGAAGTTCTTCCAAATCTTTAGCTGCAATCTCTCTTCCTAAATTTGAAGCCACCGCTCCGTGTCCTAGACTCTGGAGCAGCAGAAAAAAGGCTTGCTGTATCCCCCATATGACATCCCTTCAAATATTTAAACCAGGCTATCATGTCATTTCTTCACCTTCTCTTCCCCAAGCTAAACATCACCAGCTCCCTAGGTCATTTCTCATAGGTCATAGTTTCCAGGGCCCAATCCCCTTGCCTGCGGGAAGTAGAATTTGGCAGTTCTGTAAAGCCTGCACCCAATAAATGGGTGCTGTGAAATCACTATGTGACGGAGCTGATGAAGCGACCAATGCAAAAGGAACCAATGTGCTTAGGGAGCATTGTGCATTAGTCCCATTGGGCGTGGTGACGCTGGCTAGGTAGCACTGATGTGCTTTGGTGGAGCCTAATATGTTTCAGGACACTCTTACTAGTATCCCCTTATGCATCTTCCCAATTCACTAACAGAGTTTCTACATAGCAAAATATATGGCCATTTCCACACTATGCTGTTATACTGCTATTATTCCACTTTCAACATCCTATAGAATCCTGGGGTTTCCAGTTGAGGGAGGAGCCTTTAAAATTCTCAGCCAGATTGCTCTTGGGCCTCAGCAAACTGCGAACTCCAGGATTCCATAGGATGTTGAAAGTGGAATAATAGCACTATAACAATGTAGTGTGGAAATAGCCTATGTAACAGACCATGATAGAGGACTCTGTCCCAACCTTAGGTGTCATAACAACCTTGAGAGGTAGAATGCAGCTTTGAGGAGGCTTAATATCACTGAACATTGAGAGTAGACAACAAATACTAGCTAGTCAGTTGAAGAGGGGAAGAATGAGCTGGCAGAACTAAACACGTCATAATAGCCAGCCGCTTAATCATCCAGCACTGGAATCCCCTTATTAAAATATGCAAATTACCCACAGCCTCAGGAGCTGTGCTGGGCTTCCTTTGGGAATCTTGGGAGCTGGAAGCATATTACGTAGCAGGATTTTTTTTTTCCTTTTAATAAAGCAATCTGAAAGTATTGTTTACCGTATGACGAGAAAATTTAAATTATCTATGTCCTGTTCTTGGAACTTTGCCCTGGAGCATCTCTCACCACTGCCCTGAGATCTTTTGATATACATGGCAAGATAAAAATATCTTAATACATTTTTGAAAAAATCAAGGAGATACCATGTTGATAGAGATGGGCCAGTGTTATTAGAAACAGCTTCATACTTGTCCAGTTGCTGGTCAGGTCACAGGCCATTTCCGCACTAGACTGTTATAGCACCATTATTCCACTTTCAACATCCTACGGAATCCTGGGCTTTGCAGTTTCGGGAGGGGCCAAGTGGCCCCTCCCAAAACTGCAAAGTCCAGGATTCCGTAGGATGTTGAAAGTGGAATAATCGCGCTATAGCAGCGTAGTGCAGAAATGACCACAGAGAACTATCTGAAAAAGTAGAATACAATTTATGTTGTTAAAGAAAAGAAAGCTCTTTTTTTTTTTTTATTGGCCAGTGGTCCAATAGAATCCTGGGAATTAGAGACCCGGCTACCCAATCACTCAACGGCAAGGTGGGAAGGGAATGAGGGTTCAACCAGTTTATGACCATCATGTAGCTACATCCACAGAGGTGGACACCAGGTGTTGATCCAGCCTTCGTGCTGGGAGAAATTGAAGCTGACAGCCTAGTTGCATTTTGCCTTCTCTCCTTGTTCGTTTCACGCTACAGCACTAAAGTAGAAGTGGGGGAAGCCCCTTCCATCACCTCTTAGGGGGGAAATTCTGTTCCCATGGCAACAAGTCAAATTCAGATCTGGTCAGATGACAAACTGCACAGACTGTTTGCTTAATGCATATTTCTCAAGCTGCCGTATGAATTGCCTGGGTCGGCTGGGTGATTGGTGTGTTAGGAGGACCCGGATGCATGCGTGTGTCGTAGCTCCATTCTACAGAATCCTAGGATTTGTAGTTTCACAAGGGGCATAGAGTTTTCATCGAGAGAGCTCTGCTCCTGCACTTCACGGGATTGCACCGTGGATGCACATCCCGTAATCAGAACACAGGGGCCATTTCCACGCTAGAGTGTTACAGTAGTATTATTCCACTTTCAACATCCTATGGAATCCTGGGGTTTGCAGTTTAGGGAGGGGCCTTTGAGGCTTCCATAGGATTCCATAGGATGTTGAAAGTGGAATAATACCATTATAACACTCTAGTGTGGAAGTGGCCAAGTGCCCGAATTATGTTGCTGGGATGTTGCTCTCCAATGCAGAATTCCAAACTCTTTCCCTTTTTCTCAGGAGCACAGAAACGCCGTCCCCCATGTCTCTGAGCCCGTCACCCATCAGCTCCCTTGGGAATGCCACTGGCACCGCGGGGTCCTCTTCGGCAGGGACCGTCACCATTCCCCAGCGGATCCACCACATGGCCGCCAGCCATGTCAACATCACCAACAATGTCCTGCGAAGCTACGAGCACTGGGACATGGCTGAGAAGCTGACAAAAGAGAACAAAGGTACAGTCCTCCCTCCGCATTCACTAAGGTTAGGCGCACAGGACCCCCGTGAATGTGGAAAAACCGTGAATAACTCCAGGCCCTCCCAAATCATATTTAACACACACAAAAAAGCATGACGGCTGGATTCAACCCACCATGGATTCCTTTGAGGCATCAAGTTCCTCCACAAGGCAGAAGTGGGCAGCTGGTGGGGCTGACTGCCACCTCCACTGCTATCCCAACACCATTTTAAAGTGGGACTTACAAGCCTCGTTTGCAGTTTCCCAGACTCATGAGTTTTGCAGTCCCTATTAAAAATGGCCCAGGGAGGCAGCCAAGGAGACAGCAAATAATCCATGAATAATCAGATCAAAGTGAAATGTACAACAGTGGAGGGCTGACTGTACTGTTCACCCTCCATGAACCAAGAACTTCACTTTCATTTCCCTCTGCCTGTCATGGACAGAAAGAATGCTCTAAATCCTGTATCAGCCACTTAGTTAGGTGTACAATCCAAAGCAACAATATCAAAATATAGTAAATCTAGGTAACTGTTTCACATTCATGATCACTACTTAAGCAGAATGCTAATGAGACATTGACATATGTTGCACAGTGTTACCATTCTAAACAGGAATTGTGTAGTGCTGGTACAACATATCCCCTCATGCAGATACTTATGCTGTGCAGAGGAGATGTTGGATTCCATCCAAAACATTCTATCTTCAAGATATACAAGTGAGCAAAAATGTGCATTATAACAAACAGATGTCTTTCATCAGCTGGGATGGCACATTTTTTTAAAAAAAAAAGAAAGATAAATGTACCATTCACTTTGACCCTGCGATAAATGTACCATCGCATCACTGCCCAAACTACTGGTCAATCATCTACCAGCAGCTCCCCTTGTCAGACAAAACAACCTTACCAGAAAGACCTTGCGGGATGAGCCCTACCACCATCTTCTGATGGGGATCGTGGCATTTTCAACCTCCTGAACTAAGTCAAGGAAGAGAAAAATGACAAAACACATGCTCCTTGTCATTCAGTTATGAGCATTCATTTGTTAGTTTTTGTCATCACATTTATTAGACACCTATGTATTAGACATGTATAAAACTAGTTCCTTAGGCACCATACAACTATTTTAATATGTTGGCTGGACAATCAGCCCAACAATGCAATCAATAACAATGCAATAAATTATTTAATAGGACTATTGGAGAACAATTCCCATTAGCCATCTTAAAAGTGATTATCAGTGACAGACAGATAGCAAATCTATAAGTACTTACTGTATTTAGTCTTATTAAATTCAGTGAGCTTTACTTCTTGAGTCTTCGTTCATAGGACTGTCTGTTTCCCCACCCAATCTATATTCCATATTTTATTGCTCACTGGTAATTTTAAAAATGTTAATAGATTTGATTGGTAGCAGTGGTAATGGTGATGATTTCTGAAAAGTTGCAAGCCAGTTGCTGCTTTTAAAAAAAAAGTCAATTGGACAGTATAGTTAAATAGTAATCTAAAGCAAGTTAATATGCCTCATGAGTTCCTTTGTGAACACGTATCCTAGAAAAGGCAGAAGTTGACCCCTATTTCCTATTTTACAGATTTCTTCGTAGACCTGGACTTAGTGATGGATCCGTTAACGCAACACAGCAGTATGACCAATCTGGTCCGTTACGTTCGGCAAGGACTCCATTGGCTTCGCATTGAAGCGCATTTGTTGTAGTGACTGCTATCCCGTCCGTCACAACTCCGTCCTGTTCCCTCCGCCGGAGCACAGGTGATCAGCGATGGATTGTTATCCTTTTCTGGAACTGTATTCATAGAGTTACTTTTATTGCCTTCCCCTTCCCCTCTTTAAAACAAAACAAAAAAAGTATCCTATCTGTTAAAAGTGGAACTCGCCGTCATTAGAAATGATGACTCTGGTGCAGAATATGTGTTCCTGCCGTCGAATCAGTTTGGATTCAACGTCTTTACCTTGTGTCTCCACATCCCACCACTCTTGCCTTCCATATCATGCTTTATGTAACAGTAGATCCCCTGCATCATTGCACTTTGATGAAGATATAGGTTATTGGGAGAATGTCTTAAATCGTTGAGGGCGCACATGAAACTTCCCCCTTGCACTGGGAACAAATAATTAAGAAAGTTGATCCATTCAACTCAGAATTGCCCTTTCCATACAAACCATGCTGTTCCCAGATTAGCCTTGGTTCAGTGACATGACAGAGGTCATTGCTCAAATTTCGGAAATGTGTTCTCTTTAAAAACAAAAACACCAGACACCTTATGCAGTTATCGGATACATCCCCACATATATCCGCACCCACATACACTATGGCATGAGATCACAAAAGGCTTTGGGAGATTTTTGTCTAGATCTTTAAACAGTGATGTTTTGCAACTTTGTTTTGTTTTGTGGATATAAATGTTGAACGCAACAGCACAATGCCTTTCCAAAGCTCATTCCAGCTCCCTTTTAGTCAGTACAGTCATATTTTGAATGAAAGTAGATCCACCTGCCCATCCTTTAGGATCCTCCCAGATGCCATTAATCCAGGAGTTGAGGGAGCAATTGGTTGTAGACCTTCCATTCTAAATGATCAAACTTTCTACTGGTCTACCTAGATGACAAAGATCGAAATGAGTGCATATCTTAATGGTGATGCTGGGAAGTGGCGGTGAAGAAAAGATCATTGGGCAATGTAAATTCAACATGGTGCACTTACATGCCAGCCTTTACAGACAAGCGTGAGCCAATTGCTTCCTTGTTTCGCTCCCACACTGGTCTCTGAGGCCCACTGTGACTGCATCAGCATTGTCCGGCCCGTAATGTCCCCCCACCTGAATTCAGCACCCGCTGATATGCTTCCAGTAGACACCCTGTCCCGTTCCCATTTGGGCCTATTCCACTGATCTCCTGTATTTCTGGGCTCCATTGCTCTCCCTTAAAGCACTTCTTGTTCTATAGGCTGCAGTGCATGGTATACAACCATCTACAGAATCTTATAAAGGAATACTTTAGGACACCAATACCATATAGAGTTGTTCCTTGCAGCATCGAAATATCCCCTATCAGCAGTTCAAAGCCAGTACTGGAGCTTGGAAATTTTTTTTTCTTTTTAAGGCAACAGTTGTGACTTTCTCAAAGTAATCCATTGCTTTAAGATAGATTATTTTGTGTGTACTTTGCTATTATTAATGATATTTTAAATGGATTACAAATAACAAAATGGCCAAAGTCCTCCCCGATGCCTTCAAAAAATATATTTTAGGAAGAAGGAAGAAACATTATTCATTATATCTTTTTTCAAAAGGGACAATGTTACCAGTCTGTGTAGCTGAAGTTCTGGATTTGGAATGCATGGAGTGTAATGCGCCAGGCGCAGAATTCTGCAGGACGAGAGGAAGTGAAATAGGGACGTTATTGATCTGTGGGAACTGCCTTCCACTCCACTGCAGTTCAAGAGAAAGGGAGAGAGGAAGAGGAATGTCAACCTTGTTTCTTCTTTCCTCTCTCTCTAAAGAACTGCAGCAAGGATGGGAAGTAGTCTCTACTGCTCTTTCACCTCCTTCGCTCTGCTCCCTGCATCCCTTCTTGGCCACTTAATGGCACAGCCGTACCTCATGGGCTTGGCAGCCACTAAGGGAAGAGCGTTGTGGCATTTCATCTGCAAAGCATCACACTTGGCACTTGCAGTATAGAAGCTCAGCTAAAGTCACTCTGTTGGTTTAATGAGTAACATTTTCTAGTCATTTTCTAAAGCTACTTTTTAGGCCATTTTTAGATAGGAAGCTTTCAAGGTTTGTTCCATTCTTTTATCAGCTCTAAGAATTTTTCAATAGCTAAGATAAAGGCCATTTCCACACTATACTGTTATAATGCTATTATTCCACTTTCAAGCTCCTATGGAATCCTGGGGTTTAGGGAGGGGCCTTTAGAATTCTCAGCCAGAGAGCTCTTTGGCCTCAGGAAACTACAAACCCCAGAATTCCACAGGATGTTGAAAGTGGAATAATAGCACTATAACAGGGTAGTGTGGAAATGGCCAAATTATCAGAAAAATAACATGCAATGCACCAAAGTAATGCATTGAGTTACTTTACAAATATTGCAGTGGGTGAACACCAATGGAACAAATTACTTTTAAAAAGTAACTCCATAGAGCTCTAGTGATCAGGAGACACGTCACCAATTATCAGCCAATCGTGTGTGATAACAGGAAGCCTAAGATCTAAAGAGAGGAATGATTGGCTGGCTGCAGTTCTGCTCTGTGCAGGTCACAAAAGTGTGGGAGAAAAGGGGGAGGAGAAAAGGAGAGCATACCACAAGGACTTGGGCCATTTCCACACTACACTCTTATAGTGCTATTATTCCACTTTCAACCTCCTGTGGAATTTTGCAGTGCTGATCAGACCAGAATTTTATTCACTTGGTGATAAGAAAATGATTCATCCGAGCCAAAACATAATTTGCTAGAATTGACTGGCTTGATGACTTACTTGGGGCCTTACTTAGACAACAAAAATGGGTGTGAGGAGAAGGATCCAGATTTGTTGCTTCTTCACTGGGAGGAGATGCTTGCCCACACCTTGGAAAAGTCCCCCAGATATCATGGGCAGTAATGCCTAGTGCCAGAGTGGCTCCCCCTTGGGAAAAATGCAGATCATTGCTATAAACACATGCTTGGGAATACATCCCATTGAACTTAGCAAGGAATACTTTGTTTTAGATTGTCTTTTCAGCACAAGCAACAACTACTTCATCTTCCCCTTATTTAATTCACAAACTGTAGGCTGGACGTCTGTATTTATTTATTACAAATAGCACAGGTCCTCAAAACAATATTCTATTCTTATCCTAAGGAACAATGGATAAACTTTATAGCATTCCAATGCAGTATTCTTGCAATATATAACAATTTATCTGTAAATTTCACTATGGAGCTAGGCGGGGAGGGAACAGAGTTAAAACACAGAACCATGACAATGTAAATATCATTCTGCATCACATTTCTCTGGAATAATATTCCACTTGTATTAGATAACTAAGAGGAGCATTAATTGTAGCTACATTCTCTTACATAATCCTATAGTCTCTAATGCTTGGAAACTAGCATATCAAAGGGTCACACTGCTAGGATTTGAAAACAAGCCTCACATTTGTGTGGTAAGAATGTTTTTTAATAACTGATCCCAGATCTGCTTTTAAAGGTGAATGTCTTCTTGCATTTTTTAAAGTTCTATTGATGTCTGTTAATAAGAGGAGTTTGTTTTTAAGAAGAAAAACCCACATCCTAGAGCATTGCTTTTCCATAAGGTTGGAGAACTGTATCCAAAAATGGAGGCAGTATTGTGTAATATTAGACTGGTCTTCCTGAAAGGTGTTGCCAGAATACAATCATTGCAACACAGTTAGTGTCTTTCTGTGTATAGATTTCCACAGGGATTCCCATGGGACAGGATTCCCTTCAACTGTATGGTCAATAGAAGATAGGGCAATTGTGTGCTCCTGGCTCTACTTCAGAGATCTGCTTTCACCTCTCTTCTCCTATTGCTTTGCCTCCATATTCGAGGGTGAACTCATTTTAAGAAACCCTTGCCTATATTGCCTACTTAGCTATGTAACTGCAACTAAGTAAAGTCTCCAGGCCTGACCCCACCCCACCCACCTTAATAAGCAGCAGCTGCATTGAGCAACAGAGGTCTGTTCAGCTTCAGTTCATGGCAAAAGAAGATGGCTTTTCTAGTTCCTTCCCACCAGTGATCAAGGTTGTGATGAGGAACTAAGACAGCATCTTGCTTCTGATTATCTCAGCCTGATCTGCTGGTGGGAGGGGGCTGGAAACATTCAGCAGTGCCCAGCTTGCCAGCCGAACAGACTGCTGGCTGTTAAGGTAGGTTTGGAGAGATGTTTATGACTGTGGCTTTAGTGTCGTGCTCATGAATACATAGTATTACCAAATACAGAGCAGTTACAGAGTCGTAACTCCAGGTTATGGATCCATAACTTCAATACAGGATGCCAGCCAATACCTTTTTCCTACTGATGATCAAGAACTGTGGTATATTTCTGGATCGGGACCAAATTGTCCCAGCATGGCATATATTAGTCAGCATATCCCAGTTTGTTGTTTCTGGAGTTCAGTTATCTTGACTTGGCATCATCACAGATTCAGCTGGTCACAGGAACAATTTGTACCTCTAAAGGAGATCATTATTTTCTGAACACTCAGACTTTGCCATTGTTGTCGTTGCTGTTATCTGTAATGTGATTTGAAGGGTTCAAAGGAACCAGAGTTTTCCAACCTCTTTGTTAGACTTTGGCCAATTGACTTTGACTGCCTTATTGGCTCCAATTAAGTACATTGTTCTTCCTTGTTAGTTTAATGCAAGTGGAAATCCTAGAGCACCATGTGCTTGACAAAGGATATTTACGACTTGAAATATAATTGTCAGAGCAGACATTTTTCAAAGGGTTATCTGTAACCACACAGTAAGATTGGGTGTTGGTTTTCTTCCCAGTAACGTGTAGTAAATGGATGCCTGCCTCCAAATTCAGCCAGTTTCACAAATCTGTTACGTATGGAGCAGAAAAAAGAAGAGTGTATCTAGGCAATTCAGGGAGCTTATATCTAAAGTCCGGTTCACATATCCGTGTTCATCTCTTGATTTCTATATATTTGATTACTCCAAACCATATAACTCATGTGTAGAGTAATCAGATGTTAAATAGAGTATTTGTAGAGGGTATGTGGGATTATATTTGCTTGTCTTCAGCCCTAGTGTGCATTTCTTGTCATTTACAGAAGAGTAGGCATGAGGAAAGAGTAAGTGTATAAAAAATATTTCACATTTGCTCCTCTCCAATAATAAGGGCTGTCTTATTATTGCTCCTCTCCAATAATAAGGGCTGTCTTATCAAGACTCTATGAAAAAGAAAAAAATTAACTGCTTTAAAATTTGTCAGCGCTGTGTGAGAGCAAAACAACCAGCACTTTTTAAAAAAATATCAGCAATAGTTTTTAAAAAGTTTCTGTGCAAAAATATATATTTAGCACAAAAAGTGCATTTTCTGGGGGAAAAAGTTTTCTGTACAAAAGAAATGTTAGCAAAATGTTCACCAAAAAAAAAAAAAAGTCCTGAAATGTGAATAATTGTTGAAAAATGTACATATACATTTCTAATCTCGTCCAGCAGGGAAAGAACGTATGGTCAGATAGGCTTTCTGTTCTCAGATAGAGACTTCAGCAGATAAAGCATCTTGGTTTTGTGTAAAGAAAGAGCACATATGTCCTTTGGAAAAAGTGTAACTTCTCTCACAGGTTTTGATGAAGAAGTATAGAGGTCATGGTCAGAGTGGACAATCTAGCTCCCCTTCCATGCAAATTAGCAGTATTGTACAAAGAGTTGTCACCTGAGAGACAAATTTGCTGAATGGGTGAATTGACTGCATTGGAAGGACATTGTATTTGAGATATAAGTTCTCCCTGTGATGGTGGACACTCCATCCATCTTTGGAGGTTTTTAAATAGAGGTTGTGTGGACATCTTTCAGGGATGCTTTAGTTGGGTTTCCTGCATGGCAGGGAGTGACTAGATGGCACTAGTGCCCCTTTTCAACTCTGTGATTCTATAATCCTTAAATCTCTGATGGCTCTTTGTGGAAACCAGCATCCCTTGATGTTATGGTCATCATTTGATATGCAATGCAAACATAAAACCACTCTTGTTTGAGGTCCATGATGATGCAGGGGGGGGAGAGATTTTTAGATATTTACCTTGGTTGCCACCCAAAAGTCTGGTTAGAGTTCGAAGTAGATTTGCAAACTGGAATCAGTGACGGTGATTCCTCTGCATTGACCAACCATAGTTTCAGCTCTTGCTCCACTTCCACATCTGCTGACTGCTGAGCAGAAGGGAAACACATGCAGGCTGGCAATGCAATTCTAAACTATGGTTTTTATTATTTGGAAATCTGAACTATGGTTTTGGTTAGGAACAATGGCCATTTGCACACTAGACTGTTACAGTGCAATTATTCCACTTTCAACATCTTATGGAATCCTGGGGTTTGCAGTTGAGGGAGGGATCCCTGAGGCCCCTCCCTAAACTACAAACCCCAGGATTCCATAGGATGTTGAAAGTGGAGTAATAGCACTGTAACAGTCTAGTGTGCAAATGGCCAATGGTTAGCAGAAATCATGATTTAGTATGATGTTTGACCTGAGCCTTTGGACATGATGCTGAAATGGATGGTTTAGTATTAGGTATACAGATCTCAGACTTAAGGAGTTTCCCCTCTACAGGTCAGAAGCTTTCACTTCCATTTTAAGTAATTGGAGATGGTTATTAAGTTTCAACATGGACAAACTGTGATTAATATTAATTATGATTTTTTGCAAGGATGGGCCACTTGTGATCCAACAGATGTCCTCAGCCTTCAACTTGCATCATTTCCTCAATTTTGGCTATGCTGGCTGGGACCTGTGGAAGCTGGAATCCAACAATATTTGAAGGGTCACAGGTTGTCCATTCCTGCTATATTGAAACTAACTAGCTTCCAAATGTAATTTCCAAAGTGAGGATGTTGCTACAAACTGCAGTTAAGAATAACCACAGTTTAAGAGTTTGGGCATAAAGTTAAACTGTATTTAATTGAAAACCAATCTGGAAGTTTCTGCTGTCCTCTTTATAGCCATATTGGAGGATAAGAGCAGATAGGGAGTCCATGAGACCAAGAGCTACATGGGTAATGCTAAAGAAGAATTTGGAAAAGTTACATTTTTGAACTAACGATCAACTTTATTTCAATATAGATCAGTCATAAAAGGTTAAAAAGCAGAACATAGTGGAAGATAAACATCAGCTATTGTAGTTTGAGATATATCAATACAGAAAAAAGCAATTGAGAAAAAAGTAAGGAAGATTGATTGATTGATTATTTTTAACCTATAACTTCCAGAATCCCACAGCCAGCATGGTCTCTGGCCATGGTGACAAAAGGATACTGGGGAATTCCAGTTCCAAAAAAGTAACATTTCCTATCAAGCACAATGCTAAATCAGTGTTACTTTCCTGCCAAGAAAAAAAAGCAAAAAAAAAAAAAGCTTGATTTATTAAATTTCTACAGGGTAAGATGCTGTTCAAAAGCACAAGAGCAGGAACCATTAGAAAAAAGAGAAAGTTGGCAACCTTGAAACCTAGCCTGACTCCAGTGAAAGTTCCCAGTCACCTTTCTGCAAGTCTCATTGGGTATATTGACCAAGGTTACGACTTTGAATTATTGCCCCGTTAAACCAAGTGGATTTCGCCCCCACATTCTTTTCTTCTGAGTGAATGGCACTTTCTGTCAATTGCAAACGCGTAAATCAGTCATGGTATGCAGCCCTCGCTCTGATTCTTTGCCAATATATCCCTCAGGGAGAAAAACAGCCCAGATGTACAGAGTTTTTCCTTGCCCATCTTATCTCACTGGAGATAAACATCCAAAGGTTTATCTTTCTAGACCATTTCAGTGAAGTTTGGGATGCCTTCTAAGGAAATAATCTTTGCAGGGGGGTTAAAAAAAAACCTAAAATAAATTACTTTGTAATGTAACATATTATGGCCATGATTCTACTTAGCTGTGGCATAGTGTAGCATAAATCAGATGGAGTCCTCTTGGCTGAATGCAGCCCCTGAACCCCAGTTCTGTGCTTCTCAAGACCTCCCCCCAAAAAATTAAAACTTGATTTTGACCAGAAATTAGAGAAAGCCCTCAAATGCATGAAAATATAAAGTTTCCCCAGCCTGCCCCACAAGCACCAGTACCACCCCAAATGCCTCCGTTTTGCTCTGCAGTCCCCCATAAAATATCAACAGAAAGTGACATCACATCACTTCCTGTCACCATTTTGGGAGGGACTGCAAAGGAAAACAGATGTTTAGGGCTGGTTATGGGTTAGTCCAGCCGGGGGGGGAGGTATGGGGGAAATCAGCCACTGAACCTGGTGCTCTTACCTACTCTAGCAGAAATGTGCACCACTGGGCAATATTCAGTCCAGCTCCCCACTCACAACTAAGACAGACATTTAGGGAAACTCCAAGACACACTCCTAAGTTGGCAGGGCAATTTGTGTTAGCATCACAGCACTTGTGCAATCTTGAATAGAATACCAACCACATGCAACCCCCAAGAAAGGGCCACTGCTTTTATAGTAATATAGACCCACAGTGAGGGTCTAACCAAAGGATGGCAATTTTGGAAGGGAGCACTGAAGAAATTGGACTAAATATGCAATGACAAGTTTGCAATCACAGCAAAGACTGTTGAGTCATATCATATATTGGTTGAGGCTGGCTCTTGTTGACATTCTTGTGTTTTGGGATTTTGTCTGCTTTTACGTAACAGAGAGGCCATTCCTCACATGACACTCCCTCATCCAATACACACAGGGAGCAGCATTACTCCACACATGACCAAAATGGCCATAATGTCACTCAGGGGGCCCTTTCATACTATAGAATTATACCACTACGATTCCACTTTAACTAGTATAGTTCCATCCTGTGGAATCCTGGGATTTGCAGTTAGGGGATGAGGAAATTAGAATTCTCAGCCAGAGAGCTCTAGTGTCTCACCAAATTACAAATCTGCATGGGAGGCAACCGTGGCAGTTTAAAGTGGAATCATAACATCTTAGGCCATTTCCGCATGGGGCGAGGGAATCGCCCCGTGACGCTACTCACCAGATTTTTGGGCTCCCCGGTCTGGTCCACGCTTCTCTGTAGCAGCCCGTGGCCACCCCTCCACGCTGCTCCGGGAACGAAAATGGCGGCTTCCAACTGCTGAAGCTCACCAGCCTAAACCCTGCCACCAGCAGATCTCAGGCTCGCACCAATGCGAGCTGGCCAATCTGCATATGGAAGCAGGCTCACAATGGCGCGCTTTGTGCTTTTGAAAGACCTGTTTTTAGCAGTCTTTCAAAAGCATGCTGGACGACCACTTGGGGTCGTTCGGGAGCGGGCTGGACTGCGGATCTACGTTCAGTAGGTCTGACCCAGTCTGGTCCCAGGTGCAGACGTCCTTCCTGGAGGACACTCTGCACCATTTAAAAAAAACCCATGTGAAAATGGCCTTAATTGCATGCTGTGAAAAGGGATTTTCTTCCTGCATTATTCTGGCATTGTGGCTAGCAGGGAGAAAGAGGAGCCAAACTGCCATCTTGCTGTGGTCAGTTGGAGGTTGAAAAATAAGGAGGGAGCATGCAACTTATTGGCTGTGCATTTTCCACCTTGGGTGGAAATAAAATTTTAAAAATATTTTTGGAAACTGTCTTTTGAGAACACAGATCTTCATCCCTCAACTTAACAATTGCCATTCATTTTTTTTTCTTTTGATTTAAACCCATTGATTTCTTGACCTGTGGACTTGTTCTGGGTGAAATGCCCAAGCTGCCTGTTAATGCATCAGAGAGTTCCCTGGGACCACTGCAAAGATGAACCACAGCGAAATCCACTCAGCTTTTGCTTAGCATATTTGGAACCGCTGAAAGAATCTGTGCCCTTTTAGCACCTTGTTTTTTAACCATCCGCAAGCCCTGGCCATGCAATTTTTGTACTGGAAAGTAGCAAATATTAATTCCAATCTGTCATAAATGCACTCCACCTGGAAAAAAAAAGTCCTTGTATGGAAACATGACTAAGCATAGGGTTGTATTTTCTTTCTTTTCTTTTTTTTTTTTTTAAGGTTAACTGTAATTTTTTATTGGAAAACAAATATACAACTTGGAATGGATTTGAGGCAAGTTGTGCCATAAACAGATTCTTTTGAAAATAAGTGGCTGAACAAATAGTTTTAAAAGCATAAGCAGAGGGTTGTATTTTCAAAGCCCAAGAAAAAAAATTTTTTTAAAAAAAAAGTCTTTGGAATAATCAGAACCACAGGATCTGTTCTTCCATATTTGTTCTTCCAATATGGCTAGAGATTCTGACAGCATTTGCTCATTATGTTACTGTACTGCCTCACTTCAGCTGGGGGAAAAGGCGAGGATGATGGTGGAATTCAACATTTCCCCATGTTGTGGGGTAGTAAAGGACATCCTGCAAATAGAAAGCTAGCATGACAGAAAGAAAGCTAGCGTGGCAGAAAGAAAAAACCTTCTCGCTGACATGAGTTTTGCTACTTGCAGAAAGGTTTTATCCTTGACTGGCCCTATCGTTAGGCAGAGTGAGGCAACTGCCTCAAGGCATAGATGCTGAAAGACAGCAATGGCCACTCCATCACCATTCCTTCTGAATTCCCAGCCTGTCCTGTACCTTTGAACCTCCTGCTGTTCCCCATAGGTCTGATAGGAATGACTATCCTGATCAGTAGAAAATGAGATCCAATTACCAGTCCAGGTGGTATTTGTACATGGAATTGAGGGCAACATCTTGTTCTTTGTGTCAGGCAGCAAAATGTTTTGGGCCAACCCTGATATATACATAAGATGGAACACCCAGTAATTCGAATTCCTATCCCAGTTCCAGAGTGGTATAGTCCAGGATCAACTTCAGCAGGCAATGACTTATTGATGTAGAAAGCAGACACTGACTTAGTATAATCCCGACTTGTTCATGTAACCCTGTTTAGCCTTTCATTTTAGGCTGAGACAAAGGTTAGACCATGCATCTCTACTGGTCAGAAAAAGTATCTCCAAGCCTAAATCTTCTTGTTATTCCTGAATGGAGGGACTAGTCTTGTATAATCAATGGGATTTGCCTGTGTGATGCAATAATTGATTGAATAGATCTGCTCTAAACTATCTTACCTGCTGTCCCCACAGTCATCCCCAAGCTTCATGCAAAAGGCTCCATAAACACACGAAGTCAGGATTCACACCAGTAGGTGAGATTCTGATCTCTTCTAAATACAAGGTGTGTCCGTACTACCCAATCATAGTTTCATACCACTGAAATTATCATATCTCCATCCTAAAAAATCTTAGAACTTGTAGTCTAAGGAGGTATATAGATAGTACCAAAGCACCTCCCAAAGTAGCAGCACTAAGGATTAAATTAGCTTAATTCTATAGCATAGACAGAAATTCAGGTTTTCATGGGAACTGGAGATCAATGGACTGAATTGGAGATCTCTATTAAAAAAAAACACTAGATACTTCACCAAGCGTTAGATTCCAGGGTTCTTTAGAGTGGTGCCACAATGATTAACGCAGTATGAAAATGATGTGACAATATGGTGCAGAGCAGCCTAAAGTCAGACATTGACATTCATAGCTGAATGACTTCCTTAGCAGGATGTGTTTGACCTCCAAACCTATTTCAAGACCAGAGGAGGTTTGTTTAAAGGATTCTCAGCAAAACCATACCCTACAAAAGGGAAAGCTTGCTACTTTACCGGTTGGGGACTTCATAAATTCCGAGAAGGTGTCTCACCACAAGAAGATGTCACACATGGCTTTTGCTCTGATCATATTGAAATCAATAGTCAATTTCTGAAGGCCAAGGTGGGGAGAGCATTTTACAACTTTGGGTGACTTTGAGGGACAGGGATGGGGTAAGCTTGTTCCAAATCACAGAGAAGCATGAACTCTGCTAGTTTGGAATATACGGAAAGCAATTATGGCAAAAAGCGAGGGCTATTTCCTCTTTTGAGCAGTTCTGTTTTGTTTCCCTAGAGGTGTTTGGGATTCGTCTGGCTCAGTGCAAGACTTTTGCACCTGTTTTTCTTGACTGCCAAAAATCGGCTCAGATTTTGGATGAAAGTTTGTTTTTGTTGCTTTTGTGTGTGTTTAAATGTAGAAATAACTTCAGCCATCTGGATCAATTGTATATTCCACATTCCGGTTACTGGAAAGAAAGTGGACACAATGATCTCCTGGTCCAACAACCAACCAAAGTCATATTAGCTTTCACATTTAATTCACTAATCCACTGAAATTGGACAATATTTGACCATGGGGAGAACCTCGAGGCCCCTTTTTCTTGTTTCACTTTGCCTTCCACCCAAAATAGCCCTTTTTGTGTGTGGAAAAACTGTCCGTTCCATAATTTCTGAAATTCCACAAGGTGTCTTTGTTTGGAACAAGCATGTTATACCTGTAAAGTTTTGAGTATAAGTTAAGATGTTTTTGTACATATCAAGGTACAGTAACTGTTAACATGTCCAGCAATTACTGAAATGTTGTATAGTTCTAAATTTTCTTTTTATTTCCATGTAAAGAAAAAAAAATATGTATCCTCCTTGTTTTCTTTGTATTTCCAATGTGTTTGCACAATTATGCAGTTATGTTTACATTTTCTTTTCTCTTCTTTTTTTTTTTAACGGTAATACTTCCTGTACAAACATTTTCAATGTTGTTCGTTGTTTTTAAACACAATTGTCTCTGTATAAAATAATATTGGTTGAAATGGTACATTTGTGTCTCTCATAGAGGGATTAATTATACTGCCAGCGCGTTGAATTATTTAAAAAAAAGGAAAATAAAATTTTTATGAAAATGTAACTTGTTCTGTGGTTCTAAATGTGTCCTGCACTTATACACCCTTGGAGGCAATTCAGATACTTTTCCGGCATCAATTGTCCAGCTTTCCCCTCTTCCAGGACCATTGTCCAGCTTTCCCCAGTCCCAGGACCATTTCCGCACTAAACTGTTATAGTGCTGTTATTCCACTTTCAACATCCTATGGAATCT
This sequence comes from Ctenosaura bakeri, assembly GCA_948474755.1. Taxonomy (NCBI): domain Eukaryota; kingdom Metazoa; phylum Chordata; class Lepidosauria; order Squamata; family Iguanidae; genus Ctenosaura; species Ctenosaura bakeri. The sequence continues at coordinate 72,524 of CAOLHI010003553.1, read as the reverse complement.
GGGGGTTTGCAGTTTAGGGAGGGACCCCAAAAGCCCCTGCCTAAGCTGCAAACCTCAGGATTCCATAGGATGTTGAAAGCTGAATAATAGCACTATAACAGTCTAGTGTGGAAATGGCCTAGATGTGCTAAGCTGCAACTCCCATCATTCTAGTCAGCATAACCATTGATGGGGATGATGGGAGTTCAGCCCAGAACATCGTGCTTGGTTTAAGCTGCAGAAAGCTACTTGCTCCCACTTACCTGAGAAACATCATCATCATATTCAATGTGGTATACTTCCAAATTCATATTTTTGTTTATTATAAGAAAAAAGAAAAACAAAAGAAAAACACATAATTTGACAAACATAAAAGTGAAGGGAAAAGTAAAAAAAAAAAAGCTTACATGTCTCTTTCTCTCCAAATTCTATTTACATAATATTACTTATACAATGTATTATAAGTCACACTGATTATATATTTTGGTTATATATATCTGAATCTCATTCTCATCATGCCCATTGTTATTAATTATTCCCATAATTAACATTTTCAAAATATACTGTTAATAATTTCATTCTTATTTCTATCCTTTTCAAAATATAATATTCATAATTTCATTCTTATTTCTTTCCTAAACTTTAATTATCCTTTCTAATTACTCTTATTATCCTACGTACCAACATATTCTCTCTCTTTCTCCTTCTCCCTCTCCCATATATAATTTACCTATTCTACCCTAAATTTAACCTATTACTATTCTACCCTAAATTTAACCTATTACTATTTCTAAGTGTACCCTATCCCCAGAGCTTATTATACCTCAATTTATTCCAACTTCCAAAATTGTAATACTTCCACATTTCTATGCATACAAACTGCTTTGTGTTCCATTGGCTTCTTGCATTCACTCACTTGAACTGATAATGCATTATTGACTTGACCACATTTGTAAACTCAACTTTCTGCCCATATGGTTCACACAATAGGGAAAATGGCCTCCAGTAGAAAAGAGAAAGTACAAAGGAGAAAGTACAAAAGTACAAAAGAGAAAGGGACAGGACAGAGGGGAGGGAATAAGGGAATGGATGGACCAAGACCACTAAACATTTCCTTGGGAAGGTGCAGGAGTCAAAGCTAATGTGTTCCTTGTAGAGCCAATGAACTGGGCCTTGAATGCACCAGGGGCCATTCAAGAAGGAAGGATCCACAAAGCAGTTGGTCCCAATAAAGCCAACTGGAGCTAACTTTGCGATCTTACCTTTTGCTTCATGGCAGTTCCTCCTAACAAAAGAGAAATTTCCATCACCTATGTGACACCATTAACATTCTCCAGACTAAACATGCCTAGTTCCCTCAATCTTTCTTCATAAAAATAGGGCCTGAATCTTACTTATTCTCAACTAGGGCAAACTCATTGAATCAATAGGATTTACTTATGTGTTGACTCACCATTCCACAATTGAGTCTGGGTCTACTCGAGTAGAAACTAACCAAGATTATTCAGACCTTGTTCTCTAAACCCCCACCACCACCATCTCTGAGCACAATCTTAATTGACCAAGATGGCCAAAGACTAGCTGAGTTAACCTTAGGCCAGCTGAAACTGTCCTGAATCCAAACCCACCCCCAGCCTAGAGGCAATGGAAAGAACTAAGGAATACTCTCACTCTGGGCTATCTTTGTGGCAAGCATTGAGGCTGAGTCTCTGAGATGAAAGAAGTTTGGCTCATGTGTAAGACAGTTTTTCCCTCATCCCTTCCATTGTCCACAGAAATGAAGGCACCTATGTCACCTTATCAGCAGAACAGTTTTGGTCATTTCCATCTCCACCAGCAGCAGGTTGTTATAAAGTTTCAGCCTTAGAGGGAGAAACTGAATTACAGTAACTCTGTCATAGGGTTTTCTTGGTGAGATTTTACAAAGCAGCTTTCCCTTTTCCTCCCTTTTAAGTGGGCAGAATGTGCCTTGCCCAATGTCATCTTTGCAGGTCCCATGCATCAATGGGGACTTGAAACCTGGTCTCTAGAGTCCTAGTTCAGTACTCAATTCACTACACTATACTGGCTGTCATAACTATATCTTTATTTTCATCTGTATCTCTTTTTGTTTTCATCAGCTCCAAGTCAACTCCAACATAGAGCTACCCTGTCATGGGTTTTCTCTGAGAGAATTTATTTAGAGGAGATCTGCCATTCCTTCCTCTAAGGCTGAAACTATGACTTGTTCAAGGTCATCCACTTTCCTTGGTGGAGCAGAAATTGAAACCCTGGTTTCTCGGTGGCCTAGTTTACACCATGCTGGCTCTCATATCTATAGCTGGATATCTTTCTGTCTCTGTTTTCAAGTGCTCTCAACTCAACTCCGACATATAGCAAGCCTATCATAGGGTTTTCTTAGTGGAATTCATTCAGAGAATGTTTGTGGTTGTTTTCCTTTGAAGCTGAGCAGTGTGCCTTGCCCAAGGTCACCCAGTGGGTTTCCACAGCTGAGCACGGACTTGAAACCCTGGTCTCTAGGATGCCTAGTTCGACACTCAAAGCACTGTACCATGCTGGTTCTGTGTGCCCAGACAGTGAAGATAAATAAGCTCTCACGGGGCAGGGGGTGCTTATTTGCAGAGCAAAAGGAAGCATTGCAAATTTTTAAAGCTGGAACACCTTGCCATTACTCTAATTGTGACATAGTCGGATCTTATGCCATCACTCTCCACATGGATCTCGGCCTCCCTCAGCATCTGCAACAGAGACAAGGCTTTGTCCCCACTCGTGTTGGCAAGGCTGCCTTCTCTGCCTGTCAAGCAAGAACTCAATTTTTTAAAAAAACAAAACAGCTCTTAGTGAGCTTCAACCCATTAATTTTACAGTAATCACCCTGTGTGTTCTTGATGGGCTGACAGGGAATTATCTGCAAGGGGAAGCTCTTGCCAACAAATGTTATAAAAGCTGAATGGGTTTTGCCAGGGATGCAAATCGGTGGAATTTAAGGATGGAAAGCAGGCTTCCAGGCCTCCGGATAAGCTGAGTGCCTGTTGTGAAGTCATCCGAGGGGAGGCATTTGCCAATTGCACCTGTTCTGAACACCCAGCAGTAAAGAGGAATCCAGATCCCATTTTTCTGATCTGTCTTTCTTTCTTTCCTTCTTTCCTTCCTTCCTTCCTCCATCAAGACTAGCTTTGGCACCAGCACCTAAATGGAATTGTACCCCTATCACTGATTTTCCAGTCCAGCAACTCTGAACATACAAAGCTGATGCTCTGGTACTGAGCCAGCCCTGCCAGGCCTGCTCCTGCTTGGTCTTGTTGGCTCTGACCTCGCTCCTGGCAGAAAAGACCCCATCTCCAATTCTGCTGTGTGATAATCTTTAACTAGAGAAAATAGGGACTGAATATACTTCTGTGTGCATTCATTCAGAATGAAGCCTGTCCTGTACAGATTATCAGCATGCTACAGTCTCCTCCCTTTGTTGATTCCTGGGAAAGGATGCAATTGCAGATCAGTAATGGATGGCAGGCTGGCAGTTGAACTTCACTCATTCATACTCCATGCAGGTGCTGGTAACATGATAGGCTTATCAAGCATGATTCTTTATACAGTTCCTTGGCACTAGTCTCCAAACCTGCCTGCAGCAGTTTTTAGCATAACCTCCGATTGTCCCAATTTGGCAGGGACAGTCCCAATTAATTCTCTCTCATCCCCCTTTTCTAGCTGTTTGTAAAATGTCCCAGTTTCTCTTTCCTTCTCCCACTGTCCTCCTTTGTCCTGGGCTCACTACAGTTCCTGCAAACTAACTTGGCAGGAGTGCTTTGCACTCATTTAACTTGTAAAAGTGATGGGAAAAATAGATCCTTATCCCATTAGAATATTGATGACATGAACCTGAATCCTATTGGTTGATCCCAACTAGTGTAGACTCACTGAATCAACAGTTGAGTTGGGGTCAACATGTAGGTAAAAGCCCACTGATTGAATGGGTTTAATTTAGTGAAATTAACAGTAGGATTCCATAGTCTTCAACAGTCCTGATTTGAAAGGGACAGTCACAATTAATCTTCTGTAGTTCTACAGCTGTTTTTAACATGTTCCAGTTTCTCCCTCCTCCTCCTTTCTCCCTTGGTTCTCAACTTCCTTCAACAGTTGCAAACTGAATTCAAAGTACAAAAGGAGTTTGCATTCTCTTAACTCAGCTGGAGGGGTCAGAATCTTGCCCTTCCTTGTAGATTAAGGTAAAAGCAAACTGCTGCAGCCTCTCCTAGCTCATGTGCTCTGCATCATTAATAAGTTTGGCTATTTTGGCCCCTTTCTGATGTTGCTTGGCCATGCTGGTCCTGGTTTTCCTCTGGGGTATGTTGGAGGAGGTGGGGTTCAAGCCATGGGCTGTTTCCATACGAGACTGTTACAGCACTATGATTCCATTTTCAACATCCTATGGAATCCTGGGGTTTGCAGTTTCGGGAGGGGCCAGCCAAAACTGCAAACCCCAGGATTCCATAGGATGTTGAAAGTGGAATCATAGTGCTGTAACAGTCTCGTGCAGAAATGGCCATGGTGTTCCTTTCCCAAATGAAACACTTAGCCAGTAAAAACACTCAGACCGCAGGGCCAGTTCTATCATTAGGCAGCCAGCTTGGGCAGCCCATGTGGGTGTGTCTTTAAATTGCTATTTATTTTATTCATACTGTATGTTTACTGCCAGAGGTGAAACGAGTTGGTTGTGGGATTTTTGATCTTTTCTGTCAAAATAACCTGGCTGGATCTGGTTGCTCTCCACCTTGAGCTGAAAGAGGCAGAGGATCTTCAAGCAGCAAACTTTCAGGACAGCCCAGTGCTTAGGAGCCAGCATGGTTTAAGCGTTGCACTAGGGCTCTGGAGATCAGCGTTCAAATCCCCACTTGGCCCCGCACCCCCACTGGCTGACTCTGAGCAATCCCCTCTGAACAAATCTTGCCCCTTGAAAAACTGATGATAGGTTTGCCTTAAGTTGGAAACAGCTTCAAGGCACACAGTAACAAAGCCCATGGGGTCTTAGAGTTCACACCTCGACTGATCAAATACAATACATTTAAGCTTAAATCATGGTGTTGGTCCTCACTAGAGCAGACCCATTCAAACAATGGATTTACCTATGTGTTGACTCACCATGCAACAATTTATTTCATAGGTCTATGCTAGCTGGGACTAACCAACAGAATGCCAGCCCTAGACTGCAGAATATCTAACTCTATGTGCATATCCCTAAAACAAAAGAACATCTGCATACCAACAATAATAATAAAAAGAAACTTGCATCCAAAAGGTGCTAAGGATAGAAATCGTATATATAATTGCTTGTTCCTAGGTTGCAACATGGGGCCATTTCCGCACAACACTGTTATAGTGCTATTATTCCACTTTCAACATCCTGTGGAATTCTGGGGTTTCTAGTTTCCTGAGGCCAAGAGTTCTCTGGCTGAGAATTCTAAAGGCCCCTCACTAAACTGCAAACCCCAAGGTTCCATAGGATGTTGAAAGTGGAATAATACCACTATAACAGTGTAGTGTGGAAAGGCCCTTGGTTTTCTGATAGTCTGGAGACCCTACTGAGAAGAATAACAGACCAGAGAGAATTAGGCAAAAAATTTTCTTATGAAATTCAAATGTCCCCAAATATTGCAGACATCATCTCTGTGAGAATCTTTTTTTTTCCAAAACCCTTTTTCTGTTCAGAAACTGGGTTTTTTGCATTGAAAACAGGCGGTTTTGTGCAAATACAGGGAGAATACCATGGGGGGGGTATTCTTTTTCTCCCATAGCAGAAAGCAAAGTAATGTAATGATTTATCCTTTGGTGCAAGGATGAAATAGGTGAAGGCATACTTCCCTAAAAGGGGCAATATCTTGACAGCCAAAGATTAAATGGGTTTTGTTTCCTCACACCTTAATATATAATATAATATTTATTTATTTGTATCCCGCCTCTCCACACGGATCGAGGCGGCGAACAACATGAAATACATTATATATTACATCTAAGCGGTTTACAATGTGTTTTAGCTAATTGCCCCCAACAAGCTGGGTACTCATTTTACCGACCTGCGGAAAGATGGAAGACTGAGTCAACCTGGAGCCCGGCAGGATTGAACTCACAACTTGTGGCTGCAATACTGGCATTTAACCACTGCGCCACCAGGGAAGGGGGACATTTACTTGTTAGTGAACTCCAAAATGCACTCCTACCCACATTTACTTGCAAGCTTGGAAGTGAGTCTCCTTGGTGAGCCAGCATGGCTTGGTGCTTTGAACCCTGGAGACCAGAGTCATATGAAGTAGGATATGGAAAATATTTTTTAACTTTTGATTTAAAAATGTTAGTTAAATATTGATAGAAGTATGGTTGCATATTCATATAAGAAGTATTTTACTTTATACAGAATTATTTTGTTTTTTCTTATAGAATTAAGGTTATGCAACAAAAGCTATTTTACTACTTGGTGTCTATTCTGCTAAACTAGAATGAATATATATATATATATTCCAGTTCAGCAGAATAGACACCAAGTACTGAAAGTACTAAAATATAAAATACCATGAGGAGTGGATAGTTGGTTTGGGGACTACCTTTTAATTATGTGTTTGTACTTATTACTTATTTCTTATTTTAGTTAGTTAGTTAACCTATTAGGGCCTTTCTGCACTAGCCTGTTACAGTGCTCTTATTCCACTTTCAACATCCTATGCAATCCGGGGGTTTGTAGTTTAGGGAAGGGCCTTTAGACTCAGACTTTAGAATCTGATTTTAAAAGGCCAGAGAGCTCTTTGGCCTCAGGAAACTACAAACCCCAGAATTCCACAGGAGGTTGAAAGTGGAACAACAACACTATAATAGTGTAGTGCGGAAAGGCTCTTAGTTTAGTTTAGAAAGAGTTATAGGTTGGTTTATTATAGTTGTGTATTTCTTTGATTATTGTTGTTGACTTTTTCCTCTCTTTCATAGTTCTGTTTTGTAGAAATATTTTGTTGTGTTTGGTGATATGGTGTTTTAATATATTCGATAAAAAAATTAATAAGCAAGGGAGACCAGGGTTCAGTTTCCCATTTAGCCAAGGAAACCCACGTGATGTCCTTGGGCACATCACACACTCTCAGCCCCAGAAAACCTGGTGATAGAGTCACCATAGGGTCACCATAAGTCAGAAACAACTTGAAGGCACACAACAGCATCTTCTTGTATTCCGCAGAGTTTATGCCCTTAGTAAGTGTGTGTTTGATATTAAAAACTGAGCAGGTTTGAACAGGCATGCCCTAAACACAACAGTGATACTTTCTTGAACATTACATGTAGAGAGTATCGTGGGGAAGGAAAAGAAAGAAGAAATCCTCAAAGATAAATTCTCTAAGATAAGGGGAGGTTTCCTATTGTTAACAACTCAGTGCTATCTCCCGTCTTTGGAACATTACTATTAGTTTGGGAATTAATCTGACGGTTGTCTTTAAAAAAAAAAAAGGAGTGGTGGCTGTTGTGAACCATAATGAGCTCTTTAACAGTGTAAATAAAAAGATCTAAAGATTCAATAACTATCACGCTACAAAATGACAATCATCTCAGGCGAGAAGGGCTCTGCGTTCGAAAGCATCTCGCAGCTGGAGACAAATGATTCTGGATAACATTGTAAATAACCTCTAAGCCGCCTTCTAATTAAACGGATGCTTCCTTTTCTCTTGGGCATTGAATATATGAACCAATTAAGAAAAAGATGATTTCTTCTTGGAGAGACCTATGCACATCCTTCCTTAACAAAGATGGAATAAAATAATAATAATAATAATAATAATAATAATAATAATAATAATAAATTTTCCACCACAGAGATCAAATTGAAGGCGTTGGGACTACAATAATGAAGCATTTCAGCTTTAAGCAAATTTTGCACCTGTAACCTGGAGAAATATAGCCGTAGCACTTGAAAAATTGCTCCGATGCTGTGGAGTGCCATGAAAATTTATCTTGGAGATGATTTTATTGCATGGTTACCCCAGCCAATTAAATCAATAAATCTTGACTGTCAGAGAGGTTGGCCCCATGCCAGGAAGAAATGAAATGCACAGAATCGGTAAATAAAAGGTTTCTGACAACTCATTCCAGGAATTATTTAGCAGCAGCGTCCTTAAGTTGTTGATCTTTATTTTTCCTCTTCTTCCTCCCCTCCCTCCCCACACACACTTCTCTCCCCTTTTGTGAAAAAGCACAAGTTGCTCCTGTCTCCGGCCCTTATCGACATCCTTTCAGAGAAGTGATTATGTTAACCAACACAGAGGAACTCATTAAAAGCAGAACAGGGGAAAACAGATACATTACTCACCCATGAACACAGGATAACACGGACTTTGATGGGCTGCCATCCTTCCTTGCCTTGGAAGCTCTTGTGGAGGCTGCAAACATTTGGTCCAGATTCCAGAGACACTTTGTGAAAAGACGTGGAAGGCAGAAAAAATATTTACATCCGGTTCTCAAAGGGCATAAATCCATCCCGTTCAGAATTGGTTACCTGGAGGCTCCGGGGGCCTATTCACACTACAGAGTTATAGCATTATGATTCTATTTTCCCTGCCATGGTTCCATCCTATAGGATTTGTAGTTTGGTTAAGCACTGGAGCTCCCTGGCTGAGAATACTGAAGTTGTTGTTGTTGTTGCTGCTGTGAGCCTTCAAGATGTTTCAGACTTCTGGCAGCCCTAAGGCAACCCTATCACAGAATTTTCTGGAGCTGAGGGTATGTGACGCATCCAGTGCCGTGCAGTGGGTTTCCATGGCGAGTGGGGAATCCACACCTAATCTCCAGGGTTGTAGTCCAAACCACAACACCAGACCCTTCCTTAAAATGCCCCCTAAAAAAAACAATGCATTGCATGAAAACAACCATCTTTACCATTGTCAGTATCATCTTCATCATCCAACTGTAGGTGGTAATTATCTGACTACCATGAAAGCTATACCAATATAATGACTATTTAGTACCCTTCTGCTTTTTAATTTCAGAAGGGGCTCTGCTACATTAGTGTCTTGATGGTCCCATTTTGCCAGATTATTTTGAGGAGGTTCAGCACCCTAGGTCTTGGGCCAGCTTGACCCCCCGCCATCCCTCCTTTCCATGTGCATCTTCACTTAAAAATTAGCTTGTATGTTTTTTTCTCTTCTCTTCTTCATTTTTAAAGGCAGCCATGTGCCATGTGGGATGCAGCAAAGTTCCTTCTGAGATGCCAAGGGTGTTCTATCAGTGGTCTATTTAATAGTAATGCTTTGCTGCAGGAGTCTGATAAAAGGTATTGAAGGATATCATTTGTACCCTATTGAGAAAGCTAACATGGGTTCTGGAGCTGGGACAAGTGAGCAGAAACATCTCTTGGACAAAGACGATGAGCATCAACTGATAAACTGCCAACCGATTTGTGGAAGGTGTGAACTTTAGCTATTAATCCCAATGGGTAGAGACAAGTAACAGCTCTTGATAGTGGTGGTGGTGATAGTGGTGATGTTTAGAGCTGAAGGCAATTTGAAAAGAGGGATTGTTGGTCTAGGTGTATATCAGGTTGGGAATCATGCAGCTTTCTACATATTGTCAGACTGCAACTCCCGGCATTTCTCATCATTGGCTATGCTGGCTAAGCCTGATTGAACTTGCAGCCTGGCTTTACTTGGAGGGTCACGTGATTCCCTTTCAGACTTATGAAGAGCAGCATAATCACCTTAGATGGTTTCATGATTCTCATTCCTTCAAACATCTCCCAAACACCTTTGATCAGAGGTGAGTGTAGGACAAGTAATGAAATGTTGGTAGTGAAGAAAGGTACTTCCATGCTATTGTGTACTAGATACTACTATTTAGGTTTTCCTTTCCGGTGTCTACTCTGTTCCTTTTATGTCTTGCATGCTAGCACCAACAGGTATTAACTTAACTGCATGCCAGGCCTCTTCCTCTGCCTGTTCCCTTTCCCCCACAGTTATGTAAGTAGAGGTAGCAGATCCCATGGGTCTTCATTTGGATCTTGGCCATATATTGGAATCCCTCGTACAGTGATGACACAGTGACCTAAATCCTATTGTTAGTTTCAACTGAAGTCAACCCAATGAAACAATGAGGTTGCCTCCCTGTTGACTCACCATTCAACAAATGATACAATGGTCAACTGTAGTTAGGATGCAGCAATAGGATTCCAGACAGTATCTGTCAGCTGCAAGGAAGCAATTGTCCATCATGTTACTTCCTTCATGGCCATTATGACCATGGTCTTTTTCCCCCTTCTGCTGCCACTATCACAGTGGTATACTTATACTGGCATAGTCCACCAAAAGGACTCTAGCTTTAGATTGAATTCTCTGGTGTAAGTTCCCTATCACTGCCACTTAGCAGAACACATCTCTGGATCTAAACTCTTTCAGGAATGAGTCAGAAAAATCAATACCAGGGAAAAGATTCCTGAGGAGGAAAACACTGAAGTACTTCCATCAGTGAATGATAACAGTGAGCAATCATTTTGAGAATAACTGATAGTGATGCAGCTCATCTCGAAGAACGTATAACCAAAGACACAACACTTACCCCCAAGACTGGAGTGGATGTTTTTGAAGTGACATCCATGTTGCTCAGCATGGGAGGAGATCAACAGTACAGGAAATCCTGCCAGCTGGAATTGCAATGGGAAAGATCTCTCAAAACTGTAATGCACATGGATGGTTGACTTAACAAAAGGCTGAGTCTCCATATTAACAGAAGCAGCTCTGCTGTTGCCCTCCAGTGTTTGAAATATAGACAGAAGCATAGATGCTATCAGAGGAAAACTGGATTTAGAGCAGGAAAGGTGCAACAACCAGATACCAGACTTTCCCAAAACAATAACCAAAAACATAAGGAAAAAACCCAGACTGAAACAAACTTGAGGCTCATCTGGTCCAGCATTCTGTTCCCACTGCAGCCAACCAGTTGCCAATAGAAAGAACATGAATCAGCTCAATAGCATCCACCTGCTCAGCTTCCCCAGTAGATTTCTAAAAGCAAAAGGGAAATCACAGCTCAGAAACAATTAACAGTGAGTTCTCAAATGAAGGAATAGACTGGGTATCTGCTTCCCTGCTTTACTTGCTCCAAAGCTTTCTTTTTAAACATTTTTTTTTAAAAAGGCCAGTATTCTGTACCTCTTCTGGTCCAATCCTCTTGCCAAACCTGATGGAACTATCAGTCACCTGCACTCCCATTGCAAGCAGAGTGGACCTCTATCTCTCCATGCAGCAGATGCCCAGTAGAGTAAGTAAGATAGGGGGAGGTTACAATCATGGCAATGGTATTATAATTGTTACTAAGTAGTGATAATGAAGGAAGCCAGCATAGTGTAGTGGTCTGAACATTGGATCACAACCTAGGAGGGTGTTATGCCCTGCCTTGAAGACTCTGACAATGAGGAAGAGGATTCTGAACCTGAGCAAGAAGTTTCCCCAGAAGTTTGCTCAGTGGAAAACAACAACCAACAGCAAGGACCTGAGCAGGGGAAACAAATATCAGAAGATAAAACAGCACAAACTCTTACCTTGTGGGAGAGATGATACCAGAAAAATGGTCTCAGCAGCTCAGCTCATTTAAGTAGCAAACAGGCTTTAATGAGGGAACACCTGTTCAATACCATTAGCTATAAAAGGAAACAGATGGCCCATCTCCTCTCAGAGTTGACAACTGATCTTCTTGAAGCTGTGTATTGTGGTTTCCTGAACTTTGTTTGGACTACTCCTGCTCTTGACTCTGTGAGTAAGTTCTGCCCTGCTGGTTTGCTAATGGCTGCTTGGGACATGACAGAGACCAGGGTTTAGTTCCCCACTTGGTCATGGAAACCCACTGGGTGGCCTTGGGCAAGTCACACATTCTCAGTCCCAGAAAGCTCTGTGATAGGTTCACTTTAGGGTTGCCATAAGTCAGAAATGACTTGAAGGCACACAACAAGTGATCATGAATACAGAATAGTTGCAAATAAGTAAAGCTACCTAACTGTTCCATATTGATAGTCATTGCTTAGTAACAATTGTGATGCTACTGCCACATTTGTAACTCCTCCCCACAACCTACTTTTTTGGACATCACTTACATGGGGAGAAGGAGATCCATTCTCCTGGCAATTGGAGCATGGGAGAGTGATGTTTCCATCAGTTTGGGACTGTGGTTGGACAAGGAAAGGTTCCTTAGTTAAGCATACTGAACTAAGTGGTAGATACAGAATACTGTCCACATTTATTAAGTAAGTAACATGTACTTTGGAGTAACATGTAGTTTTTGTTTAACATTGTTTTGTTGTTGTGTGCCTTCAAGTCACTTCTGACTAAAGCAAACCTATCATAGAGTTTTCTTGGCAAGATTTCTTCACAGGTGCTTTGGTTTTGCCTTCCTCTGAGGCTGAAAAAGTGTAACTTACCCAAGATCACCCAGTGGGTTTCCTTGGCCAGGCAGGGGATGGAACCCTGGTCTCCAGACTCACAGCTCAATGCTCAAACTACCATATCAAACCACTGTGCCATGCTGGCTGTCAGTTCTTCTATCATCCTGTATACTTTGATGATATGTATTTGTCACTTTGCTTTATTTGTAATGTACTGAGGGTGAGGGTTGTACTATAACTAGATAATCTGTTTTATAATTGTATTGTATAATTTTTTATTTGTCTTACTCCATCTTCCCCCGGTGCACACATGTGTATATGTATTAAATTGTGAGCTTTTGACAGGGCTTGCCATAATAATGATATCAGCAGCAGCAGCACTAGCAGTAGTAGTAGTGTTTACATATTAGCTAGCACTGGTGAGATATGCAGGCCATCTGTGCTGATCACCTGAGCCCTTACCTGAGTCTTCTGGTGCCAGATAATGCCCCCCTCCATGATAGCATCAAAGTGGCAGGTGGCTGCAGGATAATAAAGATGTCCTCCTAGAGAGCTTGGGAGTTTTCTGGAGGTCTTGGAGGATGGTATTGTCTCCCTGAAGCTGGCTGCTGAAGCCACTATCTGGCCAACCTTGTTGTCACATTACTATTAAATGGTCATTCCTGGCACCAGGATAGAAAGGGCACATTATGCCTTATGCCAGTGCAATCCAGGATCTCATCCATAATGTCTCGTGAAAGGTTGGAAAGTATATGGCTATCTGAAGTGCCAAAGCAGCTTGGAAATAGGCTGCCAGGCAACCAGAATAGCTCCTCAGAAGAGAAACCCAGCTAAGTAGTGTGTGGGAGGAGCTGATGGCTGAGAAGAAAAGATATATAAACACTGATTGTCATTTGCTGTCTTTCAGTGAGAGCAAGGAAGTAAAGTCCTGCAGTCAACTAGAGAGGTTGATTGTGTGGGAAGGGCTTAATTTCTCAGTAGAAGCCTAGGGAGAAGCAGAAGAGTAATTAAAGCACTAGAGAATCTGGTCACAAAGTGTAACCTAGATTAGAGGTTGAGCCTTTGGTGAGAGTGTAGCAAAAGGGCTGTTTATGATGCTTCCACTTACATGAGAGGTTAAAGATATAAGGATGACTATCTAAAGTACTCTGGAGAACTGTATTAATTTTGACCTACATATGAACGCCAATATTTTGTTCTGTATGTTATCTTAATAAATATTAAGTTTATTTTCATAAATACTGACTCGGCTGAGTGGTATACAATACTTAAAATAACACAGAAGACACACTACTATAGAACTATTAAGGAGGTCCAAATGACCATTAGGAGGCCTCACCCTTTTAAAGAAAGGTGGTGGTTATAAGGGGAAAGATAGAGCTATGTGGAAAGGACAGGGTGTCTTATCAGACTGGGGAAGTGCCATACCTATCTGGGAGAGAAAGAAGTAAAGGCCTTATTACAGGCCCCTTCAAATGTTTTTGAACCAAAGCTCCCATCATCCTTCTACTAGGACTGATGGGAGTTGTAGGCACAAAGTGCTCAATCGTTTTCTTCATTTTTCCAATTGCTCAACATTACAGGATTGCCTGCTGGAGTTGGCAGTGGATCTCTCTAATCTCACATAGTTTCCAAGAACTGGAGATGCTAGGGACACTGTGTGCAAAGCATTTATTCTGCTACAGCCCACCTTCCCTGTGTAAATGAACACGGAAGAAGTAAGCGTGGCTTTTAGCCCAACAGCCAATTAAATGGATTAAAATTCCCATGTCATCTGTAAGCAAGTGCTGAAAGAAGAGGGAAATAATATTTTCACTGACGGTTGTGTTGTAAGTACACTAGGGAAAGAAAACTAATGTTGAAGTGTAACTAATCCACATTAAGTCATCTCTCTGTGAGCAGGTGATAAGTGGACTCTCGTTTTGCTCATCTCACATAGAGAAAATATTCTTTTACACAGCTGTGTTTAGGAGAGAGTTATCATATATCAGGACTCTGACTTTGAACATTTCAGGTACTTGTTCCTCTTTCCAAGAATGTCAATTTGTATACTGTTTCAATTCTCATGCTTTCACCAAAGAATTCTAGGAAATGCAATTTGGTCCAAACGATACTGAGAATGCCATTAGAAATCCCTTCCTTACAAAACTACCATTCCCAGAATTCCACGGGGAAGAGATTAATTTTAGCTGGGGGATGACTAATAGAGTAGATCACACCTTCTCCCTCTGTAGCTATTTCCACACTAAGTTGTTATAGTGCTATTATTCTACTTTCAACATTCTATGGAATCCTGGGGTTTGCAGTTTAGAGAGGGACATTTACAATTCTCAGACAGATTGCTCATTGGCCTGAGTAAACTACAAACCCCAGAATTCCACAGGAGGTTGAAAGTGGAATAGTAGCACTATGACTGTGTAGGGCAGAAATGGTCTATATTTGGTTTGCTTGTATCCAACTCGAAGCAATGATTTCTGCTATACACACTTGCTAAGAGTAGGAGTGAATGAATTGATCTATTTTTGGATGGTATCAGTCTTGCATGTATTCATCAAAAGTTCATTCTGTCTAATTTCCATGTCAGTCTGCAATTTTTCAAAAGATACACCAAAAAATCCTTTATTTTTGTATGCGATTTTCCCCGAATATGTGTTTTCTATCCACTTCCTCTTAGCATCCACATTTTTTGTGTGCAACTTCCCCCTACCATACACATTTCCTAAAATAAGCAGCTTTCCCAAACACTCACATTTGGGGACACAATTTTCCTTAATATATCTCTGTGTGCAACTTTCCCCAATGCACACATTTTTGTATGCAATTTTTCATCCAACAAAGGTGTCGCAAAATTTGGAGAACAATAAGAGATAACTGTATTCCAATCTGCATATTCATCCAAGAAGTGCAAATTAGATCAGCTCACTTAAATATGCAGATTGAACAAAATTCTCCCCCAATTCCTCCCTGGGAGTAGGTCCCACTGACCTCAGAGGGGCTTACTTCTGAGTAGACACGTGAAAATACATTGAAAGCAAAGCAGGAAGTAAAATATCTAGGAGAAGGAGAGGATACAGCAAATCATGAATTAGTGCCTCCTACATTTTGCCACATGAAATATGGATATGTTTTTCCAACAAGCTTTGTAATTTCACTTCTGCCTAACAACCTCCACCCCCATACATACACAAGCACACACATACACAAAGTAGCTGGCCACCCTGTGTTGTTGTTCCAAAAATAATTGAGAGTGACAACACGGAGGCAGATAATGTTTCAACTCTGTGTTTTAAAATAAATATAAGCCTGTCATCAGAGACGAGCTGGTTGCAAAGTTTTCTTCGCCAGAGCCAAAAAGCACCTCCGCTGATTGAAGCCCACGTTTCATTATTGATTAGTTTTTAAGTTCTTGTTACATATTAAATTAGTATCACTGAATGCATCAGGAACAGCCGGCCCAATTGCCATCTGAAATAGCTCATCTCTCTAGAAAGCAGTCTCGGCTATGTTGTCATAAAGAGAATGTGGAAATTCCAAAGGCCATTAAGAAAGCTATGGAAACATTATCTGGTGTTTTGGTATAACACCCTTGGCTGGGAGAGGCAAACCTAACTTCTTTTCCTATTGCAAACTGACTAAGGAAAATGCTAGCCTCATGCCTTTTTAACTCATACCTTCCAACCATCCCGATTTGGCAGAAACAGTCCTGATCCAGTTTCTGTGTATGATTGGGAAAGCTGGACAGTGAGGAAAGCTGATAGGAAAGAAAATCAACTCATTCAAAATCTGGTACAGGAGAAGAGTGGTATGGATACTGTGGACTGCTACAAATATAAATGAGTGGGTCTGAGAGCAAATCAAGCTGAGCTCTCCCTAGAAGCCAAGATGACTACACTGAGGCTCTCATACTTTGGCCATAACATGAGAAGACCTGACTCAGGCCATTTCCGCACTAGACTGTTATAGCGCTATAATTCTACTTGCAACATCCTATGAAATTCTGGGATTTGCACCCCTCCCGAAACTGCAAACCCCAGGATTCCATAGGATGTTGCAAGTGGAATAATAGCGCTATAACAGTCTAGTGCGGAAATGGCCTCGCTGGAAAAACCAATAGTGCCTGATAAAGTGGAAGGCAGTTAGGAATAGAGGAAGACCACATTAGAGAGGGATAGACTCAGTCAAGGAAGACATATATCTGAATACGGAAAATCTGAGCAGGGTGGTTGAGAACAGAATGGCTTAGAGGTTTCTCATCCCTAGAGTCACCATAAATTGAGATCAACTTGAAGGCAGTTAACAAGAACGTGCCAGATGTTTAAACTACAGAGAAGCTGTAAGGTCTACAGTTTCCTGAAAAAAAGGATGTGCCCTTGATCTTTCACTGTACCTCTGCAAGTCTTTTAGCAAAAAGAAGGTCACAGAGAAAGCATTTCCATTAACCTGTAGTTAACTTCCAAGAAATAGACAAATGGTTAAATCAACACCCAAACCTATGCAAAGTTGAAAGACTGCTCCAGTAAACATTAATATGAGTAATGACATCCCCAGCAAAAGAAGTTACAACCTGGCGTAGCTATTTTCTGTATTTAAAAAACTGAGCAAGTGAATGAGAATGGTACTAGCTCCATGGAGTTTGAAAAGTTGTTTTGGACTACGGCTCCCAATATGCTGTATCTGTCATGCCCAAACTTTGGACACCCCTGCTGTTTGAAGGATCTTCCTGCTCAATAGTGCTTTGTTATGCCCTTGATTTGTGGCCCAAAGTCCTGCCTTGACTGGGGCCCTTAGCAGATCCATTCCCCAATTCTTGCTAGCCTCGTAGTTTCCATAACTCTTATGAAGACATTTCTGTGACATCAAGATGTAATATATCGTCCTTTTTTCTGGGTTTGCCTGCTATCTGTTTCCTAGCTATGCTATACTCTTTCTGCTCATTATAGTGGCTGGTTTGACACTGGGACACCACACAAGTGGTGTGGAAGAAAAAATAAATAAGCATCATTTTGTTGTCACATTTATTTTCACAGCTGAAGCCTTAATGTGTCTTCTGGACAAATGGTGTACATTTAATTCATTTTGGCAATCTCTCTGTCTCTCATAATAACAGGAACCAGGACCGTTGAATGATGCTGAATTGCGGGAGATTCAAAAAACATAAAATGAAGTACTTCTGCGCACAATAGATTGTTAAACTACAGAATTACTATCACAAGATGTGGTGAGACATACTCAACTCAACATTCTGTTTTTGCCAGGGTCTAGGACTACAGGAAAGGCTCATCATGCATCACATTAGTACCATCATCACATTAGATCCTTGCCATGTCCAGAACAGGGGCTCTCTAGATGTTGTTGGACTCCAGTTCCCATACGGCAAATGATTGTGTATGATAGGAATTGTGGTCCAACAACTTGTGAAGAGTCGCACATTTCTGGAAGGACCTCAATTCTAGACCATGCTGGTGGACACACTCTACCGGATATAACTATGCTTCAACTACTTCTCCATGCTTTTGGCCTACCAATCCACTACTGTGGTTCTCCCCATGGCCATTTCATAGCTGGGGGGAGATGAGAGCAGTCAGGCAGTGGCTGGTTGTGTGCAAGAAGACAACATGATCTCTCAGATCTCTGGGGGGCCCAGATGAATGTCTGGACTTCAAAACATAACTAGCCACTATTTGGCCACTCCCCACCAACTCCAAGCCACTAAGTGGCCAGAAGGACATCCCAACAGTATGTCAAGAGTATGAGTAGGGGCTTGCAGACAAAGGTACTGAATACCTCCACCTACAATGACTACTAAAAGACATTTTGTTGTTGTGTGTCTTCTAGCCTTTTCTAGCTTGTGGTGACCTTAAGGGGAACATATCACAGTGTTTTGTTTTTTTTTTAAAGATGTGTACAGAGGGAGTTTACCATTGCCTGCAAAGGCTAAAGAATGTGCCTTATCCAAAGTCACCCAGTGGGTTTCCATGGGCAAGCAGTTATTTGAATCCTGATCTCTAGAGTTCTGATCCAAAGCTCAAACCACTCCTCACACTGGCTCTCATACACAGGTATAATTTGACATTGGTCTTCCATACATCACCAAGAAGATTCAAGCCCCTTCTTATGATCTTATTTATGAGGGGGAATTTCAAATGTTTGTGGGGTGTTGGCGTCACCTACAGTGCAAAGAAGCATTCCAGGAACTTGAGCAATCGAGTAGCAGTGGAGGTAGCAGTCAATGTAGCTTTTCTTACCATGAATGAAATCTAGCATTTGTCCATTCCCTACTTACTTGTTCCTTCTGTGCAACCATTTAAAGTAGAAAACACTGAATACTACACTCTTGAAGTGTATGCGTGTGTGTGTGTGTATGACAGAAAGAGAGAGAAAGGGTTTCCTATAAATAAAATCTCAAAATCATTTATTTTAATAACCCATCCCAGATACTTGGGCACTGAGGAAGCATCTTATTCCTTGGCTGCTTGTGCCTATTAAATTATGCTGATATTAAAACAGCACCCCCTCACCTTTGTGAGCAAGTTGCTGAAATTCTCATTGCAGATTGTTCAGAAGTGATTTCGAGTAAATACTAGAATTAGACCTCAACAGCTTGAATACAGATCAATTTGAAAGCTCGCAATCTCTCGGTATGATATAAACAATGCTCTGTAGCTTCTTTTTAAAATAACCACCTTGGTTAGTTTCGATGTCAACTTGTGACCCCATTTTGCTCCTACAGCAGGTTTCTTTCCTCCATCTGCTGCTGACTAGATCCGAGTGTTCTTCTTAAGCGTTCTTATTTGCTTACGGAATCAATCTTTGCTAAGAGGAAGCCTCCTCTCCGAGACCAATTATTATTGTTGCTCATTATTTACAAGTGCCAGCAACGTGCCCTGTATGCTAAAGGGCAAGAGAGCTCTGTCTTTGTAGATTTACTTTTAGAGGAAGGCTGCCACCCTATGTAGCTCTGCTGTACTTAAAGAGACTTGTTTCTCAACATAGACAGAGAGCACTGGAAGGGAGTGTGGGCTGGGGTGATGGCTAGGACATTGGATATCAGCAATAGGAGATCTGAACAAGGGACATAAATGGACACCAAATTCTAAAGTGCCCATTATGACTTTCTCTATAGCCAAGACCCCAAGAAGAGTCCAAAAATGCAGACAATTGTGTTTATCCCTATCAACACACCAGTTCTAGTCATTCTGATCTCCACCAGGTGCAAATTTTCATGAAGCTTGCTGCAGAGTACCTTTGATTTGACTTTGACTTACAAAAACCTTTTGTGGTTGTTGTTCTTATTTGTCATCAAATTAACTTTCACTTATGGTGACCCTATGAATGAGAGATCTGCAAGAACTCAAGTTGTCAAATACCCTTTTCAGGTCTTGCAAACTGTGGCTTCCTTAAGTCTATCCACCCGTAACGCTAACTTCCTCTTTTCCTATTGCTTCCCACTTTACGAAGCATAATCATCTTTTCCAATGACATGTCCAAGGTACCTCAGGTAGTCTTCCTCACTTCTAGCAACTTCAGATCTGAAGGACCCACTCATTTGCCTTTTTAGCAGGCTATGGTATTGGTTGAACTCTCCTGTAGTACCACATTTCAAATGCATCCATTTTCTTTCTATAAGCTTTCTTCAGAAGATCCTACTCTAGAGTTTTGTGGGGTCTTGGCAAGGTTTCTACAAATGGAATTTGCCATTTCCTTTTTCTAACACTGAAACTGCAACCTGCCTAAGGGCTTTCATGGCTGAGCAGGAATTTGAATCTTGCTCTCCTGGAGTGCTACGATTTAAAAAGAAAAATATAGGAACAAAAGACAGAACGAAAAAAGAGAGAACTGACCAGAAAACAAGGGCTGTTCCTGATAAACAACAGCAGTTGCACATGAAATCAGTGTTCATTAATTGTTTGGTAGGCAGATATCCTGCTTTCTCTTTCAGCAGTGAGACAGATTACACAATGAACACCCGGAAAGAGCTCCATTAAATGCAGTTGCAAAATTATATCTTTTTGGAAGCAGTTGAGTTGGCGAGTTGCAAAAAACTGCCAAGGACCGAACAGCCAAGAATTATCAGTTGGTATTAAATTAACCAAATCAATATTCATAATAACTGCGCTCTGTTGATAATATTTTAAAGTCAAATTATAGTTTGCTATAGAAATCTACATTAAATTATAACTTTTTCTTAGCATGTGAAATTACTAATTACTAATTAAATCTATGCATTAAAAAGTTTTTTTTTTCCCCTTCTGGGAAAGATACAGAACTCTGTCCATCTGTTTATCTGTCTGTCTCTCTCCCTCTCTCTCTCTATCCCTCTCCTTCCAAGAATAGGTCTTTCAGGAACAGGTCTTTTGTAACACGGCCCCAAATATTTTGGATTATCATTACTGGGAAAAGCCATTTCCCATGTAGTTACTGTGGAGATTCCAGTTAAATTTGGAGGGAATAGGGGAGTCCCAGGGTGATAGATGATGTGGTAAAGTCCTAGATAATCAAACGTCCCCAGATCTTCAGCTCTACCAAGTCCCAGCTCCACTGTTGCCAGTCATAAGTTAGCATGGCCATCTGAGGCAAGGAAGACTACAGACATAGGCCTTTGTGTACCTAGACTTCTGTAAGTACTGGAACCTTTGTCAGATGTATGTATCTATTTCAAATATCATAATAATACAGGCCACACAAGGGTGGGACTTGAAGGTGCAACCTAAGAAACCCTACATGGCTTAGGTCCAGACTAGCTGAAGACTATTATCCCCTCATATAAGTCGGCACTATTTTTAATATCATTGGAGGGGGCTTTTTCAGGGTCCTACCAGCTTCATGGGCACATTTGGTAAGGATACAGGAGAGAGCTTTCTTGGTGGCTGCTCCCAGCCCATGAAACTTTCAGCCATGGGGGCACTAGGCTGCTCCATTCTCTGCTCTCCTTCTGCTTTCTTAATTAAAATTAATTAATTTCTTGGTCTGGTGACCAAAAGGCTAGGTGGAAAGGTCTTTAACAGGCTTCATACACTTCATTTCTTATTGTTCTTCTTATGGCCTTAAATAAGTTTGTATTCTTTGGAAGTAGTGATGTTTTACTAGGGTAGCATTTTTATTACATTTCTTTTATTTGTTTATTTTGTTTTACTTGGTATGGGAGCCACCTTGGGTCTCATTTGGGAGAAAGGGGATATAAGCGATATTTTTTAAAAATTAAAATAATAAATAAAGACAATCACTTTTTTTTTAGTGTGAGCAGCTAGACCCAAGGCAGGCACTCATATTAGGCAGAGATAGGCAACTGCTCCTGGTGAGCCATTGGAAATGCATTTCTGCTGGGAAACATGAGCCTCAATCCTACATCCCCTCAGTGTAGTATAAATATCCCCATGCAGACTTGAACCATATGCCCTCACCTTCTCCTGACTTAGAGACAAGTCCCTGAAGCCCCCCCATGTGGCTGCCCCATGCTTCACAGTGAGCAGGCAGTGTTTGTCTATGGCCATTTCCGCACTAGCCTGTTATAGTGCTATTATTCCACTTTCAACATCCTATGGAATCCTGGGGCTTGCAGTTTAGGGAGGGGCACATGGGAAATGCAAACCAAGGCCAGAATTCTGTTAGGGACATCTGCACATGTAGGATTCCTTTGTGAGTGAGTCTTAAAATCTTCCATGTGGAGATGTCTCTAACAGAATTCTGGCCTTGGTTTGTATTTCCCATGTGCTGCGTTTCTGGCACTATTGCTAGGATTCAGGCAGTAGCAGACACATCAACAAAATCAGCAGAAACCATTCTGAGACCACATTGTCTGGGAAATTCTGGGAAATGCAGGCATGAAGAGTAACTTTTCCACACTCCAGCATTGCTTGGAGACCACAGAAGATGTCATGGCAAGCTGAAAACATCTTAGTTTTCTGATGCTTAACTTTGACTGTTTAAATGAGAAAAGTTAAGTTCATGCGGCGGTTGTTGCGTTGCTATGGTAAAATGTATACTCCATTCAAAGCCTTTGCAATCAGTTATTAATATACAACACGCCGGTGATTAATATTAATAGCAGCCCTCACCACAAGCTTTCCTTCCGAAAGAAATCAGTCTTAATCCTAATTCAAATTTCTAGGATGCTAAAGAAACTTTAATTGATATCCCAGGTTGAGTATCCAACAAAAGATCCTGCAGGAGACAGAGAGCTATGTCCCCTATAATCATGGCATAAGAGAAAGAGAAAGCTTATTTTATGCGGCATCAAAGATTAAGCATTATAAAGCTTGCAGAAAGGTAGCAATTATGATTTTTTTAAAAAAACAGTCTCCGCACCTGCATTTCTCAAAATAGTAGGCATCTTTTGAAAAACCTAAATATGAGGTTCAAAAGTTGTCTGATGTTGGGAGATGCAGAACGAAGGGAGAAAAAGGAACTGCTTTCCTAACCTTTGCTTTATTTTATTTCTTTTCTATATTGCACAAGCTTGAAGTGACAATTGTTTCTTGGAAAGCAGAACCTGTGGGGTGGCCATGGGATACGGAAGTGCCAGAAGCATCCAGTTCCAAAGACTGGAGAGATGAGAGATAGATGGAAACAGAGAATGTGAGCCGGAGACCAGGAGACCAATCTGCAGCCCATGCGAGAGCTTGATGCAAGCACCAAAGCTTCTGTGACTGAAGGATATGCCAGGATATGGTGAGACAGGAGTTGGAGAAGTGGTGATGCACGAGAGGGAAATGACAAAGAAGAACTAATTGTGCACGAGCTGGAACCACACCAGGGCCATTTCCGCACTAGCCTGTTATAGCGCGATGATTCCACTTTCGACATCCTCTGGAATCCTGGGGTTTGCAGTTTTGGGAGGGGCCAGAAACTGCAAACCCCAGGATTCCAGAGGATGTCGAAAGTGGAATCATCGCGCTATAACAGGCTAGTGCGGAAATGGCCCGGGTTGGGGAGGGCAGATACGAATTCCTTCCATCCATTTCCATCTGTACAGACAACATGCATGGAGGTATGTAGCAAGTACTAGAGTGGGATTGGCCTTTATTTCATGGCATTTTATTTTACTTATGAAGACATTTCATACCACTTTTCATTTTAAAAACCCCTAAGTGGTTTGCGTTATTGCAACATTATTAACCACAAAATTCAAGAAGAACACATCTTACGAAACATGATAAGTCAAAATATTTTATTAAAAATCACTAGGGGTTATTGGATAGATTAGCACTCAGGAAAATGCCCTGGCAAACAAATAAAATCTACATCCAATTGATAATTCCTGAATTGAAGCAGACCCACGGAATGAATTGCTACATGGTAAGCATACGGTTGTGGAAATCCCACTGAGTCAAGGGGTATACATTAGTTGGTACTTGTAATTGGATTTAGGTCTAAAATTAAACCCAATCGCTATTCCTAACTAAGATAGACTCATTTAATCAATGGGAACTTGGCTGGGCAACACTTACATAAATTCCTTTAATTCAATTAGCAACTGGATCTAGATGTAAGCCTTGAACTAGTAGAGATCAAGTGTATAATGGTTTGAGCATTGGACTATGAATCTCGGGACCAAGGTGTGAGTTCCCACTCAGTCATGGAAACCCACTGGGTGGCCTCTGACAAGTCACACTCTCTCAGGGCCATTCCACACAACACTGGCCATTTCCGCACTTGACTGTTATAGTGCTGTTATTCCCCTTTCAACCTCCTGTGGAATTCTGGGCTTTGTAGTTTCCTGAGGCCCAAGAGCTCTCTGGCTGAGAATTCTAAAAACCCCTCCCTAAGCTGCAAATCCCAGGATTCCACAGGATGTTGAAAATGGAATGATAGCACTATAATAGTCGAGTGCAGAAATGGCCACTCTTATAGTGCTATTATTCCACTTTCAACATCCTATGGAATCTGGGGTTTGCAGTTTAGGGATGGGCATTTAGAATTCTCAGCCAGAGAGCTCTTGGGCCTCACTAAACTACAAATCCCAGAATTCCACAGGATGTAGAAAGTGGAATAATAGCATTATAACAGTGTCATGTGGAAAGTCCCTCAATCTCAGAGGAAAGCAAAGGCAAGCCTCCTCTGAACATTTTTTTCCAAGAAAACACCATGATAGCCTGCAGAAAGTATTGGAAAAAATGTCAGGTTCTCAGAGAACCACTGCAAGAAAAATATTATATCTACAATGGAAAAAAGGGTTTTTTTTAAAAAAAAAAATCACAGTGTCTCATGGAACCCTTGCAACCACTGATAGAACCCTAGATGAGAAACCCTCATCTTGGAAATGGCCTTGCGATCCCTATCACACTTGAGTTCTGCAGCTTTGCACCAATGGCTCACGGTTATTTTAATGCCTTCTGTAATGAGAGCAGGAGCACTGGGACTAGTTAATCAATAATAATAATAATTAAAAAGGGGGTGATCTCGAGTAATTCCTGAGGAGGGATTACCTGCAACAACCCAGACCATTCTCACGCATCCCTTTACAATAAGTGCAGGCGATTGCAATATAATTAAATTGGAATTATTGTCTGGTTTTCCAAATGAACCTTGCTAGCATTTTCATTAATTTCCAATAGAGCCCTTCTTTCTTACCTCACTTAGGATTACTAGTAATAATAAATGGGAGTAATTGAATTGTAATTAAACAGGAATTAAAATATGATTGCCTAATGAGCAATAGCGAAGAGGAGTCACCACGGCAACCATACCATGATAGCGCATTGATCTGTGCGCACTGGGCAAGGCAGGTGGAATGTTCTCCTTGACGTTATTGATACTACAGTCCAAATTCTGGTAAAATTCTGAGAACACAAGTTTGGACGTTAGTTTTAATGGAATATCTCAGTGTTTACTATACAGGTTACCCTGATCTTAGCTCCACCACCACCACCATTACCACTGTGTCGCCACTATTTAATACTATATGCCCTCTGAATCTGGAAGACTGCACCTCTGAAAGAGCTATTCATATGACCCTCTCTCCAAAATTACAACATATTCCCTTTCTTCGACAGCCCATTCTTTCTAACCATCCAAAACCAAAGGCTACCACGTCATTTTCTTTCTTTCCTGAAAAATTCTATAAGGGGTAGATTTAATGGAAATGGATAAATTGTCTCCTTTGATTAGAGAAAGGTCATTAATGATATTTTGCAAAGACTGGAGGCCTTTCCGCACTACACTTTTACAGTGCTATTATTCCACTTTCAACATCCTGTGGAATTCTGGGCTTTGTAGTTTCCTGAGGCCAAAGAGCTCTCTGGCTGAGAATTCTAAAGGCCCCTCCCAAAACTGCAAACCCCAGGATTCCATAGGAGGTTGAAAGTGGAATCATAGCACTATCACAGACTAGTGCGGAAATGGCCTGTGACTTGCCCAAGGTCACTCAGTGGATTTCCCAGGCTAAATAGGGATTTGAACCCTGGTTTCCCACAGTCCTGCTCCATCACTGAAACCACTATACTGTCCTGGCTGTCATGTTTTGTTTTACCACTACTATAAATCACTCCCATACTGGGAGAAAAGCAGGAAATAAATAAATAAATAAATAAATAAATACGTCTTCCGACACTGCAGCCATAGGGGTGGAGTTTATACCAGTGTTCCCTACCTCTAGTTTACCTATGCAACATCTCTCTTCTAACACTTGCAACAAACTCTCAGCTATATCATATAAAAGTTTAATATAGTCAGTAACCAGCACTGTTTTATAGGCAGCGTAATAATATATAATAACATGCAGTAAGAGACCATTCTAGATAAAAGTAGACAGCCAAATATATATATATATGTATGTATATATGTATATATGTATACATACACACATAAATATACCCTATCTAATATATAAAAGTCAAAGTTTGTCTGTTTGTCTGTGTTAGGTAAAAACCTCATATGATCGGCTGCCTAAGAAGATTCTATGGAATCCTAGGGTTTGCAATTTAGGGAGGGGCCTTTAGAATCCTCAGCCAGAGAATAGCTGGTTGCTATGGAGACAGGGCCTAGCAGCAAGGAGGAGGGCAGTGTATTCCCTGAGGAACCCATCTGCTGCATATTAATGACTCTGAATACAAATTGGATTGGGGAATATGGGGAAAAGCTACAGGTACTGGACAAGACAATTTGGGGAATTAGATATACAGGATCTCAAATTTTTCTAACAAGTATTACCTATGAGGAAATGAAATCCCGGACAACACCGGGTATATACACTAGTAATATTTAAAAGAAAAAGGCCAAAATTCCAACCATTTTCTATTCATAATCACTTTCTTAAAAGAAAGAGCAGACGCAAAAAATCTTGCCACGTAAACTGAAAATTCCTGTCCAACAATGTATAATACACATGAAAATGTGTCAGGCCTCCCTGTATATTTCTGGAGAATTGAGGTTACCAAGACACAAAAAAGGACAGTACATGGGTGACAGTTTCTGCAAAACCAGGCTTACAGGGACGTAAACATTCTTAAATTAGGATCTTAGCTTTGGTCATTTCCGCACGAGACTGTTATAGCGCTTTGATTCCACTTTCAACATCCTATGGAATCCTGGGGTTTGCAGTTTCGGGAGGGGCCATCCAGCCCCTCCCAAAACTGCAAACCCCAGGATTCCATAGGATGTTGAAAGTGGAATCATAGTGCTATAACAGTCTAGTGCGGAAATGGTCTTTGTTTCATGGGTATCAAGAGCTGTCATGGCTGAAAATATGTGCCTTTAGCTTTATGTGTAGCTGCCCCCATGTGGTCAGCCAGTGAACTGCATCTTCCAGCATCCACCCAGAAAGAATCACCAGCCCTACTGTTAGGCAGGGTGAGGCAGCTGCCACCTTCATCTTTCTCAGTTCTTGCAGAACAGGAGAATTGTATGGCAGCAATCAGGAGCCAGCTACAAATTGCTTTGCAGGCCAGATCTAGTGCACAAGTTGCCAGTTGGCCTCCCCTGATATAAAGTCATTAGGATTGCTCGACATTTATTTAGATGTTCTTCCTAATTCCAAGAGAACAATGGTTTAAGTCTCTGCCAATGGCTCTCAGTCTCTGACTTGAAGTACTGCCACGACACTGGAGGGTTAAGACTAGCCAGACAGAAGGAGACTTAATAAGAGGCAAAGAGGAAAAATGAATTAGAGTGGAGGAAAATCAACAGGCAGCAAAGGGAACAAACTAAATTACATTTCATACAGGCTCATGCATTCATTTGGCTGGAAGGAGGAGAAAATGGAGCCAGAGCTTGGAATGTTTTTACTCTAAACAGTGCATCAATCCATTGATTAATTTTACACTTTGTTCCTTATGAACCTGGTCTGGAGCCACGAGCACGGCTATGAAAAAGAAGAATATAGCCAAAAAGGAACTCTTAAAAAGTTGGCAACCATTTCAAGGTGCTGTGTCTGGCCAACAGGAAGGAGATAGATTCTCCAGGGAAATTCAGAGTGCTATAAACTCATTTTGCAAAGCAGTCCTAGTCTTTTTTTTTTCCCTTACTTTAAAAAAAATTTTTTTATAAGCTGCAGGACTCAACTAAAGCAAGGTTTTTCGTACACCAGTCCATGGCTTGTAAACCCAGCGATAAAGGTAGATGGAAATATCATTTGTGAGGAGTGGGAAGAGAGTACTGGTGGACTGTTTAGCTGCAGCTGAATTTCCTCACAGTGTAATGCAATTACATTGAGCAACAGTTTCCACTTATTACCTGAGTGAAACTTACCAGCTGTCCTGATTTTCATCAGGACTGTCCATGACATCAAGAGGTCCTCAAGAGAGACAGCTACTCCTTTCATGGTGGGATGAGGACCCATCAAGAAAGCTGTAGATGACTTGAGATGTGTATACTACAGAAATAACCTTCTCCATCCCCTCTCTTCCCTGATCAGCAACCAGCCTGCGGCCCTGAGGCCAAATCTGTTCCCCTAAGGCAGATGTGGAGAAAGTGTCACCTACAAGCAGCGTGCTGCTATTGAACGCCACCTTCTGGTCCCACAGCTCCTCCATAGACCCCCTTAATATTTCCAGAAAAATATTAAACCATTTCCCATTTTTATTTTTGAGCATATATGTTTGCCCAAACCACCCACAAATGTGGTGGTTTCATTCCCACCTCCCCCAAGAGACTCACAGACATATCCCAAATCTCTACAAAGGGCCAAAATCAGCCAAAAAAATGGCAGCTGGAAATGATGTCGTGTCATTTCTGATGTATCTGGAACATGTGGGTGTACCCTCTGCCCCACACAATTGCCCACCCTTGTCCAAAGGCAAAGGTGGGCTGCGTGTGGATGTCTAGGATACTTTTGGACAGTAAGGCCCATCAGTTCTACCCAGCATAGCCAATGGAGAAGCATTGCCATTGCTTCTGAGTACCCGTTACTGGGACATTACAGTGGGACAGGGATTTTGTCTTCATATTCTCTCTTATGGACTTCCTAAAGGCATCCACTTAGTCATTGTTGGGGAACTATGATACTGGACAATATGGAATTTGGACTCAATCCAGATGGACTCTTTTTCTTCTCCTCCTCCTCCTCCTTCTTCTAATCCTCTGATGTTGACAAGAGCTCCCAAAACAGTTCATTTTTTATTAGCTTTGACCAGATCAGATCAGCTTTACCAAAATAACAGCATTTGGTGCTCTTTAGCCAAATCCTATTTAGACCTTGAGCCTGCCACATATTTTTTTTTTGCTAGACACAGTACTTCTGGTGCATTTTGCTCAAATGGGGATTTCCAGCTCTTGTAATTCATATCAAAGGAGTAAGGCTGATCCTCTCACAGGCTTTCCAACAAAGAACATGCATGTTGAGATGAAAGCTACGATGGATAGCTTACTATCTTATTTCTGCCTCTCATGGAAGGACAGAGAAGAGCATCATCAAGAGCCAAGAGTTGAATCACAATTATTACCCATTCAGATCTCTGCTTGGAATCACAGTTTTATTCCTGAAATTGAATTTCTCCATCACCAGTAAGAGACCAATGACCTGTATCTAGTTGCATCTTTATGAATCTTAGGACTTCTGGTATAAACAGATCTCCCATTCAAAAGAGGAACAAAAAGAGGGGAGTCTTACTAAGTATTCCATTAATTTCCAGTGTACTGTATTTTATGCCAAACGTGGCATGGAATCTTTATCCTGCTTCAATGCAAAGGCCATCTATTTGTTCATTAAATTCTCTTCAAACTATATCACGGAGCTGAGTGATTTTCATTTTCTCCCCCTCGTCCTAATGTAGTACACTCCTATCAGATTCATTAGACATCCGCTGATGAATGGATTTGAACTTGCAATCTGTAAAACTTCAGGCAGGCGCATTAGAGCAATATTTCCAGGGCTTGGAAACTGTATGCACTTAAATCTTTGTAGAGAGAGTCATTCTCTCTCTCTGTGAGTGTGTGTGAGTGAGTGACTGTGTCTCTGATCCAGTTCTTGACACATAATTCAAACATGCTTGTAAAAATTTACAGGGTTGTATCTCAGTATCACCATCAATAAATCACCATACTGGTAAAACCCCATGTCTGCATTTAAACACATTCAGGGGCATACTGCTACATAGTGCTGAGGTACATAATGAAACCAAGAGATAGTCATTTTGTGTGTGTGTCTGCATGTGTGCACATGTGCATGCATGCCACCTTTAAAATACTCAAAAACCAATGAAGAAACAGGATGGAACTTGTGCTTGGTTATAGAAGGTTATAGAAAACAAAGCAAACATATTTGCTGATTTCCTTGTAACAAAAGGATATTTTGATTGGAAGGAGCTGCAAAGACCACTGTGTCCAACCCCCTGCCACGCGGGAATACACAACTCAAGCACTTCAGCAATACGCCCACCCAATCTCTGTTTGAAGACCTCTAAAGAAGGAGATTCCACCACCCTTGAAGACAACCTATTCCTCTGTCAAACTGCTCTTACAGTAAAAAGCTTTTGGGATAAGGCAGAGTATAAATAATAGAGTAGAATAAAAAATAGAATTACCTTTTGAGGGTGCAACAAAGGAGCTGTCAAAAGTGCTGAATCCCACCCAAAAACATGTTTGGCACCTTGGACAGTTCCTTCAAAGACTGGATTGAACCTAGAATGTATCCATCATCCCAATGACATCAGAACCACTCATTATAACTGAGAAGAAAGATGACTGTGAATGGGGCAGGAGAGAGACTCTCAATAAAGCGTGGATATTCCACATCCACCCCAGTGTTATCTCTTGAGGGTTTTCCTCACATTGTCTACCTAACACCATTGCTGAGTAGACGGCAGATATCAGAGTGCACAAGTGAAGGTTGTAGAGGTGGAAAGGTCAATGTTGCATTGGATATCCATTCAGTCATATATTTAAAAAAAAACTTTGTAAAAGAAGGGATTTCTTGGCTGAAGGAAAACACCATGCAGGCTGCCAAGAATTCTCATTTCAGTTTTGCTTCTTTAAATGATTCTCCAAAAGGAAATCTAGACAGCACTTTTTTTTTTTTTGGACTGACTTATGCTTCATATATGCACTCATTGCTCTTTTGCAGTAATTCCCCCCAACAGATGCAAAAACTGCTTAGGGAAGCATTGGCGTACTAATTTGCAGGCACCCTCACTGCTGTGTTTGTTATAAACAATCCTGTCGCTCTTGAAGGTGATTCCTTTCCCTCTTGGATTTATGAGTCTAATGAACCCTGGTTGTTATCCATGGCAGAGAAAGCAATGTTGTGATATTATGTCTTGGAGATTTGAGCACCAATGGAGGTATACTTGAAACAAAGCTGCCAGTTATCATCTCTTGAAACTTTTCAGCTTCTGCTAGGAGAAAGCCATGGTTTTCAAACTTTATGTTTGCAGGCTTGTTTTTTCAGGGAAACTCTTGACCTTCTGCCATTGAATCTTTATGCATTGCAAAGGATTCTGGGGCACACTGCAAGGTATAGACACAGAGCTCAGGCTAAGCAACAGCCAAATTTCCCTCGCATCAGGGGTGGGCAGCTTCAGGCCTCCAAATGTTTTTTGGACTGCAGTTCTCATAATCTTTCATAATTGGCTATGCTGGCTGGGGCTGTTGGAAATCGTAGGCCAGAAACATCTGGAGGGCTACAGCTGCCCAATCCAATGTACGGTGAGCTGAAAACATATCCTCAGATCCTGGAGGCATGCTTGAGGAATTTGTCCTTTGCAAACACCGAAACAAGTTGGCCTGATCTACACCTTCTTGACCCAAGCGCAGATCAGAAACAATTATCTTTTGCATTTTACACTTCCCCAAATTTTGTGATGCAGTTCAATTTTAAAAAAAATCACATAAAATGCATATAAAATGTGTGCTGTTGGATGACATGTGTACTTTGGAATAATATGTACTTAGGAACTCAGATTTTGCAAGAAAATGGCCAACAAATTGGACAACTGGTAGAGTGAAAACTTCAACTTGTGTAGCTATGTGAATGGTCAGTAGAGGAGACTGTTCCTTCTTCTCCAGCAGTGTAAGAATTGCCAGGTGGTTTTAAGATGCAAGTGGGGCTTAGCATAAAGTTCCCTTTTCCTTTGCATGTCAAAGCCTTCTGCCTTCTCACCTAAAGCCTCACTGTTCCTCTTTATGTTATTTAAATGCATGGCTGTGGTATCCAAGTGATCAGACCATGTAACCCAGGATAGACCCTGGGATCATTGGCCTGACATAAAGGACCACACTTCTCAGACCTCTCTCTCTCTCTTTGCTCTCTTCTTTGCTTCTACTTCCTTCCCTCTCCCATGCCTCACCTCTCCCTCTGACCATGCCTCACCTCTCCTTAAGAATGAAGCTATTATCTTACCTAATCTTTTGTTAGCTAGTTAAGATCTAGGCTTTTGAATGCATATGTGATTGTAAAATTCATTAGTAAAAATTTTCTAACTTTGTAAGTGGAAAATGCCTGCCTTATTTTCCTTTCTAAGTTAGTCTCAGTTCAGGAAAGCCACACAGAGATTGGGACATGCTTTTTCTGCTACTCCGCTACAAGGAGATTGATTCCTAACAGTTTTAGTTTTGATAGAATTTCCCCAAAGAGCTAACACCCTGGAAAATTCTAACTCCCAACAATGTGAAGATAGCCATGTGGGGCCTGGAGAGACCCTCATGGCCAATCAGTGGCAGAGAAGCAAAGCAAGTGCACCATCCCTGTGCTACGAAAGGAGGCACTAGCTATCTCCTTGCACAACATGCAACAAAATACTTCTACTGGCACACTACCCAAACCACATTTTAAATTGCAAGATGAAGGAGGAAGAAGTAGGTGAGGTCCCTGCAGCATCAGGGCCCACACAGGAAGTTGCCAGTGATCAGATAGGCTGTGCACCCAAGGTTGTATAGCCCTAATCCACTCCAACATTATACTCATATATCACATGACTCAAAACTCAGATTCCATCATTGGTAAATATTAAGCTATCAGCTTTCATAGGTCATGACAACCATGCTGTGGTACCCGCTTCTCTGTTCTCCTATAACAACTTGCCAGAAATGCAAACTCCTGGCCTCCCATAGATAGCACCTCTGCAGCTGAAAGGTGCAAGTTCTAGTCATTGCCAGCTGATCCTAAAAGGCCAACAGGACTCTGCTATCCCGAAACATCTTGCTGTGTGAAACCTACCTAGTCTGTGGCTGCCTACATCTCCTCTCCCATACATAGCCTTCACATTCAGAACTTGCTTTCCTTCCATGTGTCCAATTCTTATCCACATGGGCAGAACAGTTTTGCATACACCCTAACCAATGCTTCATTTTAAAATTGCTGTGGTAGTATGCCATATCACTAACACACAGCTGTGCCAGATATTTAGCTGAAACAGCCTGAAGGAAAAATCCAAGGGGAGGAACCATCTGTTTGAGCCATTCAAAACTGCAAGGACCAGAAATGTAGCCATCCCTCTAGTCACCTCTAAGTTTAATGTCCTCAGCTATGTACTTCTAGAGTGTGTTATTTTATACACTTGTGTTAACCCCACCTGCTCTTCTTGACTGCTCTATTGAGAGCACTGAACTTCTTGTAACAAGACTCAAAAGATCACCATCTTGACTCTCACCTCCTTGAGTATGTTATGGCCCATAGAGCTCACTGTGAACTAGGTCACAAGACATCCAGAGAGCGATTATTCTCAGTAAGAGCTCTCCGTAGCAAATGGTTTTGCAGCCATTAATGTTACCAAGGCATGATCCGAGCCAAGGCCAACTTCTGATAAGAAAGGTATGAGAAAGGTTGAAGGGAGTTAACCTACAATGGCAGGGCAAAACAGAGGAAAGAACTTGGGAGGGATAGCAAGTAATGCTTGAGAAGAAAATAGTCATGTATAAGGAAGATCTATGTGAATGCGGCCAAGTTTGCCACTCTAGATTTCAAATTAAGGAAGACCAGTGTACACTGGATCAGCTAACTGGAATTTTCCAGGTGTTCTTTTAAAGCACTAAGAATCTGAGCATCAGACTAAATAGAAGAATGCATTTTCCCTGTGATTAAATTGCTTTTCCTCCACAATGAGATTGTCTCAGAGATGTGTGTTTTAGTGATCAGAATCGAAAATTAAGCCTCTGTGTACCTTCCAATGACCAATCACAAAATAATGGATGCTAAATACAAGATAAGGAAAATCATGTGCTGTAACAAACGGAAGTCTTTCACCATTTCAGGAAGCACCTCTTCTGAAATTGTACTAAATGCATCATCTACATCAGTGTTTCTTAACCTGGGGTCTGGAGACCCCTGGGGGTCCGTGTAGCCCTCAGAGGGGATCCACCAAGCTCTACTGCTGCACATCAACAGCAGTGGCAGCAACAGGGACATGGCAGTGGGTGTGTGCCTGTGCCCAAACTGCTACCACATTTCTGTCTGCCCAAACTGCTACCCCCTATCCAGCCTGGCAACCCTACTCCAATCTGACCTAGTGACAAAACCAACCTGAAGAAAAGCCAACTTTTTAATAAGGCAAGTGTGTAGAGGAGCAAAAGAGTAACAAAACATTGGGAAACACACAAGTTTGACAAGTGAGGCTGAATTGAATGGAGTAAGGATGATCTTGGTCATCACATGTTACTCTCCCCATTAAGCAAAGGAATCATCCTCCCAGGGAGGTGGGTTGTGGCATCTCCCATCCCCAGGGTTTTGTCCAGAAGATTAACCTCTCTGCCATTTTTTTGCCCCAGTTGTAGGGCACATTTCTTTCAAAAATAGAAACCAGTTCCCCCTGGAATAATCAGCACGGCTTCAATTTCCTTAGCATGGATTTTCCTTATTATATTATTTCTACTAGTAGTAGCAAGAGCATAGCACATATTCCATCTGTTAGGGAAATCTGATCAACCCCCCATATAATTTAGAGTAGCTGTTAATATTTCGGGATGTCTCTGAATAACTTTGCATAAGAGTCATAATAAATATACTGAAGCAATGTGCCCACTTTATTTGGCCTGAATCATATTGGTTAATCACAACTAAAATAGACCCACTGAAATTAATTGTTGGATGATAAATCAGCATGCAGGTAAGTCTAATTGATTCAATGGGACTCCTGTATTTGGGATTCTGACCTTTCTTTTTAGATTATGCAGATGTGTGTTGTCTCATTGTCTTAGATGAAAAGGTATCCCCACCAGTCTCAAACATCTTTTAAGAAGTCCCCTTCCATCTGCAATCTTGACAAGGACTTCCCTTTAAAATAATTGTTAAACATTTCAAACTGTGTTGGCCTGATTAATCATAGGCAATCTTTTAGCCCGTCAAAATATTTTTGAGTCAATTAATCTAGCCAGTCAGTCAACTTCATTTTGTAGCCTTAAAGGACATTATTCATTCCCTTGTATACTTTTTTTCCTTCACATTCTAAAACAACCTGGTTTTGTAACCACTGTGCATTCTTGAAAGAAATCTGGACTTTCTCCCGAAGCAATGCCAACTTTCCTTTAAGAGTTTATCTGCTGTGCTGTTTATTGTGAGTTATTTCCTTTCACAGGTGTACCTTTCTTTCTCTTTTTTTTCCTTTGCTCTCTCCCCGGCTCTTCAGCTCTCAGCATCATCTGTCACTCTGTTCATTCCCTGCAAGGGCAGTGGCTGAACTGAATTTCAAAACATTGTCAGGCATGGTACGAAAGAACAAAATGAAAGATGATACCTTGAAGAAGACAACAAGCAGAGAGAGTGTTGGAAACCTAGGCCAAATTGGTAGTGACACCTGGCATTATGGTTGCCTGTAGCCTTCTCTAAGGAGGATTCATTTTGGGGTGAGAAGGATTGCTGGCAATGCCACCTGATGATCTATTCGGAGAGGAATGGGCCGTGTGTTTTGTGTGTGCATACACATGGATAGATGGTAAAGAATCCCAGCATTCTGTTGTTTTTAGTGGCAGAGGTCTGGAAAGCTATAAGCCAAGATCTCACATCAGGGTAGTGCAACACAGATCTCGACATCACAGAGTTGCGTGTGGATTGTGATGTGCAACCCTTGTGTTGAATGGCAGCTTTGGGTGACTGAATGCACACCCAAATATGCCACTGAAAACATATCCACATACAAATACAGTGGCACCACAGACACAACTCTGCTTCCACAATTTTGAGCTGCCTGTGGGTATTGTGTACCAGCCCAAATTGCCCAGTCTTTGCTGTAGGGAAAGTTATGTATGCAAGACAATACCTGTTTACCTGTCATAACTCCATCTTACAGAATCCTGGGATTTGTAGTTTGGTGAAGGGCTCAAAATTCTCTGTTCCAATGGACTCTTCTGAAATGAAGTAGCGGAATTGTCTAAAAGCAAATTTTAAGCACTTTGCCATACTAAAAGGATTCAGTAGAGTGGAGCCATGTTGTCAAAGTGCTTTTAAAGCTGCTCACAACCATATAGTGCAGATATCTGCCAAGATATATAGTCTGCTAAATTTAGCCAATGGAAGATGTTGCATCACAATCTTTTGGGGAAAATGTATTTTTTGTTTTTTCTCTGTTACAGGATAATATTTGGGAATTCTTTCAAACCAGTGGTGGTGGTAAATATAACCAAGGTTTATCAGTCCACTTAAATTTGGTTCTCCAATTGCAGCCCAAGAATTCCTGTTTTCTATTTGTCTTATTTTATTTTTTTTAAGAGATGTGGACAATAGAGGTGATGCGGGGGGGGGGCGGAGAATCAATTCCCTTGTCTCCCGGCAAAGCCCAGTCCCTACTAAGCTGTTATAACTTTAAAAGTGTAGAAGCAAATGTTGGAAAGAGGTTACTGTAAAGGTCGTGCAGCAGGTTAGATGTGTCATTGGATAAGTGATGGGATCACATCTGGAACAGTTTGGTGAATAAATAAAACGGGCACGCTCATATATCACTGCCCACCCTTCCAATCTGTAAGGGAAAGAGAAAATAAATTCTCTAATAACCTTGTAAAGCCCATAAAAGATATTGAATACACTCCTGACATTCTGCAGCTATAACTGACCGTGTTAAGTAATGATTTCAAAAGCAGCAAAAGTGGGGAAAAAGAAAAAGAAAAGATTGCCACACTGCATGAATGTTACTTGTTAAAAAAATAATTATGATTTTATGGGTTATTTATTTGCTACTTCTTGGGTAGCTTGGAATAATATAATTTAGAGTGTTTAACTCTGTGCTGCAGAACTATACTTTTGCTTTGGTTAGACTTTCCCTCCTGTCTCCGAATTAGTCATACATTTATACGTAGGGGAAAATAGATTTCCCCTGTTGTTACACAGTTCTGCATTTTACCACAGCTGTGTTCTACCTTCTGCAACTAGCATTAATATTGGATTTTTTTTAAACAAAAATTCTCTGTTGCATTCCAAAGAGCTTAAGAAACCCATGGGCCTGAAATCGCTTTCCGTAGGCTGGTCCGTTACTGGCTATTGAATTAAGATAACTACAGGCTGTGTATTATTTTACTAGGCTATTAATAATAGGCCCCCGTGTATTGTAAAACATCAATGGAGGGGATTGAGTAACTTCAGTCACCCATGAAATGTGTAATGTTAATAACAGTCTTGTAAAAAGGCATTTGGCAATGAGCAGCCCTAAACACCTATGGGGAAATCCTGCCTTTTTTGATGCCAAGGGAAGTCATTGGTAACAGATCGTGTGGGCCTCGTGGTCAAATTGGATACTCCATGGAGTAAAAAAGGCTTTTCTTCAAGAACACTGAAGGGTAAAACAAAAACAAAGGATGGAGAGTTGAGTTTCTCTTTTCCCCTTAGTTTTAAAACAGGTTACAGTGGCGGGGAGAGAGAAAAAGAGTGGGGGGAGAGGATGGATGGATGGAAGATTAGAGGGAGAAAGAGAATCTGTGTTTTCCTCAATGTGGCTAATTGCGTCGCTATGTATTTATTTATTAAAATATTTATACACCGCCCTGTGCCAGAAAGATCTCAGGGCAACTTGCAAACAACATTAAAAGAAGTTACAGAGTTTATAACAGTAAAAATAGAATTCACTCAAATAAGCTAAAAACATGTTCAACACTATAAGGGATCAACACAGGTTTAGATTTTTAAAACTGTGTGTATAGCAGTGTTTGGGATGGATTAATGAGGCTCAAAGGTCTTGATGAACACCCAAGTTTTCGCTTGGTGCCTAAATGAAATGAGTGTTGGAGCCAGTCGAGTCTACAAAGGGAGGGCATTCCACAGTTGGGAGAAAGCCGATGTGGAAAGTGGAATAATAACACTATAACACTCTAGTGTGGAAATGGC
This sequence comes from Ctenosaura bakeri, assembly GCA_948474755.1. Classification (NCBI taxonomy): domain Eukaryota; kingdom Metazoa; phylum Chordata; class Lepidosauria; order Squamata; family Iguanidae; genus Ctenosaura; species Ctenosaura bakeri. Next base: position 34,476 of record CAOLHI010003553.1, on the reverse strand, counting down.
CATAGACAGACAGGAAGGAAGGAAGGAAGGAAGGAAGCTGCTTACACAGTGGCCTCCTTCATAGATTTTTATGTACTTAGGTCAAGGGATGCCCTCTTTTATTTAACCAATATGGATTTTAGTATAAGTTTGAGGAGACATGTGAAGTCTTTCCTAACATCTGGATGAGAGACTCCATTACAGTCTACTAAGTGATTTTTACTGGCCCAGTAGGGGTGGGCAACTTCCCAAGGTCCAGGCCCATGTCCCTTACTAGACATCAGAGGGCCACAACCCATTATACCCCTACTACATTTTTTTAAAAAAAAATCTCTCTCTCTCTCTGGTGTTTTTAGAGTAAAATACCCACATATGGAGGGCCAACTGTATTACTTTTCTCTCTCTGGTGTTTTTAATGTAAAGTACCAAAGAAATGTTGAATGGCCACCTAGAAATGTTTGAAACCTTAACCAATCAGTCAATAATTCTAAAAACAAAGCCCATCAATTTATTCAGCTGTCCATTATATAGAGGAGGGAGAGGGCTTGTGTTCCGCTGCTCCAGAGACCAGGACAAGGAGCAATGGATTCAAGCTGCAGGAAAGGAGATTCCACCTGAACCTCAGGAAGAACTTTCTGACAGTCAGGGCTGTCCGGCAGTGGAATCTGCTGCCTCGGAGTGTAGTGGAGTCTCCTTCCTTGGAGGTTTTTAAGCAGAGGCTGGATGGCCATCTATCGGGAGTGCTTTGAGGGTGTTCCTGCATGGCAGGGGGTTGGACTGGATGGCCCCTGGGGTCTCTTCCAACTCTACATTTCTATGATTCTATGATTATGCTGTACAGTCTGTAACCCCCTTCACTTCAGAAGCCTAGAACCTGCCCAGTAAGAAATACACATGTAGGAAAGATCAAAAGAAACCAGGGAAGAATCTACAGCTTCCAGTCTGCCATTGTAGCTTCTGAAAATCTATGGTACCCTTGATGATATGTTGGATTGGCCCACGTAGTTATGAGCATATATACACATAACAGAGTCCCTGCAAGGATTTGAACTATATTAGCAAAAGGAGAGGTATAAGCAGCTGAAAGTCTTGGATTCTTCCACCAACCTAATGAGAGCACTAAATCTCTGGTGTGGGACTTCCCCTCTCCTAGACTGCTTTGGAGGTCAGCCAGAGGTGGGGCATCTGGAGGCATTGATTCACATCCACCAAATCCGAGGCAGGCCATTACAATTGTGAAATGTAGCATTGGCATCATTTCTAAGGCTGAACAAATGGGTTTAAAAAAAAAAGCCATCCCCATTGAATATTTTCACTAATGCATCTACTCTTTCCATCACTTATTTCTTTCTTTTTGAAGAGCTGGGGGTTGCGGAAGGGGGAGAATGCCACATTTGGGGTTCTTTTTAAAGGGAACCAGAAATGTGTGAGTGAGAAAGAATGGGGGCTGGGGGTGTTGCTGGCAGGAGGAATGGGTGTCTAGATGTTGGTAATTGATAAGGACACAATGAAATGAAGTAATTTCCCCTACCTCTATCCTGCCTGTTTATCGGAGGCCTGTCTGCTAGGGAAGGAAGGGAAACTGGGTAATCTGACACTCCTCAGAAAAACCTGTTCTTTCTCCAAAGTTATTAAGATTTCCAGGAGTGCTGGCAGAATTTTGGAAGGAGTCCATGTGAAATGAGGAAACTTGGCCATTCCGAAAACATCGTAGAGGGACTTTAAAAATTGAACTGATTTATGCTTTGTAATGTTTTCAATACTGTGTAAATTAAGTTTGAGTTCCTGGGCAGACTTCAAGAAGTAATTTTATATGTTCCTAGTCATGAAAGGACCAGAAAAGAAACCTTATTGCGCTGTAAGACTGCCACTTGCATTAAGAAGTCCTTATATACTTTGCATCCCATAATATGTTTAAAGGAAGACTACAGGAAGGAAAGAAGGCCTTCCTTTGGTGCATCAAAAGCTGCTCAGGAATACCTTGAGGTTCTGACAGCTCTTCAAAGTCCTCCAGGTCTCTTTCCTGCAATCTATTAGCAATTTAAAGCTTCAGCATAGTCTTTAGGGCTTGAATTCACAATAGAGCCACTTCTGAAAGAGAAAGAAAAACTTAGGAGACTCATCAATTAGAAAAGACCTCCTGTTAAGGGGAGGGGATCACACACCATTGCTGCACTAGACTGTTATAGCACTATGATTCCACTTTCAACATCCTATGGGATCCTGAGGTTTGCAGTTTAGGGAGGGGCCTGAGGCACTGATTCATATCCACCAAATCCAAGGCAGGTCTGAGGTCCCTCCCTAAACTGCAAACCCCAGGATTCCCTAGGATGTTGAAAGTGGAATCATAGCGCCATAATAGTCTAGTGCGGAAATGGCCACAGTTTCCACTGCATGATACCTGCACCATATACTGGGGAAAGGAGTTTGTGTACAAGTCCAACAAGTTTTCAATTGTCCGATGGAGTTCTTCTCTATATACCCTACCTGACTAAACATTAAGAGATCATTATCTCCTTCCTTGGAGGCTTTTAAGCAGAGGCTTGATGGCCATCTGTCAGGAGTGCTTTGAGGGTGTTCCTGCATGGCAGGGGGTTCGACTGGATGGCCTGTGTGGTTTCTTCCAACTCTACATTTCTATGATTCTATGATTCTATGATTATGAGTCCCATCAATGTTTGGTCACTCCAAAGTTAAGCAATCAGCCCATTAACAGACCACTTTGTCAATCCCATGTGAAAGTCATCATGGCTCTGCCATCCCACCCCTTCAGGGTGGGAAATAGGGTATTTAAACCCTAGCTTCAACTCTAGCCTTTTGTAGTACGTTGGATGTATATGTTGTATGTGGTGTCCCAGACTGCCGTTGCTCCATGCTGCCCCCAGACACTGTCTCATCCGCTCTGGTGGGATCCCTTCTTCAGAACTGGTAACAAACATCCTTTCCATCCAAACACTCCCTATCCAACTTTTCTTACCTCATTTTCTGATAACTGTGTACGGTTCTGATTTTTTTGTGTGTGTTTGTCAATTCAAATAAAATACTTTGTTTAATTTTAATGGGAGCCCTCTCTACAGTTAATATTGGTATACATATGTGAAAAGACACTGCTGTTATTCTCCTCTCAAAGGCCTCCTTTGAGCTAGGAGACTCCGGCATTGTGTGTGGACCCCAGCATCCCCGACCTCTTGGGGTAACTGTAGAATCTGTTTTCCTGAAGTTTGAAGCCATCGCTCTGTGTCCTAGTCTCTGGAGCAGCAGAAGACAAGCTTGCTCCATCTTCCATCTGACATCCCTTCAAATATTTAAACATGGCTATCATGTCACCTTTTAACTTTCTCTTCTCCAGGTTAAACATACCCAGCTCCCTAAGTTGCTCCTCATTACCATTTGGTCACCTTCCTCTGGACACTTTCCACCATGTCAGTATCCTTCCTGAACTGTCATTTTGACTTAAACAGTCTGCTAAGGTACAATTCAATCCCAAAGTGCAAGGTCCACGTTCAGTTCAAGGTCCTGGAAGTGGAGTTGCACGTGCAGAGTTATTGTGCTTGCAGATGTACGCATCCAGCTGATGCATATCCGTATGCCTCTGCTGAAATTGGCAGTAATACTGCTTCAATTGTGCATTCCATTGCTTAGTTTTATTATTCAGCGGAAGGGTTCCATAGCACAATCATACGGCTATTTGCACTAGGCAATCCTGAGATGATGTCGGCCCCTGTCTTTTGCCACTTCCACGCTACCAATCATGTTTGCTCAGCCAAAATGCTACGTGGAATCAGTCCAGCAATGGGCATCTTCTTAACTTGAGGCCACTTGATTCTGATGAGCATAATTATGGCAGGTGGAAAATATGAAAAATGGTAACTTAGGAGAAGATTAGTTTCTTCTCAAGCCAGGGAAGAATAATCAAGAAATTAGATGAAACTGATAGAGGTTGTAAAGAGGCACTAGAGGGAATGGGAGATGCTAAAATGAAAGATGAGCTAGCTGCTGAACTTCCCGTTGAGATTTTAGAGCATGTTTTATGCAGGTGAAGAGCTTTTTCAACAGCCAGACATAGTAAAGGATTTCAGAGGGAGGAGTTGGCATGAAAGAATTGCAAGAGCAGTTTGAATTTCCATTTGGTGATATTTAGCATGGCAAAGATGCTTCAGGTGCTGTTACTGCATAACAGTCCGGAGCCAAAAGAACCTGCAAGTTAACAGCGAAGCTGATTTGGTGGGCTGGCATCTTCATCCACCTCCATTGGCAGCTCTTTCAATTCCTTCCTTCTCATTGAAGAGCCTGGGGCCAAGCTGGCTCTATCATTAGGCAGAGGGAGGTAACTGGAATGTGGAGAGCAACAGTAGCAAGAGACTCGATGAGAAAGCTATTTTGGTGATGTGGCCTTTATTCATTCCCAAAAGTAATCACCCACAGGCCTGGTGGAAGAGGCTGGCTCCCAAGTAAAATTCAGTTGCCATTCTGGTCAGCTTCCATACTTAAATGGGAGTGGGTGCTGTGATAATGGGGCTTCAGTATGACAGGTGCCATCTTTCCTTTTGCCACGAGTTGTTACAGCACCGTGCACCCCCCAAAAAAAATTGTCATGGTTTAATTGGCAAATACTATTTAATTGGCACTATATTAATTGGTATTGATATAAATGACATCAGAGGTGACAGAAAGGTCAAACTGGAAGAGGCAAATTACTGAGTATACGTGAACGTGTAAGGCAGGTCAGCCTCACCCATCTGTTAGGCAAGAACCCAGTCATAGTCAGGCTAATAGCATGGCCGTTCTCACGACAAGAGGCACGCTAATGAGCTGGACCTCTCAAGAGTTAAATGGGGAAATTCCCCCCAGATTGTGATTGTTTCAACCCTGGTTCCTGAACACCTGCCAGTTTCCCCACCTCTCCACAATATTCAGCTATTACAACAGCCATTATCCTTTTGTCACATAAACACTAAGATCATTAGCTCCATCCAGACGTCATTGTTTGTATTGCAATTTCCATTGTCCACTTGGCTGGGAGAGTGATTCACACCCATACTCACAAGATATTTTTTGGGTATAAGTACCCCTGATTTCAGGCCATCCAGTGCAGTCTCTCACCATTCTGAACACCACTCTGTCTGATTCCCAAACAAGAACTGTCCTTAGGTATCCACTTAAGCCACATCGCTGCTTCTCTTCACTACTCTCAGTACCAGTAAATATTACCCAAATCCCTCAGTGTCCTCTATCCCATTTTCCTCTCTTTCCTTGGTTAGTCCTTGTATGAGTGTGTGAGTGTTTGGGTTTTTGTATGCTTGTGTGAATTTTGTTAATAAAACACATTTTTAGTTACATTTTTTTATTCTCTGGCTGGTTCTTTCCTGCACGACCCCATAAACATTGGTAGAAAAGATCTTGTTAAGTTACCTCCCTCTTGCAGGCCCCCTAATTTTAAGCTAATTCTTCCCCATTCTCAAATGGAGGTACTGGCATCATGGGTTGGCCCTTGTGACACCCACATTTTAGGGTAACAAGATAGCAAATGTCTTGGGCCAGACCTGCACTATTGGTGAAAGGGATAGTTGACCAGTATTAGAGGTACCAGAAACATCCAGTCCACACTTTCCAACTGTCCTGGTTTGGCAGAGAGAGCTCTGATTAACCTTCTGCTGTCCAACTTTTTAAGCTACTTCTAAAACACTCCCATTTCCCTATCCTTCTCCAACTTTCCCCTTTGTCCTCAGCTTACTTCAGTTGATGCAAATGGAATTCAACTCAGTAGGAAGGAAAGGGGAAGAGAAGGTGGAATCTTGCCCATCTCAGTAGACCCAGGCCAAAGCAAACTGCTTCTAGCTTGTGCATTTTATCTCCTTAATAACTTTTGCCATCTTGACCACGGTCTGATGTTGCTTGATTACACGTGTACTGGTTTTCATCTATGAAATGCTGGAGGTTATGCCAATCAAACCACCTCTGTGTTGGCTTTGTGTGGAAAGTAGCTGCAATCAAAAATCGATCTTGGAATCAAGACTCTCTTAAGCAAAGACAATGTATTCATTATGGAAATTGCATGTCTAGTATAAATAGAATGATGAGGTCTGCTGCCTTTGCAACTAAGACAAAAATTGCTGAAAGAAAATAACCAAAAAGAATTGAAGTTGGACTACAGAACACAAGAGAACCCAGATGACCTGCACTCTGTGTCCTGCCCTTTGTAAGTACCTGGTTACCAGTGCAAGTGCAGTTGTACCTCTTCTCCATTTCCAACAGTCTAGCACGGAGGAATTTTCAAATTTTCAAATCCTGCAGAGTTCAAATGCCTCCTGTGGCAGAGGGAAGAAAGGTAATTTAATGTTGAAACTGTTGGATATATACATCTTCTCTTGCTTAGAAATATCAACTGGCATGGATTTTAAGCAGATATTGGCCAAACAGACATACAAGAAAGGGACTTGTTGTTTTTGCTGTTTTGTTCCACCAAGGTTGATGAGATGAATGATTTGTTTTCAGAAGGAGTGATGTGCCCTAAGGCCATCTGCTGTGAGGGTAACTGATTTTTTTGTTTGTGCTCTGCTTGATATGGGATATTTAGCAAGCCAACTTTGCTTTTTTTTAAAAAAAATAGCATTTTGAGAAGCTTTGCTTCAGAGATTAATGCACAAGGAATAGATGGGGAAAGAAGATTTCAAGAGCAGATGCTGAAAAAGAAGCTGTATTAAGAACAGCTATCAAAAGAACACCAATGAACCAATACTTCTCACATCAAAGCTCAAAATATCTCCAAAGGGCTTATAACCTCATTTTTTTATGTTTTGACAGAGACCCAAGTCAGGTAATACAAACAGGGTCCACATAATACATTCTCCTGGTGGTGTTTGGTGTGGGTGTTCTATCCATTCTGTCCTAAGTTGGCAGAAGCAACCGCAAATTCATAAAAAATGTTAGCACCATTTACTTGCCAAAATATGGAAGGTTCCATCAATTACTCTGCTGGTGCATTTCAGCAGGTATCATCGCAGCTCCAAGTTTGAAAGAGGTTCCAGAGCTCCGTCTTATTTCATTCTTTCTCCTCTACACCACTGTGCAGATCACCATAAAGGAGACACCCACCAGCTGTGAAGGTCAGCAAAGCAAATGGCATCAGCTTTACATGTCTTGAACTGCTGTTGGATGGCAATCTGGACAGATGTAGGATAATTAATGGGAGCCTAGGCTAGGAGTAGCTCAGGGAATATCAAGAGAACAGAGAACACATTCAGCAGGGACATTAAAGGAATGATTTGGTGAGATGTTTTTGGAGAGGGAAAATCATTTTGAAGCTGCCAAGTCTGGGCTGCAGCTGTTATCCAAAGGGCAAGCAAAATATTAGCAGTGGGATGGAGAATAAAACAAGAAGAGGTGATAGGTCTGGTACTGTAAAAGGCATTAGATTCCCATCTGGAATGTTGCAAAGCAGAGTGAATGGCCACACTTGTAAGGGCAATGGCAAGCAGTCTCCAGGAACCGAAAAACATGAAAAGCAGCCCAGAGCTGGGGTTTAATCTCCAACTGCTCCTCAACAATCCATCATTTTTTTTTTTTAAAGATACTTTTCTTGGTGCAAGTGACAGAAATATTGCAGGCAGCCATATAATTTCATAAGAATATTACCTCTTACTCTTAACATACCCACCATGATTATCTTGTTGTATGTAAGATCTTTGCCAATGCAAAGGGATCTTCTCTCTCGCAGCATGTAATGATGGAGAGGAGGCCATTCATTAATGCCTCTTCATTGTAGTAGGAAATCCAAGCTACCATCTGAATTTGAGGGCAATCCAGAGGTGACATTTGTCATCCCATTGATCTCTAGAGCTGATTTGGCTGATCTGGCCGACAAGGCAGGTGTCCCCTTCCTCCCTCACCACCTCATGTGTGTCCTTCCCAAAGCTGCAGGTGCAGTGGAAGAGGAGGACCATCCCAGGTAGGAGTGTACCATGCTTTGATCAAGCCACCATCCCATATGCCTGAATGAAGCCTAAAAGAAACAGTGGTATAGGGTAGAAAGAAGTGAGGCAACACACAGAGTTGAGATGGAGAGTGAAGAGGTGAAACAATGAACAGCAAGCTGCTGGTTCTTCTGCCATCCTATAATAACCATGAATAGTGTCCTTTGAGTGCAGTCAAGATCCTTCTTGACTTTATTTTTTAAAATTTAGTATTGTACTATGTGAGCTACCGTAACAGAGAGAGAGAGAATGAGAGAGAGAGAGTTATTGTTGTGTTCCTTCAAATTGTTTCTGGCTTATGGTGACCCTAAGATTAACCTATCACGGGTTCAGGTTGTTTGGGACAAGGAGTGGTCAGAGGCCGAGAGAGTGGACTTGCTCAATGTGACCCAGGAGGCTTCCACAGCCAAATGGGGATTTGAACCCTGGTCTTCCAGAGCCCTTGTCAAACCATCAATCCATTACAACTTGCTGACTTTCTCACCACCCATATACAAACACTTCTGTGAGCCATAAACATAGGCCATTTCGACACAAAACTATTTTAATGCTATTAATCCACTTTCAACATCCTATGGAATCCTGGGATTTGCAGTTTAGGGAGGGGCCTCAAAGGCCCCTCCCTAAACTGCAAACCCCAGGATTCCATAGGATGTTGAAAGTGGAATAATAGTGCTATAACAAGCTAGTGCGGAAATGGTCATAGGCTCTGGATAGTGCAAATTAAACACACACACACTCCTGCTGCCTATGTCAACCTATGTGCAGCAGAACAGTAGATGACTGGCAGCTGGTTGGATTGACTTTTCGGATTCTCTTTGCATAATTTAATGTCTGTCCTGTCTCTGCTTCTTCTCCTTTACAACCGCATCTACATACCAAGTGGCCAGCAGAGATCAGAAGACGTGGCTTGCTAACTTCTCCCAGAACACAGTAGGAGATATTAACCCAACTGATAAACTGCTGAGCTACCTCTGTTTTCTCTTTTCCCAAACTACAAGCAAAGGTCCATGATATATATATAGAATAGAAGACTGCAAAACTTTGGCTCCTCAAGCAGTTATTTCCTTGTTAAGTTGAGTGGCTCAGTATCATTCCCAGGGCTGTAAATCTTCACAAACTCTCTTCTCATAGACAACATGAATAATTTTAGCATTTTTTTCCTCTGCTGTAAGAAAGTCTTCCAAAACTGCACAGTTTTTAATGACTTTTCTCAATTCATAATTTATTCCATGAAAAAAGATTAACAGTAATCTTCTTTTCAGTGTAGAAAAATTATTCATAGAAAAGTTTCTGAGTTGAAAATCACATTTTTTGTGTGCAGGATGCGTGTTTTCTGCACAAAAACAATGGCATTTTCTACAGAGAAAAACCACATGGGGTTTTCATACAAAATAAGTCCTGAACTGTGGAAATTCTCATCTGTCCAAGAATCTCCTCATCAGCTCTCAGGAAAAAAAATATTATTCAAATATTTTCAAATGTTCTTTCCATGCCTACTCATAGAAATGATCCTTTAATGCCTTTGCAGTAGAGTAATATCCATTCTGCTCCCTCCCAGTCCCAAAATATGAAGTTGCTTTAAATTGAGTTATATCTGGTCCATCTTCTCTGGCTACCAGCAGAGAGCCCAAATTTTTAATTAAGGCCACAACTCAAACCTACTCCTGTCTCACTGTGCTGAATGTGACATGCAATATTGCTCCAAAGTTGCCAGCCCATTTCTAAATCCTCTTTCCCTTTCTTGTTGTACCTCCCTGGGATTGCACTTGTTCTGTGGCTTGCTGTGTTTCCATTCACACTTTGCATCTTGCTGATTTCTCATTTACATCGTAATATTGAGCGCTGTTTACACCGAGCCGTACAAAGGTATGCTTTACGTGTGACTGCCGTGCAATCATTAACATCGTGCTACCAGCCCCAGGGAGGTTCATGACTCTACTCAGAACAATCCATCTGGTCTCTGGTCTCCAGCGGGGGTTTCCCCCTGTGGGCCTGAATAATGTGACAGGAGACAATTCAAAAGATGCAGAAGGCAAGCTGAAAGTGTTATCTTAAACAGTAAGTTATTATATGAACAAGTTGATTGCTTACTGCAATCGTTGTTTTTCCAGGAGGGACTACAGGCTTGGACCAAGAACTTCAGGCTGTGAAGCTGGAATCTAGCCTAGGAAATAATCTAGGACTGTGGCTTGCCAGCCTGCAGAATACCCTAGGAGTATAAAACAGGTGAGGAAGTCTTGCAACAAGCAAGCAGTGCAAGGCCTTTGGACTGGCTAGGCTAGATATAAACAAGGGATGAGCAAAATATGGTCTGTAGGTTATATGTCACCCCAACTCTTTTGGTTTGTGCTCAGCAGATGCCCAGGGCTGCTTGCACATTGTTGGTGTGATGGCATAGTAGCAGAAGGAACCACACTTATACAACAAAACAAGTGTGGGAAAAGTGGGGCCCTGACGACTTCAGAATTCTATAAGCAACCATTTTCTGACTTAAAAAGAAGATGAACTGCTGCTTCTGGAAGTCTCCGAGGGCAACAATATATCTTTTGAATGCATTTGTCTATTTCTTTAAATACATTGCTGTTTAACATCAAACATTCCCTATTTCTGGAGAACCTGAAGTGGACTTCTAGCCACTTTGGGGTTGTGGAGGAGGCTTGGGGGCCCCCAGATCTGTTGCAACTGCCCACTCCTGCACTAAAACAAGACAGTAAGTGGGCACCTGGTTTAAAGTAGATTTACACTCCCTCTTAAGCCTCCAGGATGTGGCAGTTCTCTAAAGCATGGCTCTCAATCCTCAAGTCTATAAGCAAGATTAGGTTTCTCCACTTCCAGTTGGCCTGAAGTGCTGAATTTCAGTGATGTGCAACTGTGACCACATCAGACACAGGGTGTGAAAGGAACCAAGGGAAGGAAAAAAATCAGCCCCAAACCCACAAAAGCTGCCCACTCTTAGTGCAGATTCTAAGTACCTGGATTTCTGCCAGCACTAGCTCAAGCGTATACGTAGTGTGAGCAAGGGATCTCTCAAAGACATTGAGCAGAAGAACATGTTCCAGGCTGATGATCCAGTTTGATTGCCCACAGATCTATCCCAGACCTCATATTTGCATCCCTATATGAAGAGACAGGGTTTATTTTCACTCCAAAATCACTGTTGCATCCGCAAATAGAAAGGCACACTTGAAAAAAGAATGGAAAGTCTTTCTAGTGGAGCCATTGATAGTCACAAGAGTGGAGGGTGGCTTCCACATCAATGGAGTGATAAATCTGTGCTGAGTTTTAGTCCAATCCAAATAGACAACAGTGAGGTAGACAGACCAAAGGTATGACTCAGTATAAAGCAGCTTCCTGTGGCCCCAGGTTCACAGTTATAGCAGTTTAATACTAGAACTTAAACCAGTGGATTCAAATTACCAAAAAAAAGAGGGGGGGAGATTCCACTTAAACATCAGGAAGAACATATTAAATGTGAGAGTCATTTGACAGTGGAATAGACTGCTTCACAGAATGGTGGATTCTCTTTTCTTGGAGATTTTTACGCAAAGGCTGTATGGCCATCTCTCAGAAATGCTTTAGTTGTGTGTTCCTGCATGGCAGATGGTTGGACTAGATGGCCTTCCCAGTCCCTTGCAACTCTGATTCTGTGATTCTGTGACAATTCTTTAATTATCATGGTCCAGCTTGTGGAATCCTAAGAACTATATGTTGGGTGAGATATTCTGGTTCTGCCTGCTATACAGAGTTCTAGTGCACTCCTCTGAACTTCAGAACTAGAAATCTCTATCAGATAATCCTAAATCCCTCACCAAGCGAAGATCCCAGGATTCCATAAGAAGGAATCATATCTGATAAAGTAATATCAAACCACTGTAACAGTGAAATGTTGATATACAGCAGACCTTCCACATTCACTAGGGTTCTGGGTGCACAACCCTTGCAAAAGTGGAAAAATCTCAAATAACTCTCCCACCATGATCCCCTTCTGGAGCTCCATCCTCGCATTCCCTTGCCTCTGGCTTCGGCAGTGGGGGGAGAAAGGTAAAGGGCTTACCAGTACTTTTCCCTCAGATGGAGAAGAGTGGAGTGCTGAGTTCTAGCATTCTAGTTACTTCCAATCGCCATCTTGAGAAAGGACACTCCTCCCAGATGGGAGGGGTAGGAGCAAAGCAAGCACCTGACCTCAGATTCCATTTCACAGCAGAATGTGTAAGAGCAGAGAGGACACACCTCCAGCAATGAGGGAGAGGATTTGCTCACCCAAAAAGAAAAAAAAAATCAATTTTAAACACAAGCCTTGCAAGCCTGGGGTGAAGAATGCAAGGGAATGGGAGGAGGAGAATGGGAGGAGGGAAGGCAAGCACATGTCTCTCAAATAATCAAATTCGTGAAGATCAAACCCATGAATATGGAGGGAGGACTGTACTCTGTGTTTCTAGATGCAGTTCAGAATCAGATATCTCATGGCCAGTTTTCATAGGTCAGCCCTGGTCTGAGTTCAAAGGTGAGGAAAAGAACAGGAACCAGGAAGCCAGAGTTTAGCCATGGAGTCATAGCTGAAGATTAAAGCCAAGAGGATCACAGCCAAGGAGGGAAACAGAGCTGAAGACTGATGCCAGAAAAAGCCAAGAAGCAGAGCCAGAGGTGAGAGCTAAGAACCGAAACCAAGAGTTAGTGCCAAAGAAAAGCAGGGTCAGGAAAAACCTGTTGCATAGGCAAAGTCTCAGCCCAAATAGGAAGGCTTTTATAACACTTTCTGTCCAGAATGGTCCAATGACCAGCATGGGCCATTTCCGCACTAGACTGTAATAGTGCTCTTATTCCACTTTCAACATCCTGTGGAATTCTGGGATTTGTAGTTTCCTGAAGCCAAAAGAGCTCTCTGGCTGAGAATTCTAGATACCCCTCCCTAAACTGCAAGCCCCACAATTCCATAGGATGTTGAAAGTGGAATAGTAGCACTATAACAGTCTAGTGCGGAAATGGATGGATAGGCAGGGCCAGCCCTTAGCATGAAAATACTTCACTGGCAGGAAGATAGTCTAGAGTTCCAATTCCAGCTTCAATTTCTGCTTACGTTTCTAAAAGACTGACATCTAAGACAACACACAGGGAGAACTGTGCCTCTTCAGTGAGGAAAAGTAATTCAACACTGTGTCTTGTGTTGGGGTTCAAAAGTTCAGCTTCGGCTTGAAAGGAATGGAGTTCTGCCAAGGAAGCAGTACTTAGCATGACATAATTTTCTTCCTAAATCAAATGAACCTGAGTCTTCATGAATTTAAAAACCAGTCACCTTCTGCCAAGGCTTGCTACAGATTATATTAAACTGTGATTTAATTTTTGTATATACTCTTATTCATTTTAGGTTTACAGGCACATCCCAGTTAACAAATCCTCTGATAGCCAACTGCCTTTTTGTGGCTGTTTGTGCCACCTTTCCTTCCTTGTCCTCTGCCCAGCTGCAGGTTTTTAGCAGCATCAGCATTGGGAGGATAATAATGGAGGGGATAGAGAAACAGAGGCCCAGGTCCTGCATTGTCATTGTGTAGTTATAACAGTGGAGGTCAACATAGTTATGTCCAATGATGCCATACACCCCAGAGCCTTTCCTAGCTGCTGGAGATTGAGGCACTGGGAAATGACATCTGCAGCACAGCTCCAGACATGGAGCACATTGAGAACAGGCAGCTGGAGAAACCCCTTGGTGTCCTGCCACAAGTGCTTTTCTCAAGGTGATTGCAACAGGGAAAGCACTGTAGATTCCATTTCCAGTACCCTAATCCCTGGCAGAAGGGTTATGGAAATTGCCATCCAAAAAAAAGAAGAAGAAGAGAATTTCACAGCACTAGACACTCAAGGAGTAACAGCATATGTACAAATTAGAAATATACATACATACATACATACATACATACATACATACATACATACATACATTTATATTATTTAACCATTAGACTTGGGGTATACAAAAGGTATACAAAAGCAATATACTTATCTGACAGGTTAGGGACCAGGGCGTTGTCAGAAAATAGGTTTAGTTGAAAAGCAGAAGCCATGTGCTATACTGTAGGGAGCATGAAGGACTTGAGGAGGCTCCCCTGTTACCAAGCAAAATCACATTACCTGCAAGGTCTCTCAGAACATTTCCGCACTAGGCTGTTATAGCGTGATGATTCCACTTTCAACCTCCTATGGAATCCTGGGGTTTGCAGTTTAGGGAGGGGCCGGCTGGTCCCTCCCTAAACTGCAAACCTCAGGATTCCATAGGAGGTTGAAAGTGGAATCATCGTGCTATAACAGCCTAGTGCGGAAATGGTGTCAGTCTGCTTACCACCTTTCCCCGCTCCCTCAGCTCACTCTGCAAGCAGCATGCACATGCAAGTTGTTCCAAGAGAGCCTCTGTAGATGAAAGAGTGGAATCCCCATCAAATGCATGGAACTTGTCCTTCATTTGGAAGCATCAAAAGAGCAAGTCTTCAGATAATAGGGCCACTGAAAGATGGAGGTTTCCTGTATCCAAGGGGATGCTTTGTTGTTGCATACCTTCAAGATGTTTCCAACTCACGGCAATCCTAAGATGCACCCGTCATGGGGTTTTCTTGACAAGATTTGCTCCGAGGAAGTCTGCTTTTGCAGCAACATAATAACGACGACGTAACAATCAAAAGACACAGAGAAAGGAAGCATGAAAAGGACGGAAAGAAAAGCTAAATAGTTCACAACTGCTAAATAAAATAAAATAGTGTAAGGAAAAGGTAATATATTAAGTCATCGACTGACTTAAAGGACTCACGGTAACTTACAGTAAAATAGTAGATAGCAATTAAAATGTAATATAAGCAAAAGTGTCAAAAATTTAAATACACAGGCTATTTCTGCCCTACATTGCTAAAGTGCTATGATTCTGCTTTCAACATCCTGTGGAATTCTGGGGTTTGTAGTTTAGGGAGGGGCCGTTAGAATTCTCGGCCAGAGAACTCTTTGGCCTCAGTAAACTACAAACCCCAGAATTCCACAGGATATCGCTAATGGAATGATAGCATTATAACAGTATAAGGTAGAAATGGCCACAGTTTAAAAGGATATCGATAAAAGAACAATGCAGTGGCCCCTCCACTTTCGCTAGGGCTTCAGGTGGAGAATCCTTACAAAAGTGGAAAACAGCAAATAACTTCCCCTCCCATTCCCTTCTGGGTCTCCCCTCACATTCCACTGCCTTTTACCTTGACGTGCATTCTCTGCACCAGGGCCAAAGGCAAAGGAATGGGAGGGAGAACACTGGAGGAGAGAAGGAAAGCATGCATGTACATCCCCCCGATTCCCTTACCTTTTGCCCAGGTGCACTTGCGTTTCTCCTCTGCACCTAGCAAAATGCAAGGGAACAGAAGGTCAAGACACATGCATGCCTCTTAAATAATCAAATTCATGAAGGTCAAACCTGTGACTGTATAGCTAAATCATCCAGTGAGAAACCATTTCCACAACAAGAATTGTCAGTTGCCAAAGGCCCATCTCCATGAAAAGAACTTTGCCCGCCAGCAGAAAGAAACCAAGGAGACAAGAAGGGAATTCCTTTCGAGAAGGAATTCCAGAGCTTGTGAACTCCTTAGCTTCCACTACCTTTACCCTATCGGACTGCTCTGGCACATCATAATTCTCTAAGTGACCTACTCAGAAATAAGCCTCATTGACTTCAGTAGGACTTTCTCCCAGGGAATTTGTATACTGGACTGCAATCTAAAATGTCTGCACTCTTTGGTGACTTATTACTACTGAATGCTCTTTACGAGGGCTATAATTTATACATGCCAATCTTTCAGAATTATGATTAACTGTTATTGCAAAAACCTTTACCTGTGTGGGAGAGTCTTTTCTTTTTAAAGCAATTTGCAAGGAGCTCTCCACACCATCACATTTGCTTCCGTAGATCTTGAAAGGAGCACTTGTAGAACCTAAAGGACCTTCGAATTCCAGGCAGCTGCTGTGTGTTCATCTTGCTTAAGGGCTCATCGAGAGTGAGGGGAGCTCCATCTGCTGCTCAAAGCCTGAAAATGTGGAGACGGATAAACACTTTTCTTCAGAAAGCTATCTCCCACCACCACTGACCCGTCCCCCAGATCTCAGCTGGTATTTGTTTCTGATGTACAAGCAGATGGGATGGGTTGCCTATGCCATGAATCTGCAGAGGGTCTTTTAAGATCCCAATCAAATTTGGTACTTTAGAAATGAATTCCAGCAAACAGATAAAACAAAAAGGCTCAGGGCACAGATGAATTCATAACGGATTGGGAAATTCTGGTCAAAGAAGCTTCATCAATGGCTTTGCTTCAGGGTCTTGAGTGGAGAGCCTCGCTCTTCAACATTTTCATTCTTTGACATTTTATCAACACCTAGGATGATGAGCTGTAGGGAATCCTTATCAAGTTTGCAGATGACACAAAACTGGGGTGGGGAGGTGAACACATTGGAAGACAGGGGCAGAATCCGAAAGGATCTAGATAAACTAGAAAACTAGGCAGAAATTAATGAAATGAAATTTAGCAGAGTAAAATGCAAAATTCGACATTTCTGCTACAAAAACCTATAGGATGGGGGATAAATGGTTCAGCAGTACTACATGCTAAGAGGACCTTAAAGACTGCCAAGTCTCATTTGGCATAAGGTGTCATGGGCTGAAACCCACTTCATCAGATGCCCCCACCTAGCATTTAAAAAAGCATAGTTTGGTCACCAAAATGGAAATCATAAGAAAAGTGGAGGCTGGTGAAAGAAACAGCTGCTGTAGTCAATCCCTGGATGCATTTCAGAAGAAGCTTTCAAATAGTCTCTAGAAGATGCAAAAGGTTTTTATTTACTTATGCAAGGCTTACCTGACCTGGATGTTAAATTTCACATGTGCATATTGTTACTTTCGATAAAGGTGTGCGGAAACATGCTGAACTGCTCTTGATTTTTATGTTATAGAAACCTCTTTTCATGTGATTTCTGTTTCTGGTACCAAATTTTCTGTTAAGGAAATAGTGCCCAAGAACACATCTATTTTGTTAAGTGAGACGTGTTTTTCTCTTAAAGTCATTTCTGACTCACGGTGACCCTATCACAGGATTTTCTTGGTAAGAATTTTTTAGAGGATTTGCTTTTGCCTTCCTTTGAGACTGAGAGAATGTGACTTTCCCATGGTCAGCCAGTGGATTTCCATAGCCAATCGGGGATCTGAACCCTGGTCAAAAGTCCAAGACTCAGCACTCCAGCACCACTCTATGCTGGCTCTCAACTGAGCTATATTATAATTGTTATAAGGAGATATAGATATAGATATAGGTATGAGACCTTGGGCATGTCACACAGTCTCAGCCACCCAAAAACTGTGATAGAGTCACCGTAAGCCAAAATGACTCAAGGGTACACAGCAACAGGAATGCATCTGATAGCACTTTAATTGTCTTAGCTCCAACCTAAGTATTCCTGGCTTTTGTAATTTGATGGACGAATAAATGAATGAATGAATGAATGAATGAATGAATGAACTTATTTAAAGCATGTTGTCTCTCACCTCTCAGCATTCAAGGGCCCCGGAGGGGATGTACAACAAATAAAACCATTTAAAACATTAAGTACATAAATAAAAACTTTTTAAAAAATGGGCTAAAGCAACTTCTTAAAAACAGTTTCAAAACAGAAGGATTTAGGGTTATATTATTTGGTCCTGTAGTGCAAACAGTCATTTGGAATTTCTTGGGAACTTTTGCTCAGTGGAGGACACTAGAGCTCTCCAGCAAAGTCTTATAATTACCCTGCCAAGTTACTAATCCCAGGATGGTGCAATGAAACTGTCAAAATCTAGAGACTGAGACTTTGCATTGCGAGCGCACAGCAAACAGCTCTGTACCAGCAGTTCCACAGCTTTCCTCCTTCCCCGCAGCAGATGCTACTCTCTGCACTTCTCTCTCTTTCCTCTATATTCAAAAAGCAAAGATTACAGAGCCTTTCACCCTGAAATATTTAAATAAATAAATAAATAAATAAATATTAATAAATATTTAATAATAGCTATTTTTAAAAATAAATATTTAGTATTTTCTAAGTGGGAACCAAGATGATGTAATGGTTTGAACAGTGGAGCATGACCCTGGAGACCAGGTTTGATTCCCCAGTCAGCCATAGAAACCCATTGGGTGACCTTGGGCATATCACACACTCTCAGCCCCAGAAAACCCTGCGATAGAGTCACCTAGCGTCACCACATATCAGGAGCAACTTGAAGGCACACAGCAACAAAATATCAATTTTCCCAGATAAGCCTACATCATACATTTTCATTGTGGCAAGGGATATGTGGGACTGAGTGTTGTTCACCTGCTGCTTGCAAATTACTGATCATTCTGCTTTTGAGATACATTATTTTTCTCTCATATTCCCCAAGAATTTGGAGTTATTAGGAGTGGGTTTTTGTGTGGAAGGACTGTGAACTATATTCAGTTTGGGTTATTAATGGCTGATGAGTTTCTTGTTAGTTATATGATAAATCAGCTTTTAATGCGAATAAGCTATCCCAGCTGCTTGATCTAGTGTGGTGGTGGGGCATAGAAATCAACAGTTTAGGTACCCTCCTCAAATGCATGGCTCAGAAGAAAAAGTTATAGAAAATCAAAGCACATCTTCTCTACTACTGGTGTAGACAAGCATAACTCTCTTATGTGTATTTCTTTATTATGTGTTAGATTTCATATTAAGATCTTTCTATTTCATTGGGCACTTTAGTAGGGGTTTGACCTTCCTTTGAATCTGCTGCTCTTTTCTTAAAGTGTTCTCATATGTTGGTTTCAACAGGTTTTCTTCTGTTTCTGTGCTAAGCTATTCAAAGTAGTTTCTCAGTAAACTGAAAAGTGACCTATAAATTTTTTTTTTTGTTCCAAATGAACACATCAATAGCCCTTTGTCTGCTCACCACATACAAGTGCAGGGCTGGATTAGTAGCCATAAAGTGCCTAATGAGCTCACACTGTAACATGATTGCATATGTTAAGCACATTTTATATTTATGAATTAATCAATTAAAATATGGTTTACCCTATTCTCTGGGCATAAATCTTTAAAACAATGTCTTTTGTCTCGAAGAAGAAAACTGGTTTCTAAGTCATTTGTTAGCATTGAATAATAGCTATAGTCTCATTAGCAATGTTTTAAAATGTTGTCCCTACAGAGAAGGGAGGGATCCAGATGTTAATCCTCCAATATTAAAATATTTCCACGGGTTTTCTCCTTATAATTTTTATCACCTCTCCTAAGGACTAGGTTACTCTTCTCTCCAAACAGTAAAATGATTTGTGGCCACCACTACACGATCACCATTTAGAATTGCTTTTTAGGAATAAGTGACACAAAATTCTTCTGTTCTGTGTGTGTGTGTAAGTATATAGAGAGTTGTAAGAAATCTTGAAGAGTCAGCATGTCCTATGGTCTGAGTGGTGGAAGATGAAGATTCAAATCCTTGCTCAGCCATGGAAGCCCGCTGAGTAATCTTGGGCAAAGTCACACTCTCTCAGGCCATTTCTGCACTACACCCTTATGGTGCTATTATTCCACTTTCAACATCCTGTGGAATTCTGAGGTTTGTAGTTTCCTGAGGCCAAAGGGCTCTCTGGGCGAGAATTCTAAAGGGCTCTCCTTAAACTGCAAACCTCAGGATTCCACAGGATTTTGAAAGTGGAATCATAGCAATATAACAATATAGTGTGGAAATGGCCTCAGTTTCAGGCTATTTCTGCACGAGAGGGGAGGAGTGGTTCACCTCATGTCAAGAGTGGTGTTTTAAACTCCAATTCAGAAACTGTGCTGTGTGCACCCCCTCTGATTTAGACTGTATTAAGGCAGAAAACAGTGGTTGCTGCATCCGCAACAGCAAGTCCTTGGCTACTCCCATTCCACTCCATCACCCCACCTCGCCATTGCTGATTGGTCTGTTTTTTTAAAAAAAAAAATTAAACACATTTCTGCATTGTTACATTTGTGCATAAGTATGTATCTTAATTGATGTGTGGAGAAAAACACACGTCTTAACAGTCCATTACCAGATCCACTCTCTTCCCACTGTCCCTTTAGCACACGAAGACAAAAATGACGGCAGCCTGTCCTTTGATGGGTGGAGAGAGATAGGGATGGAAATGACAGCCTGTGAACACCCATAGCCGTCCGCTTCTGCACTGTGAATCAATAATACGCTTCTGCGTGTAGGTAAAAAATGAAGCAGAGCCAGTTTGGGAGATTTACATCAGAGTTTTTCCGGTTTTTACAGTGGTTTCTTGTCGCAGTGAATTGTTCTAGGAGCTGAAAACATGCAGAACCACGAGGAAAACTACGATGTTAAAATGCTACAATGTGTAGACAGGACGATAAGAATTCAACGCTACTACAATGTATCAACCTTGTGCGGAAATGGCCGCAGAGGAAGACAATGGCAAACCCCCTCCAAACAAATCTTGCCAGAAAACCTTATGGTAAGTTGAACTAAGGGTCACTGTAAGTCAGAAATGACTTGAAGGCACCGAACAACAAGAAATATTTATTATAAATACAGGTTGAGTATTCCTTATGAAATACTGGGGACCAGAGGTGTTTCAGAGTTTGTAAATTCCAGATCTCTTATGGTCTCTTCCAACTCTACATTTCTATGATTCTATGATTTTTTTTTCCAAATTTTGGAATATTTGCAAATACATAATGAGATTATATACTCTTATTTGATCTGGGGCCTACTCTTTCATCAGTTCTTCACCTCTCATCTTCTTCCTGCTGGAAACATGAGGATATTACAGATGGTGTCGCTCTCTTAAGCAAGCCCCCATAATTCCTTCATGTTCCCTACAGGAAGAAGACTGGGTTTCACTTTTCAAAAGTTTTGGATTTTGGAGCATTTCAGATTTTGAGATCAGGGCTACTCAACCTGTGTAAAAAAAAAAAAAAACTTACCGGGCTTTTTAATTTCTTTTTTCATTTATTACATCTTTCCTTAGAGAACACACTGCACAGTAGAACAACAAACCAGAATTTTTCAGAGCATGGCTCCCCGAATTCCCAGACACCCTAGTCACTGGCCACCCTGACTAGGGGATTCTGGGAGCCACAGCTTGCAAAAGGAACTTTTCCCAGGCTCTGCAAACTACCATGCCTTGACTGATCTCTGGCCGATAAATTATAAAGCCATTTAATCATTGCTTTTCAGAAGAGACGTCGTTCCTTTACTGCTCTCGCATGGTCAATTCAGATGTTCATCTTCTCCTTTCTGATATTTATCTGTGGCACATAACAGTCATTGTGCCATTACCGCGAATCCCATAAACAGCTTTTAAGTGTGACATGGGGCCAGTTCTTTTTTGTTTAATGCACATAACTGGCAGTGGGGTGGGAGGGGTGTGGTTGAATAAAAAACTGCATGCCTTCCTTGCATGTAGCTTTTATTCCAGTCGACTCTGTATTGCGCTATACTTCAGGCCACAACGTGCTCTTCAATAGGCATTGATTGGATTGTAGAAATAAGTCTTTTCTAGTTGGGACAGGATTCCACAATCAATTTTTCACAGAGCAATACTGTTCAGTTCAGTGTGACTTCCTTCCAAGTAAAGGGAGCAGGGTTGCAGGCGAAGGCTTGCAGTGGTGATGCTGATGTGCCACAGCTGCATGCCCTCCAGCATTTCAAAACTGGGACATGAGTGGCCGTGAGTGTGGTCAAGAGGCCAAAATTTAAATGGTGAAAAACAGACCAACTTGGAGGAACTGCGGGAGTTTCTTTTTGCTTGAACCTAAAGGGAAGAGCAGGATTCTACCAGCTGCTAAGTTAATTGAGTGCAAACTGCTATGACTTTTTGAACACTGGGCCTTTCTGCACTACCCTGTTCTAGTGCTATTATTCCACTTTCAACACCCTGTGGAGTTCTGAGGTTTGTAGTTTATATTGAGGCCAAAGAGCTCCTTGGATAAGAATTCTAAAGACCCCTCCCCTAAACTACAAACTCCAGAATTCCACAGGATGTTGAAAGTGGAATAATAGCACCATAACAATGTAGTGTGGAAATGGCCCTAGATAGTGAATAGATAGTAATAAAGGGGGAGTCTTTCAAAGACTTGAACCCCCATTCCCTCTCTTATCAGTTGGTGCTTCCTAACCTTGCATTCTCAGAGGTAGCAGCAGCTACAATTCAAGTCACTCACGACCCACATAACCAACGGTCAAATAGGCTGGGAGTTGTAGTCAAACACCACCAGGGAACCAAGGTTTGGAAAGGCTCAGTTCCAGGATGATATATGTCAGTTGCATATTCACTCAGAGTCTGGGCTCAGATGAAAGTTAAACCTGGATCTGCCCTGAACACACCCAATCTTGTCTGATCCTGGAAGCTAAGTAGGTTGGGTTAGGTTATCACATGGATGGGAAACCAAAAGACAATTTCCGGGGGGGGGTTAAGAGGGAATGTTACCCCCAAGTCCTGAAGAACCATTGTTGCTGGTCAGAGTTCACGGTACTGGGCAGACGGGCCAGCCAGTATTCTGACTCTGTATAATGTTCCTATCTTTAAGCAGCTTGGAACTTGAAATTCTGGCTCGCTCACATTGGACTGTCTATGCTTTAACATTAGCAGTCATAACCTACTAAGCCATGAGAAGAAATTAGCTGGTGGCCATAAGCAAGATTTTTGGGGGGTTTTTGGCTGTGCCTTCCATTGTGGAATACATTCCCAGCTCTTCATACTCTGTCAGGGTAGGCAGGATTTGGCTCCTCTGAGCATGAGCAGAGTGCAATCTGTGAAGCAAGACTTCACCACAGCAGAGGGTCCCAGTGAGGCAGAAAGAATTCCAGAGGCTCATTAAGTAAGACTTAGAGGCTGAATTTATTGCAGCACTCTAAGATAAGGCTTCGCAAAAACGTGCTAGCATTCCAGCAATTAGACAAACAGGAATAGCAGAAGATAACAGAGAAAAATCGGGCAGCATCTCCCCTTTCAATTGGTATACTGCCAATAGCATGGCAGGTCCGGCTAGGGTATCTAACTGGCAGCTGGTCAAGGCAAACACCAGCCTCTTTATGCTTCCTTGTCACCCTGAAACAAGTGGGGTGTCCCAATCAGTGCTCTGGCGTGTGACCTTCTCTAATACCCAAGACATAGCCATAACAATCCTGCTGGCCTTGCAGCTGGCTGTTTGGCCACACCACCTCTTCCCTCTGCCGTCCACTCATAGGAAATCTTTGCCTGCCTGGCAACAACGTTGACATATTCCCCATGCTCCCCAACAGTCTTGATTTGTCTGGGACAATCCTGATAAATCCTCTGTCATCCTACTTTTACAGGGACTTTTACAATGTCCCAGTTTCTAGTTCCTTCTCCCACTTTGTCCTCAGTTTACTTCAATTGCTTCAAACTGAGGGCCTTTCTGCACTGCACTGTTATAGTGCTATTCTACTTTCAACATCCTATGGAATCCTGGGGTTTGCAGTTTAGGGAGGGGCATTTAGCATTCTCAGCCAGAGAGCTCTTTGGCCTCAGGAAATACAAACCCCACAATTCCAAAGGATGCTGAATGTGGAACAGTAGCACTGTAACAGTGTAGTGTGGACATGGCCCAAGCTGAGAGTTTCAGGATTGGATTTTCAGGGAAATCCATAAATCATTTTCCCAGTTTGCAGGGAAGTGTGAAGAGACAAGAGTAAATAAATAGATCTTACCACTCAGCTATGGGTGGGGGGAACAATGCAATAAGGTGTCTAGAGCAAAACAATGCATTTTTAATACAGATATGTCCACTTAGGGAGACGGCTGGTAAGCTAAGAAACCTTAACTAAACTCCACAAGTTGGAAGTGGCAATGCACTCAGGAGATCAACTTTTCCACCATGATCACGGAAGTATGTCTTTGGAACCTATGAATTTAGATAGCTCATTGGTTGTGGGAGACTAAGCATGTAGCCAGTTCAAGTATGTTTTGAGGTCTCTTGGACACGAGGTGAAGTCAGATGGAATGCCACACATTATTGCTAATCTGAATATTCCAACAGAGCTCTGAATTTCTGTCCCTGCATCTTTAGACATAAACATTCAGACTTCCATAATCCTAGTGAAGTCAGGGCTTCTGCCCTTATCTGCCCCTCTTTTTAGTAAAGTTACATCTGACACCAAAGTGGAGGGCAACCATCTTTTGGTTCGTACAGTCCATGCCCACCTGTCAGTTCAGAAGAGTAAAACTACACTGGCAGAGTTAATTGGCATTTTAAAAACAAGTCACCCCATCCCGATCAATTGTGGATGCCCCCTTTCACCTCCTCATTCAAGATTTCTGCATTTCTTTATAATTATTCAATGCGAAGTTCATGGTTTTGGAAGCTGACAACAGCAATCATAGGCAATGGTGTTTGATTTGTTGCCATGGAAACATATTGCTGTAGATGGGGTCTAATCCCATGACAACTCCGTCTCTTCAGCACCATTTCTTTCTCTCTCTCTCTCGCTTTTCTTTCTTTCCGTTTTTCCTGACATAATAAAAATCTGATCAAGGTCAATTTTAATAACAGTCTCGATTTCCCCAGCTTTGTATTTCATGCTAGATTTGGAATTTTCCTAACAGGGGAAAACAAATCCGTATAATTGTTGTTTGCTTTCATAACTGAATTATAGAAAACATTGCAGAGTACATAAACCAAGTACCATGTCGTATTAATATACAGTGGCACCTTTCATTATTGCATAATCGCTTTGTTAAAGTTACTTGCAACTGCTTATATTGTCTTGACAGATGCTAACATTTTGCAAATCTTTGTTCTTGCTAATATGTGCAAGTGGGATATCAACAGCACTTGCTAACAAAAACGGTGTTTACAGTGTTACTAAATGGCAATTTGGTTTAATAATTTGTATTCTTTTCCGCAGCTCCTCGGTGGAATGTTTTGTTACACTGACACAGTTTCAGAGACCTGTGTTCAAGGCAAAGCTGTTAGGAACAAAGACTTCTGATCCTGCAGAAGATGTGCGGCCATGATACTGTCTCCAAATCTGACCCTCCAAACCCACTCTAAAATCCAGCCAGCCGTACAGAGGGAGGGAGTTCTGTGGTGTTTGTGGGGGACACTGAACTATGATGTATCCAGCCCTCATCTGCCAGCAAGCCCCAATGTAAGGAGCAGAACCAGGGGCCCCTGCTGGCTCCTGTCACAACTCCGCAGTGCACGGTAACTTTTTGCCGGGGGGTGCTGGACGTATCATTCTTCAGCACCATGCTCACCGGTGCTGGAGAAATCCACCCATCATTGCAGCTGGATGGATTTTAGGGTGGGTTTGGGGAGCATTTACAATCATGGCAATTGTACCACAATTGCAAAAGTGAACAGGAACCAATTGCAAGGTCATATGTCTAACTTACAACATCATAACTAACAGAATGGCAGCCAAACAAAACACTATGATAAACTTACCACTGCCGCCAAGGTTTTTCTGATGTGTTTACTTTCCTCTACTTTTCCCCCGTGTTGTTTTTGCTCTGGTCAATTTGTTGTTTGTTTTATATCCACTTCTCTCTCAATATGCCACTAGAGATGGTTTATAACATAGATTAAAATGAAAGCCAGGCATTGATTCACCAAATCCTACTCTAGAGACAATGGCCAATGTCCTGTTAGTGACATACGGAGGAGTACATTGTGTTAGGCATGTGGAAAGTCTTCATTAAACATTGTGCAACATCTGTCTCCAGATGACGGGGACAGAAGTGGGGACCCGCTGATGGAACACATACTGGTGCCCATTGGGCTGGGTGCACACGATCTACAATGGACATCTGCTCATTCTACAAAAGGGCCTGAGGCCCCACTACAAAGCACACAGAGGTCCAATGCCAAACACATACTGATGAGCACGTCAGCTCTTGAATGTTGTGTAACTGTTTGCCGGTGCCTTCATTGCACCACTTGAGACACTGGGATTGGGCAAACATTCACTGTGCATTCCCCATTACACTATGACATGAGGAAAAAAGTACATTGGAAGCTACACTGCTGGTTTCACAACCTTGATATTCAGCACAAGAGGGAATGAGTTCAACCACTACACAACTATGTGAGTGTAGATTTATGCTGTGCAAACATAATGCCTCTTTCAGCCAATGTTTTCAGAAATTAGTCTCCTTTATACTTGCAGACAAACTTCAGAGAAATTAGAAGACTGGGGAATATCACAGAATGAATGAAAAATACAATGGTTTTTAACCCAGTTTATTGCAAATGCCACCATGGTAATTTACAAGCAGGAAGACCTGGAGTCCTTTCCCACTACAGAATAGTAATAGCGCTATTGTTTTACTTTAACTGCCATAGTTCCATCCCAAAGAATCCTAGGATTAGCACTTAAGAGGGGGCATTTAGAATTCTCAACCAGAGCATGCCAGTGGCTCACTAAGCTACAAATCCCACAATTTCATAGGATGGAACCCTGGCACTTGAAGTGGAATAATAGTGTTTTAATTGTATAGTGTAGATGGACCTCTGTTCACCTCGGCTGCATTGCAGTACCATCACAATGGGTGGCCTGGTCTCCAGTTTTCAGGCCATCAAGGAAACAAATGCCCTGGACAAATGATTAAATTTTAAGACCATCAACATGTGAAGGAAAGAATGGAGTTGTGTTCACTAGCCCCACTCTGGAATTCCTTCTGTTGTCTGAAAGTAAGCTTTGTACAAAAGAACAAATCAACTCAAGGACCATGGGGCCAGCAGAACTATCTTGCTCTTCTCACATGTTGATTATCACTAAACATAGCCTCCACAGACCTCATCAGCCAAAATAAACTTAGTCTGATCCTAGGGAGCTACGAGCTGTGATCTGGGTCCTTAGTCCAAGCAATTTATTATTCAAAGAGGGGCTGAGCCATTCATTCAACTGTGCGCTCAGCTTCAAACCACCATCCCTTCAGAGATAAGCAGACTTAATAGCACAGGAGCAGAACTAAAACTGAACAATACTTTTCAGCTCAATTTTATTGCAATTTTTCTCCGTGCCGTGAGGATTTCTCTTGGTGCATCACTATAAGCACCTGTCTAAGCCAGAGGTTGGAACATTTGGTTTAAAAATTCATTGCTGCTACTTCTGATGGTGTTTGAAAAAGCAAATTTTGTGTTGTTGTTGCTTAGTGGAATGTTTGAGAAATAACTTGCTCCATTGCTTGTTAGGGGAAATCTCAGGGCTGATAAAAGAATAGCAGGACACTTGAAAAATTCTAATCAAAATGCTTCAAAATATGCACTTTAAAAGCAAATTTTAAAAATAATTAGAAAATATTACTCAGTATATCAATAAAGTAGTGTAGTACATTGCTTTGGGAAAGTGAGTTTGTTAACCCTCATGGCTTCCCATGGCAGAAATGATGGGTTCTCACCATGGCATTACCTTTCCAGGTTATGCTGGTTATACTGATGGCAGCAGTGCTTCTGGTAGGGTCTCCCATTTCAGACAAGCAAACAGTATTGGGCAACAAGAGTAGTGGCCCACTGATGGAGGATTTCTCAGAGACAACAGCAGTGGCTCCATAGCTAACACTTGTTAGTATAGAAGATGGTTAACCCCTTTTGAATGTCTTTCACTATTAAAACCCAACAATCAGACAACTCAAAATACTTTGTTTTGCATGATAGTGGTGAATGGTTTCCATGTCACTGAGCCATTGAATCTGCTCCTCTCTGAAATTAGCTATGCAAGATATGAAGCCTATCACCAAAACAAGTTCAGCACCTTGGACAGTGACTTCAAAATCCAAGCAAAAACCCAGACTGGATTCATCATGTCCCTGACACAGAAGCCACCAACTGCCACTAGTATTGCAAGTGAGCATTGGAAAGGAAAACAGGCTTAATTTGCATGCAGATTATCTCTGAAGATAGGCCATTTTGAGATGGAAAATATATTAATTGCATGGAACAGACATTCCCCGTAATGCTTAGTTTGATTCTGATTTTCTAACAGCTTATTACTTCCCACCTCTGGTCTAAAGGACATACTTATAGCAGTTTTGTATCAATTAACTGCCATGTCCCCCATTGACATCTACAAAGAATCCCAGATATCACAGCCTGATGAGGACAACACAGTACTCATTCCCTTGGAAACACTGACATTCGCTGTGGAGGAGAATAACTATTAAACCAGCACAAGTAAGACTGTCTCTGGTGCCTGCTCTCGACTCCTAGAATTTGTGAGAAAGGAAACATCCATCAAAGGTGCCATCACTAGAACTCCTACATCTTCACAACAGACAAAATGACACTCAAGGCAGAGAGAGGATCTGGCCTTCTTAACTACATTTGAAATTTTAATTGACATTCTATAGGCCTTTTTAAGGGTCATTTTTTAAAACAGTGTCAGATTTGATTGATGGCTACGAAACTTCAAAGCACCATTTTACTTCTTCACAAAAGGTCTCAGAAGCAGAGGCAACAGAAGGAACAAAGGAATCTTAGTCATAGTTTTAATCTCTTTGTGCTCCAGGTTGCATTTTAATTGTTCCCATTTCACAAATAACCTCCACCCTATGAAAGAGCAGCAGGATGTTGTGATACAGCTGATATGCTGAAATAGGGATTTTTTGCTAGGAAATTACCAACATTATCAAGTATAATGGGTTCTCTTACCATATATCTTTTCTTGGTTTTGTAGACGTTATAGTGCTATGGTGACACAGAGGGGAATCACAAATTAGAAAGAGGAATGGCAATTTAAAGGAATCAATAGATAAACGAGAACTAATATCAACCTTGTTGTTTAGAACTCTTGTTAAAACATAACTTAAAAATTCAAAAGACATGAAGATTCATAGGTCAGGTTCATATACTGGGGTAATACAGATCATGGTTTGTTGAATTCTGGTTTGTTGTTTTTCCTGAAACCATTCCACAAAACAACCCATGGTTTGGTATGTAAACCAGCTGCAAAATACACTTAGAAGCCATGCTCTCTTTTTTGCTGGCTTATAAACATGACTTGTTATGTTTGCATCCAGAATTGTGGTTCGTTTCATGCTTGTTCCCCCAGCTGCATACCCTACAAGAAGGAATAACAAAAAAGCAAGAGAGAAAAATATCAGAAAGAGAAAACAAACTATGGTTTCTTTTCTTTTCTTTGGGACAAGTCATGGCTAAAGCAGCAAACAGTGTCCAATATCTGATTCAGCATGACATGGAAGTGTAGCCACAAAAAATGGGGGGTGAAGAGCCAAAGGCCATCCTTTCCACTTCTCCAGTCCCCCCATTCTCAAAAATACAATGGTATAAACTAAATTGAGCAAAAGTATAGAAGCCAGTCACTAGAGGATGACAATGATAATGATAGTGAGATTGAGAATGATATATTTATATTCCATCTGTAATAAACTCAAGGTGCTGTGAATAGCTCCCACATTATCCTCACAACAACCTTGCGTGAAGCAGGCCAGGCTGAAATAGAGCAACTGGGCCAACAAACCCAGTGAATTCTCATGACTTACTTGGGATTTTAATCTGAATCTTCCAAATCTCAGTCCAATACTCTAACATAAGAGTTCTCAACCAGGTTTCTTTGGAACCCTGAGGTTCCATGAGCGATTGTGATTAAAAGAAAAAATAAGCTGCAAATATATTTAATTTTATGCAGGAATTCTTAGAGATCTGGATATTATTGCAAGGGTTCCTCCAGGGTAAAAAAAGTTGAGAAAGGCTGCTTTAACACTTACATCCCCCTGACTCCCATTAAAAGTGCATATTCTATGATCTGCTAGTTTTCTGCTGGAATTGTTAGGGCAGTCCTATACCTATTGACTCAGTAGTAATTCCCAATCAATTCAGTTAGTCTTGCAGCTTAGTAAATGTGTTTGAGACTGCCAGCTTTGCTTTGCTTTTAGTCCTGTTTGGTATTCAAGGAAATTCCTGAGGTTTGGAGACATATAATCCAAGCCGATGCAAAACAATACAAACATTTCCCCTGCTCCAGCAGGGCAGCTGGCTGCCCGTCTGTTTCTGGCACAATTCAAAGTGCTGGTCATGACCTATAAAGCCCAATACAGATTCAGTCCAGGCTATCTGACGGACTGTATGAACCCCTGTGACCCTCTTGGGATCCTGAGATTCTTAGGGGAGATCCTCCTTTCAGTTACAGGTTTAGGTGGGTGTCCTGTGCCAACCGCAAGCCAAGGTTTACAGCTCTCCAATTAGAGTCTTTTATCAGCAGCCACAAGCAGAGTTTATAATAGTTTGTTAGCCAGTTAGCCAGTTTTCACAGTCTGAGTTGGTAGTAAATTCAGAGTGATTGTACCCAATGTCTGTACACAAGGTGAGGGTCAATGTTTCCAGGAACACAAGCAAAGCATCTGAACACAAGGCATGTTGTTTCTGCTAATAAGATCAGTTATTTGCAATGGCTTCTTCCCACCCCATTCCCTGTTTATATAGGCTGACAGCCTCACCCAGATGTTTGCCTAATTGATGTGTCCTTACTGTATAAATGCTCTGAGTCTCCTGGGCTCTCCCTTTTTCACCTCCACTGGTTGCCGTAAGTATTGTCCCATTCGTGTCTCTGTGTTGTGGCTGCTGGGAAGAGTCAGGTCTGGGTCCTGGAACAGGGACATGACAAAATAGGGCCTTCTCAGTAGTTTCCCCTAGGCTTCTGTGATTTTATAGGACTAAACAATAGGATGTCAGCCTTTATCTTGTGTGGGTTTTTTTAACTGTACAAACACAGGCCTTCTGTAGGACAAAAATTCAAAGACCAGAGTATATGACCTTAGAAACATCAACAAAAGACACCATAATAAACAGGAGTGTCGAAAGGTGAATGAAGAATGTTTCTAATATATATACATGAAGAAATGTGGATATAAATAGATAGTCTTTTATTTTTATTTTTGTATTTCCAGGCAGCCCAGCTGTTTACCTTTAGAATCTTAGCTTAATAAGGGATCAACTGTAGCCTTTAAATGGTGTGAGAGTTTATCCATTGTTAACATGTCCCCAATGTTGTCATGCCATTGTTGATTAGTGGGGAGTCTTTGGACTGTGTCACTTTGCTGCTCTTTGGAACTCTGCTGTTTGGAGGAATCTTTGGGAAATGATGGTCATCTGATTGATACCAGTTATTTATTATTCCATGCAAAATGGATTAGGAATTTGGTCCCGGTGAATAATGTTAGCCATAATGCTAAATGTACTTCTATTCATTGGCCATAATAAAAAATGTGGAAGGGAATGCAGAAACATTATTATTTCTTGCTCGAAGTGCAATTTCATGCAGCGAGGGGGAGAGCAAAAAACATGCTAATGTGCTGCAAAGTGCTACACGAATGTAGTCCTCAAAGGAACGGCGGCCCTAAATGTATTCTGACAAGAAGGAGCTACGGAAGGGAAACATTTATCTTCATAAAGTCATTAAATTTACTGAGCAGCATTGCAGCCTTACTGCAGTCTCTTCACTCCATTAAAGGCACAGCGGTGGAACCATCTCAGCTGTAGGGAAAGAGAGCCCTTTTTGCAAGTTTTTTTTCCAAAGAACATGGTAATAATGGGGGAGATTTTGAATGGTGAGAAATAATGTACATCTGGAAACCGGCACGGCATGTGGAGAGGCTAAGGATGAGTGAGGAACAGAAGACAGGCATTACACTGACTTCCTTCCCACTCCTTGAAACAGATCAGAAAATCAGTCTTAGGCTGCTGTTCTATTTATTGATTAATATTTATCCATTTATTCAGCATGCCCTCTATCCAAATCTCTCAAGGCAATGAATATAAACACAAAATAAACCACATAATCCAGTTAATTTCTTAGAAAGAAAAAGATTCAAACAGCATCAACAGATGCAACTGAAAAGAGCACTAGGGCCATTTCTGCACTACACAGTTATAATGCTATTATTCCACTTTCATCCTGTGGAATTCTGGGGTTTGAAGTTTAGGGAGGGGCATTTAGAGTCCTCAGGAAACTACAAACCCCAGAACTGCACAGGACGTTGAAAGTGAAATAATAACACTATGACAGTGTAGTGTGGAAATGGTCTAGCTTATCAAGAACAACAAACACAGGAAAGATTGAAATTAAAAGCAAGAGATGAACATCAGCTCTTACACATCTTTAAGGTACAACTGATGCAGGAGGATGTATAGCAAGTTGAAAGACCTGAGTTTGTTTTAAAAAAATATACCACTGTCTAGAAAAATAAAATCTCAACAAAGTAGGAATGAAAAGAATCTCTCTGGGGAGAGAATTCTATGGTGGAGGGAGGCCACCAAACGTGCCAGTCTGAGTAACCACCCACCAAATCTCACTATGGGAAGAGAACAACATCTGATGATGGTCTCAGAACACTGGTGGGACCAAAAGGAGAGTCTTTCAGATACAATGACCCTCAACCAGAGAGGGCAGTGGAAAATGTGTTGCCCCCATCAACTTTCCCCATAGGCCTGTCTTGCCTAGGTCTGATGGGAAGAGCACCCCAACAACAAATGTTTCCCAGAACTTCCTTTAGGCCATGTCTCCTAGGCTCTATAGTCTGGGAACGAGACCAATTGAACCCAGTGAGGTTTACTTCTGAGTCAACATATACAAAGATGTACTGCATGGAAGATTTTTTTAAAAAAAAAATTGTTTGATGAAACATTGAGGCAAATGCTGAAAAGATTTGTAATGAGAGTTTGAAAGTCTTGGACAGCAAGCTGCAGGTGTTCCAGAAGAAGATGACCTTCTTAGATCCCTGCAGTTACCTCTGGCATGATGTCCGTATGTTGTGGAACTCGGGGGGATTGATCTTTGTGTTCTGAAACTGCAATTTAAAGCCAAATGTGATGAGATCAGTAATATCCATGATCAGATAACCTGTCTTTTCTCATGTGGACTGATAACAGCCACCAGGAGATAGGACCACAGCAGTATGGGAGAAGGGTTGAGCTTCCTTCCAAACACACACCACAAAAAACCACCCTGCATGGAAAGAATATTGGCATTTATTCATTACCAGGTCAAAAAATGGGTTTCCTGGAAGCTGAAAAACCCTGTCAAGAAAAGGAATAGACCAGGAAAAAATTTGCACATTTTTTTTTCTTGGTATTCAACAACCTGAGAATTAGAATCATGTATTGGTTTGAGCATGGGACTAGGATAGAGTTTGAATCCCTGCTCAGCCGTGGAAACCCACTGGTGATCTTGGGCAAGTCACTGTCTCTCAGCCTCAGAAGAAGGCAAAGGCAAACCTCCTCTGAACAAATCTTGCCAAGAAAACCCTTTGATAACATTTGCCTTAGGTCTGCCATAAGTTGGAAATGCTTGATGGCACACAACAACAACAACAAGTCAACATCCCAAAGTGTAGAATTATCCAGTGCTGAAAAACATCTTTTTTTGCATAAAAATGTGTCCAAATTCTATCTGTCCCATTTCCGCACTACACTGTTCGAGTGCTATTATTCCACCTCCAACATCCTATGGAATTCTGGAGTTCGTATTTTACTGAAGCCAAAGAGCATTCTGGCTGAGAACTCTAAATGCCCCTCCCTAAGTTCCAAACACCAGGATTCCATCGGATATTGAAAGTGGGATAATAGCACTAGAACAGTGTAGTGCGGAACGGCCTCAGGTAGGTGTCATGCCCCATGAGTCACTGCTACGGCTATTAAAATGTACTGAATGAACAGTAGAGACTGTCCTCCATTTCCACTGCAGTTCTCCAGACTGGAGAAGAGTAACGGTGGCCCTATTTCTGTTCTGCTTTCCCTGAAGAACTGAAACAGGGAAAGGGAGCAGTCCGCACTGCTCAACTGCCTCCTTCTTTCCTTCTTTCTCCTCCATAGCCTTTTAACAGTTGTAACCCTTCTCCCAGGACTTGGCAGCTGCCGGTGGAGATGTGCACACACAGAACACTAGCTCTCCATGTGAGATACAGAATCTTGGCCATATTTTGCAAGCGTGTGTCTATACGGATGTGTGTGTGTATTGCATGTGCATATTTTATGCAAATCTGCGTCCTCTTTTTGTCCTTCCTGTTTGCCGCACTTCCTCCTTTTCAGCAAATTGTAGCAGCCACCCTACCCCATACACTGCCTTGAGTTCCATCACGGGAAAAATGCTGAATATAAATGTAGTTAGTGAATAGACTGTGGTGCTCGTCTGGGGCCCATTTAACTTGATGGATGCCCTTCATGATAATGGGAAGCGGGCACCTATACTTGCGGCCGAGAGTTGCGGGCCAGAAAATGTGACTTGTTCGGCTCGTCTGTCTTTCGCCATTTAAACTTTTGTGCCCATGCATTTTAAACACAGAGAACAAATTGGCTCTTGTGCTGAAGCCGAATTGGGTGGACAGGAAATGATATTAAGAAACCAGACATTCCCTCACGGGTAGCAGTACGTAATTGAGTATAAAGAATCATTAGTGGTTGAACTACAGTTGAACTCGGCTTCCAAAGAAAATGGAAGCCACTCCTGTAAACTCAAATAGGAATTTCAAACTGTGCAAGGCTTTAAATGAAG